>JAGJRO010000333.1:0-46379 GCA_022832285.1 Lepidurus apus apus
GCAAGGGAAACGTCTTGAAGTTACGAGGTAACTTGCTAAGGAAATTAGGCTAGGGTTAAAAGACACATAACAGCTTTAGGTATTGAGTGGCCAGTGCAACTATTGAATCTCATCTACGAATTTAGGAGTTCATATATCTTCATGACAAAACTAACCTAACCTATAACCTAACTAAGCTAACCTAATTATAACCTAACCTAACTAACCTAACCTAACCTATCCTAACCTATCCTAACCTATCCTAACTTAACCTATCCTAACCTAACCTAAACTAATGCATTTCCAATCCAACTACCAATTTTGAACTCGAGTGACACCCGTTTGTCAGTCGTTTTCCGAGAACGTTTTGAAACCATAATACACACTAGTGTCATTTTTATCTCAGATTTCCGAAACTGGAGAACGTGTTGCCCGCTCCTACTACCGCAACTACAGCCATCTCTTGACAAAAAAGCTACATTCACACTCACCCCCCAGCCCCAACTTGCCCAGCTTACACGTAACTAATTGTCGCGGCTCGGGAGAAAAATTCCCTCGTTTTCAACCAGTACGTGCTTCCACCTAGCGATGCTACCCTTTACTAAAAAAGACGCGTTTCGGGAGTAAGGGAGGGGAATGGAGAGGAAGATGTATGCTTTTCAGAGAAGGGGGAGTCCTAACTTAACCTAACCTAAATTAACCTAAGCTAACTTAACCTAACCTAACTGCCACACTGGTATATCAACTAACAAGGTGCATGAGAATTTAAGCTCAATTGAAACGTGGGAACGTGCTGTCATTTATGGAGCAGTTCATACCCAACTGCTCAGTTGATCCCCAACTGCATAGCCCCCTATCGGGAGCTACCTAGAAGCTCGTAGCAAAACCGTCTCCCGAGCCGCGACAATTAGTAGCAGCTGCCCAGCTTACGCTACAGTTGTTACTGTCGTCTTGTTATTATTATTAGCTGTGACAAACAGCTTAATATATCGTCTTGTGTTATTTTTTTTATAGTATAAAAATATGAATTTATATTTTTCTGTTTAAGGGAAAAATAGAAGTGAAGCGAATTGTTGAACCGAAACATCAAAAAGCGCGAATTAATTTAGCACCTAGCGGTGAACTTGACAAGAAATTGAAATAGCAGTGCGAGTAAAGTGTATTCTCAAAGTACGGTACACTTCTACAGTTACGAGTTAGTCCAAAATCAGACCCAGCTAAAATAAAATTCATATTTAATTAATTTATTCTAGATGGATTTGCTTGCCAGTTATGGTGACAGTAGTAGTAGCGAAGAAGATAGCTGCGATCCATGGGCTTCATCGAAAGTTTCTATGAAACGCTGTTTAAAAGATGACAACACATATCAAGTAGAAACACAGAGCGGGAGAGTAATAAAGCGTCCTAGCGCAAGAGATGGTTCAGACCAAATAGAAAGACAAACACGCGTACTCCATAATAGCAGTACTTTCAAGTACGCTCTTTCAATACAAGTAAACATTATTTCGACTCCGTTTTAACTTTTATCTCATCTTTTCTTAAGGTTACCTTCTCCATTTGGCGGACTTGCGTTAAGTATTCAAGCTGCAAGTGACGATCCTAGTCTGCACGAAGGGCGAATCCGATCTTTCCCACATGAACGCGGTAACTGGGCCTCACACGTATATATAAAATGTAAGATTGAGACAAGCTTTTTTAAAATAATATTATAACTGCGTTTAGTAGTCATCTGTCTGTATTCACAGGGCCTACTAATGATATTTGGCAAACTACAGCCCATGACCTTGTACAGCGGTGTTCGGATCTCGGTTTTAAGGTTTTCGAAGAAGGACACGTGAGCCTCAGCAGAACTTTAGTCATAAAGCATCACTGGATTGACGATCTTGTATTAACGTTAAAAAAATCTATAGCTCACGTGCAAAGGTAGCTTCATTAAAAAAAAACGCAAAACCTTTTTAAATAATTAAAGCATTGTAATGAAACAGGATCAATTTATTTACCGGAGATTTGGAAGTTTATGTAAATGACGAAAAGACCAGAACTTTTTTAAGCTTTATGGTCTTTCCGGAACATGTACTAGAAACGATTGTCGGCGTTATCGATTCCGTAATAACGGAGTACAGGCTAGAACCTTATTACAAAGTAAATATTATAATTTTCCTGTGGTATTGATGTAAATGTTTTAAAATTCTTTTAGAATCCATCGTTTCATGTGAGCATAGCTTGGGCACTCGGAGATTGTAGCGAACAGTTACGAGAACGATTGCCGGGACTTCGCTCTTTGCTGCAGAACAATCAAAGTTGCCTAGTTGAACAAGTCTGTATAAAAACGGGCCACACAGTTTACGCTTGTCCCTTACAATGAGCCCTGCAAGGACTTCAATTTATGCCATGTTAACTAATTTGGATATCACACATTATTGTATTGATTTTCATGGATAGTTTTCCTCCACTTGACAAATTATACACGAAAAGGAGTTGTTTTGACTCCTAGGTTTCAAAAAAATTGACAGAAGTTTCGGATTATAGCATTCAACACTAAACAACGAAATATTAGCCCAAGGACCAATTTTCAAAAGTTCCCACTCTTTTGCGATTTCAGTCAACCAATCAGCCAGATCAGCAGCGGAGAAGAGTCCAGTAATTTCAGTCTTGCTAACAGACGGAATACTTTCGTTGGGTTCCGGGCATCGAAACGTGGAAACATACTCATCTTTTGTTTCACTTTCTTTGATTTCGAGTGCCAGTGATCCTACCCATTCTACCAAGTCATACGGATCCGTTTCTTCCAAGAGTGGCATTTTGGTGTCGCCGATTGTATGAGAAGAATCTTTACCAGCCACGCTTATTTCAACACCTTTTGCTTCCCAGTAGGCTGCTAGAGATGACGTGCAAATCGTGTTAAGGGGCGGGATCCATTTAACAAGCAGAGAATTTTTCAGGGGAAATATTTTTTGTAGGAATCCGTACAAAACGTCGTAGTGCTTTTTGCCCTTGTGGAAGTTCGGATCAAGCATATTGACCACAAACACTAGAAAAGTTACTTCGATATTTTTTTTCAATGAAAGGAGTTTGAAATACGTACCACGGTGATCCGGTTCTGTCGTTGCTTTTGAACTGGGAGGTAACCCCAGTTTCTGAGAATGATCTTTTCTCAGGTGGAGTTCAAGTTTTCCCTCCGGTGTTACAACCACCCAATCGTCTAGTCCGCAAGGGCTTTGTGGCGCTGCCATAAATTTACCTGAATACAGTATACAGTATAATCTGTTATTTAAAAAGTCGAAATATCGGACACTACCTCGTTTAATGAATGCTTCTCGGAAATCAGTTTCAAGTAATAAGTACAGAGGAAGGTTACTGATTTTGTACGTCACAGAAGGAAAACGAGCTTGAATTGGGAAAACATTATCGTCACCCTGAGATGCGATGAAAGTCTTAACCTAAAATCGGAAGAGTTTCATTTTTTGAAACGGAACGACTGAAGTTTGAAAAGACAAAAGAGGAAACTTACACTTCGAAATAGTGGGGGGATTTGAGCATGACGAGGTACTTTCTTTAACTTATTAATAAACGCTGACAATTCACATTCATATGATTGGAAACAGGATCTTGGCACTGGAAAGTTAGTAACTTCTGGACTTAGCATGATGAACTCTTGTTCAGTTAATCGGGTTTCGTTTAAAACCTGCCCTAGACCCCGCTAAAAATATTTTTGCCCTACAATGTGCTCGTTTTCTTGACAGGTGCTGCCACCTGCTATCAGAACCCAACAATTAATAAAAAACATAATTTTCGTTTTGCTAGCCAAAGGTCCCTCAAGCGGATATTTTTTAAGCTTACTGAACAGGCTGATAGACGCTCGCTTGTGCACTTTACGTTACCACGTGTGTTGCCGGGTAGGATTTCTTATAAAATTTACAAAAAATCATCGTCATTTACACTCGTATTTTGTAGACAGTTAGTTATAACCAAGAATCCTAAATATGGTAGACGACGCCAAACCCGACCCCGAGGCTGCGAGCAATGCCAATGGAAGTGAAACAAAGACTGCAAACGCGGATGAACCCTCAGAACTTGAACAGAAGATAATACGTCAAGTCGAAGTAATTTCAAATTTGTCATATTTTCAGAATCTTACGAGTTTAACGGTCTTATTTTTTAGTATTATTTTGGAGATTTCAATGTCGCAAGAGATAAGTTTATGAAGGAGCAGATTAGTCAGAATGACGGATGGATCCCCATGGAAACCATGCTCAAGTTCAAACGTCTCGCACAGCTTTCCTCCGAAGCAGCTGTCATTATACAAGCTTTGAAAAAATCCACCTCTGGACTCATAGAGGTATTTTGTCAACGTTTTAACTAAGAAGGCAACAGTTTTTATTAATGTATTGCTAGGTTAATGAAGATAACACTAAACTGCGGCGGACGAAACCAGTTCCTGATAATAGCGAGGAATGGCAAAAGAGCACCCAAGATCGTACTGTCTATTGCAAAGGGTTTGTACGAACAGAAACAACATTAGACAGTCTCCTTGACTTCTTTAAAGCGTACCCTGGAGTGGAGAATATTCAGGTAGTTTAAATGAAAAGATTCCAAGTTGCCAAACTAAATTTTGTCGTATAGATGCGATTTTTCCCCGGGAAAAAAGACAGTGCCAGACAGTTCAAGGGCTCTGCACTAGTTCTGTTTAAGAGCAAAGAAGATGCCCAAGCTTTCTTGGATCGGAGTACTGTGCAATATATGGGCAAGGAATTAATGGAACGCAAATGGATGTCTGAGTGGTCTGCAGAGCATCAGAAGCAGAAAGATGAGACTTTAACCAAGAAGGCGGAAAAAGAAGTAAATCAATCTTTCGAGACGTATACATGGTTTTATAACCTTCCTACTAGGAGTCCAAAAAGGAAGCCGAAAAAGCGATCCCGGAGTTTACTCTGCCCAAGGGAACCGTCTTATGCGCCGAAGTTATACCCGATGGTGTTGGTCACACTCAATTACGGCAAGCCGTCAATGATCTGCAGGACGTGGAAGTGGCTTTCGTCACATTTGAGGACAAAAAAGCGTATATACGGATGAAGGAGGAAGGAGCAGCCAACAAGGTATATAGTTGGTCTCAAGATCTCTGAAGTTCATTTTAAGTAAATCGGAATTTAACATAGGTTATGGAAAAACTGGGAAGTGAAGGCCTAACTGTTCCTGGTCAAGAAGCCAAGATTGCTGTTAAAGTCTTGGAAGGAGAAGAAGAAGAGAAGTATCTGCAGGACGCTGTCAAGAACATGAGAGAAGCTATGCAGAATAGAAATAGAGGTGGCAGAGGGGGTAGAGGTGGTAGGGGAGGTAGGGGTAGTTTCCGTGGTAAACGGGGTGGCAGAGGTGGGTTTAAGCGCGGACGTCATGGCGGTGAAGATAGGGGTCCTAAACGAGCGAAAACTGAGTAATTGAAGCTGTTTTAATGGATCGGTTTAAATCGCGCGTGTGCATACCAGCGAATTTTTTTATTTTGTATTTGGCGCCAAGTAAGAACGATGGTGTTTGAACGAGAGAATACACTTTCTTTACTCTAAAAAAAGATTTCGTTTCTGTATATACGTATATGAATAAGTTTTCAAGCAAAGAGTTCGCACGTAGTTGGAACAAAGCTTAAATTCAATTTAGGCGCCATAGCTTGTAGGCCAAGCCTACCTCTCGAAATCCATTGAGTGTATTGGCTTTGTCTCTGTCATGTAGGCAAGTAACAAATGTTGGGATTGGTTGAGATTCTTCCGCCAGGCCACCTGCATCCGGTTTGGGCCAATGGCGGCCGCTGTTGCTTGACTGCATAGGCCCGTTGACAGGAAGCACAATAATTATGCTTGTGATGTCTGACGAAAAAGTAACCGCAATTGTAGTGTTAGTGCAAAGGTTTGGTGCCGGATTTTAGCCTATTTATATTATGTAAAGGTGAGCATTCCTTGTGATTTATGCAAATCTTGTGTCATTGCTGCTAGTCAGTTAAAATCGAGTGAAGTTAGGCCGTGTTTTCAGCATGGCCCTGGCAAGGCAAGGCCATACGGCCATGGACCCCCTTGCAACCCCCATTCTTTGCTATGTTAGCCGCCTTATCCGCCCTGTATGGAAGCCCTGCACCTCCCCTTGCCTTCGTGACCCCGGTCCAGCTGTCCCTTGGCTTCGTTGTTGTTTTATGCTTGTCCGTTACATTTAATTCTCTAGCCCCAGTTAAAACTTAAAATCTCAGCGCATTTATGCTAGCCTAGCCCCTAAAACTAATCAATGAGGTATGTTCGAGTGTAGCTATAAAACAAAAAAAACCATTTGCAGTGTTTAGGTTATCTGAGCTTCCAACTCTGCCTTTCAAGTGTGTTGCTGTAGTGTTTCCCCCAAGCCAAGCATTCTTGGGCCAGTTTGATGTTTTGCTTTGGCTAGAAAAAAGAGAAAAGAACAGTGGAACTCGAGTTAAGGCGTCAAGGGAAAAGCTGTGACGATTGTGTGGACGTTACAATTGCATAAGCGTATGGCTTTTCCCCTGTTGACTTAATTGATACGTTCATTACCAGAAGACCATGTTCTTTGTCGGGAACATTCTTGGGTCTGACGCACTGGGTTGGTTCATGTTGTGCAGTTAACAAAAGTTGTTTTAGGACCTTGTTTTGTCACCAAAGTTTCTTGTGTGGTTTTGAACCTCAATGAAATTCCTGGAAAAAGAACTGCCTATTAATTTGTGTCTCTTTTCCTCCGTTCTAGGTTTCTATGTTTGTTGGATTATCGTGATGCTTCCTCATATTAATGATCAAGCCAGCAACAAGCCAAACCTGCCCAATCGAGTGGACTTGATTGTTGCTCCCCTTTCGTGTGCTTCTCTTCTGTGTCGTTGCTGACCATTATGGAAGGCTATGATTTGTTCGGAGAAGATTTACCCCTCGGTGGAGGCATGTTGGAAGGTCTCACGGATTTAGGCGCTTCAGATTCATACAGCCAAGGTGGTGGCAACTCCCTTGGCCCTGGATCGGCCATGAATCAGTCTGCTCAGGGAAACCCTACTGCCAGTTATGCAGTAGCTGGATCAGCCGGCCATGGCTACACCAGCAATCTGGAGTCGCAGCAAAGTAAAATGCCTTCCTATGCCAACTACGGCTACAGTCAACCTGGCCAATACAGTCAGAGTCAAGGCCCGAGTTATCCTGGACCTAGCCCCGCCCCCGGGCCTGGTCCAGGACCAGGAGGGCCTTACCCTCCTTACCAACATCAGCAAGGCTTGCCCCGCCTCCCTCACTCCCAGTACGGGCTCTACAACACGCCTGATAGTCGCATGTATTCCATGCAACATTCCGAGTCGCAACAACCCTACCATAACCCCATGGCAGCTTGGAATAGTCCTATGTCTTCACCCTATAGTGGCGGACCATCAGCTGGACAATACTTGGGCCACGCCTCTTATCGTCCTCAGGTAAAAAGAAAAAAAAAGCTTTTTTTCCGTTAGACTTTTTATATTTCATGTTTTCTTGTGGGTTTGTTAATTTGTTTTCCTCTCCGATCTTTATTTTTCCGTGTTCTTAAAAAAAGATAACAAGTTCCGCCTGTTTCGGTATTTTTTTGTCTTCCTTTTTGTGCATGAGAGTTTGTGGGATAAAGCAAAATCGATGGAAGACTCGGCTTGGGTGCGAAGGAAAGGTCCAACGTTGAATAGAAAAACAAAAATAAAGAAAGAAAAGTAAAAAAAGGAAAGAAAGCGAATGTTAACTGTGCTTGGGTTGTGATGGGGGTGGAAGTGGAAGCAGAATGAAAAGGGAGGATGCATTGCAACTTTGGGCTATCAAGCGCATTTTCTTTTCTCCTTTCCTCCCTCATAAGACGCTAGAAAGCAATTTACGCTTGCGTGGCTTTCCCATTTGCATGCTTGCCGAAGAAAAGGAAGGGAGGCAAGGAAAAAGCTCCTTTTCCTACTTTTTACCAAAATCAAACGCGCCTGAATTCTATTAGTGGAGACGACGAGAATATCTTCTTTTATTTTTATTATTATTTTTTTAGCTTTTTTTTCAAGAAACTTTTTATATTCCATGGAATTATGTATGCATAGGAGCGGTAATTGGTTTAGAAAGTTTACGTGTGAATGCATGTGGGTCAAAAGAATGTGTTGTATTCTAAATGCTATCATTCTATATAGTTTCGGCTTGCTAGGAAGATTTTGGAAGATTTGTACATGAAATGAATGTTTCTGTGAACTTGTTTAGTGCATGAGCAATAAAATTGTAAGAAATTCCGGTTTTGTTGAAATCTCTGTTGAAAAAGGATGCAAATTATAACCCAAAAATTCCGTATAGGGACCTTCACATCTGCCGTATAATACGGGACCAGGACCTGGAATGCCTCCGGTACGCATCGGACCTGGTCCAGGAGCCACATCAGCTCCAGGCCCCGCCCCTCATCCTTACGGTAGCCAATCCATGCCCATGAATGGACCGCCTAGTATGGGTCCTATGGGTGGGATGGCCAAGCCAGGTGGGAACGTGGGCCAAAATACAGCAGGAGCAGGAAGTGCCGGTACCCACCCACATCCCAGTTACCCAGGCAGCGCCTCCTTGAGCCAGCAGTTTTCAAGCGGATACGGCAGTGGGCCGAACGCTGGACCCACCTCAGGACGTCCTACTTATGGGCCCAATGATGGTCAAAGTCAAGGTGGGCCCATGATGCAACCGAGCCATGGTAGCCAAGGCCAGGCTTCTCAACAGCAACAAACGCCCAAAGGGCAACCTCAACAGTATCCTTACAGTATGCAGGTAAGCGTCGTTCTTTTTTCAGCATCCTGCGATGAGATGAGACCATTTAAACAGAATTGTTCTGTAAAAATTTACTGTGAGAAGATTTTCTACACTAGATGCCGCTTATTGTGTTCACTGGTTTTTAGAATCAACCTCTTTATGGAATCAAATTTGAAAGGACCGATTCAAAGTGATCAAATTCATAACATTTTAATCGGTTATTAGAATCACACTTTCGGATATTAGAATCAAATTCAAAAGAATCTTCACAGGTACAGTTAAATTTAGAAGATTTGCCACAAAGGAAAGCAGCCGTTAAATTAGGAATTCCTTAATCATCTCTATCAAAATTGTTGAAAAAACCTTACGAAATAAACAGTAGTGGGTATTGTGAATCTAGAAAAAGGAAACGTGTCAAAAAGTAGATGATGCTTTGTTTCTTTGGTTTAAACAAGCCAGTTCGTTTCACGCGCTGATTATTTTCGGTTACTAGAATCTCTGCTCAATAGACTCAATTTTGACAAACGTGATCACAATAAACGGCATCTACTGTATTGGGTAGGCAGTGTAAAAATAGCTTCAACTATTGAGAGCATCTAGAATAATCCATAGGAAAACCAAAAGTTGAAACCCTTGCAGTTACACTTACACAACCCCTTTTGATAACGTTTGTGTACTTTATAATCAAGACTAAGTACTGGTTTTAGAGACGGTGAGAAATTTCAAAAGACTTAAATGAAAGAAATCTGAAATAATTTAAAACGAAGGTCTGACATGACTTAAAATGAAAGAAAGTATGAAAGAAATGCAAATTTTTTTAACAGAAAAAATCTATGGTTTTGTTTTGTTTTTGGAAATAAATCATTATGCTTTATTTGTATCATTCATGTAGGGCCCTTATGGAGGAAATACTCAAGGTGCCCAGCCGTTCCCCAGTATGACTGGCCCGGCCCCTGCCTCTCCCGCCCCTCCCCCGCCAAACTCGGTTCAATCGAGTCAAGGACCAAGTGCTAGTAGTGCTCTTGAAGCTCTCCGCACTCAGCAACAGCAGCAATCGCCTGCCTCCGCCGCGCCCCCATCTGCTGGCCCCGATAACAACTCCTACTCCATGTACTCTCAAAGCCTCGCCTCCCAGCTCCACGTGCCGAGCAGCAGCCCTCAGTACCGCGTTCCCTTCTCTCAACCCTCCCCTCAGATGTCGCCTCGCCTCCAACCCTCACCTCGCCCCACCATTTCCCCCATGCCTCCCCCTGCCGTCTCAATGGGCTCGCCCATGTCTCATCAACCGCACCATTTCCCTCCCGCCTCGCAACCCTCCCCTTACCCTGCCCAACAGCAACCTCCGCCCGGCGGACTCGCGCATAATAAACCCAACGACGCGCCGTCAGGCCCCACGTCCCTCCAACAGTTAGAACAACTTATCCCTCCACCACCTTCGGCTAGCCCCTCCCCCAAGACCCCCGTATCCTCCTTCACTCAAAACGCCCTTTCGAGCAGTTCAAGTCCGGGTCGAAGTAACAACCTACCTGGATCTCCCGCACCTCCGAGGACACCATGTGCCCCTTCGCCGTCGCCCACTACCAACAGCAATCCGCCGTCCAATATTGCGCATGCGCCGTGGCAAACCGTCGCCAACTCGGCTTCTGCGCCCAATCGGCCGCCGTCCAACCTCCAGATTCCTCCCTCGCCCATTTCCCCGCGCCAGCCCATGACTCCGGAGCAAGCGTTAGCCCAAATGCATGCGGGCAGTCACGGTGGAGGTCTCGACAGTAAAAACAATGCCGATGACAACAGCGCCTCGTTACTAGTTCCTGACCATGCTTCCCAGCAGCAGCAGAGCATGATGTACTCCCAATCGGCCAGTAGCATGGGTTACCGCGCTTCGCCCCCAGTTTCGTATTCCAGCGACAATTTAGCGTCGCAACAGCACCCCGGCATGCGCTACAATCCGCCAGGCTACCCCCCGGCAGGGCCGATGGGACCACGCCCCCCGCACCCCAACCTAATGAGTCCTGCGATGGAAATGCAGCACTTGCAGCAGCAACTGCACAACCTGTACGCCATCCCGCCCAGTCCAGCCACACAAAAGCAGATCGCGGAGATCCACGACCGCATGGCGACGCTCCAAAGAATTCCGGCCGCCAATAATAGCAACCCTTCCAATTGGGGCACCAACGGCGGACCCAATAACACTGCCGCGTCCACCAATCAGCCGCCCGGATCAGCTTACATGAGTTCCATGACCTCACCGGGACCCAACTACGCCATGTACCCGCCCTCTATGGGCCCTCCCCCGTCCCATCATCTCTCTCATCAGCAACAGCAACAACAATCGAGCCAGCTCCAGCAAGTACAACAACAACAGCCCAATTCGCAAATCTACGATTTTGGAGCGAATGAGGACGACCTTATGGGTGCATCCATCGCCTCCGTTGCGTCGGGCAAAGGTGGCAAGAGCAAGCCCAAGAAAGAACGTAAGAAGGCGGCGCCGAAAGAACCCAAAACCCCAAAACAGCCCAAGGGAAAAAAGGCCCAAGCGGCTGCTGCAGCAGCGGCCGCTGCTGCAGCACAAGCTGCGCAAGCCGCCCAGGCTGCACAAGCGCTAGCGCAGCAGCAGTCTATGGCCATACCCATGGTCATGGAACAAGAGATGATGCACGGCCATATGGGGATGAATAGCATGGGTAATATGAACGTGAACATGGGCCATATGCAGCACCATCATATGGGGATGGGGATGGGAAATAACATGAGTGGGATGGTCCCGCCCCCTTCAATGAACCCGAGTATGCTGGGACATCCTAGTATGCAAAATATGGGCATGGGAATGAACATGGGCATGAATATGGCTCCCCCCGGAGCAGGGGGAGTGGGAGTAGGCGTGGCTCCACAGTTGGTTCCTCCCCGGCACATGCAAATACCGAATATGAGCATGGTGGGCCCTCCGCTCGCCCCGCCGGAAAACACTGCGCCGTTATTGGGACCTGACGGGTACCCGATGAGCTTTCCAGTGATGCCCGAGCCCGATGAAGCTGCCGGGACCTCGGGCGAGAATCTAACCAGCATGGGAGAGATGACGGAAACTCCCTCTGCAGCAGCCCCGCCTTCCACGTCAGCACAACCAATGCTAATGCAAACCGCACCAGCTCCGGTTGAAGAAGTGAAAAAGCCGAAACGTGTCCGCAACAAGTACGTTTTTAAAGCTTTTTTCCGGGGAGATAGTTAGTTTATTTACAGAAGGTGGTGCTTATTATGATCACTGGTTGTTAGAACAGCCGCTTTATGGAATCAAACTTGAAAGGAATGATTCGAAGTGATAAAATTAATAGCATTTTAATAGGTTATTAGGATCACATTTTCGGATATTAGAACCGATTTAAAAGAATCTTCACATGCACAGTAACGAAACTACTGTAGTGATTGCAACATAGACTTTGCAGATCGAACAGTGACACTGTTTTTACGTCGTTTTGGCCAATCCTGTCATTTCCAGTCAGCTACTACCCTTCTAAACTTCCAAGTCAATTAAATGAGCAGGTTATTCAATTGAATAACCAGTTTCTTTAATTGACTGGGAAAATTAAAAGGGATTTCGTGTTGAGATTAAGTGCAGGAGTACGCTACTCCTAAGCGTAGGAGTAGGTTTCAAAGGTGCTGTGTTAGTTGTGCTCAAGACGTGTGATTATATAAACATGGCGACGAACAAGTAAAGAGTTGATTTAAATGTAAAAGAGAAGTTGTAAGTTGTGGCTCATTGAAACTTAGGACAAGTTAAATTGAAAAGACTTGCCACGAATAGAAGCGGCCGTTAAGTTAGGAATTCCTCAATCATTTCAAATGGTTGAAAAACCGTTTCGGAATAAACAATAGTGGGTCTAGAAAAAGAAAACGTGGGAAAGTGTCAAAAAATAGACGATGCTTTGTTTCTTTGGTTTAAAATAGCCAGTAAAACAGTAACCGATTTTCGTTTATTAGTCTCTGCTTAATAAAATCAATATTCACTTGAAAAAACGTGATCACAATAAGCGGCGTCTACTGTATTTATTTTTTTCATCTGGGGGATGGTATTGAAAAAAAAGCTTTCAGTTTGCACTCAGCTTATGTGTTTTTGGTCCTGTTTAGTTTTTCATTTGTTATTTTGTGTGCGAGTTTTTTTTTAATTTTTTTCTTAACAAGGTTTACCCAAGTTGTGACGTTAGTTTGAGCTTTTGTGTTCGTCTTTCTTGTGACGGGTTACGGTTTTTGTATCCAGGAAACCCAAAGAGCCCAAGAACGTTTGCACAACGCCTCCGCCAGTCGAACTGGCGTTGGAAACGCCCATTGAAGCTCTTCCAGAGATGGAAATGGACACGGTGGAGCCACCGATGACGAAAGAGGAAGGAGAAGAAGAGTTGATGGACAATGACATGCCTTCGCCATCAACCTTAACATTTCCGGCGAGTGTACCCACCGAGGAGGACCCGGTAGTTGAGAAAGAGAGCGAACCTGAGCCTGAAGTTGAGGAAGAAGTACCAGAAATTGCTCTGGAAGAACCGCCAGTGGAAGAAGAACCACCGGCGGTGGCTTTGAGCTCAGAAATACCTGCCGAGGTGCCGCCCGAAGAGGAAAAACCAATTAAATCCAAACGGACGAGGTAACCTTCGACTTCAAAAACTAATTCGGCTATATCCGTGGTGATGGTGCTTGTTCTATGTGGCTTATGTGGCTTGCACTGGGCGTAGTTTAGGCGAGGAAAATCTCGACGGACGTTTTTTTTAAATTATTTTTGGGATTATTAATGGATTTTTGGGGGGATTTTTTCTTAGGTCTAGCACCAAGAAGAAGAAAAAGGGACAAGATAGTACTGTAAGCGAAACGGCGACGGTGGCCAGTGACCTCGGGGCAACGCCCATCGCGGCCGTGACTGAAAGTGGAGGCGATACTTCCGAGGCGGTACCCACGGAGACGGAAGGGGAAACTACCAACACGTCTATAGTGAGAACGGTAACGCCAAAATCGAGCAGGAAGAAGCCACGAGTCAAATCCAGTTCCTCGTCGAAGAAAAAGCCGTCCAAGACATTGTTGAGCTTTTCCAAAAAGAAGAAACGCAAGCTCGACGAAGGCGACGATGAGGGATCTGATGGAGAGGGGAAAACAGCTCCTTCGCCCAAGGAAGAGGACGATTCACTGGTAATATATATTGGGAAGAAGGGGAGGCAGCCTAGAATGACTAATTGGTGAATTATTTACTTTCTTTAACGTCAATAGAAGCGAAGATCGGGAAGATTTACGAAACGGAAGAAGTACGTGGACGATATTGAACTAAACATATCAGAAGAAGAAACATTGGATGTCGTGGCTGAGGCTGTGGCGGCCGCCGGTGCTTTGGAGGCCGAATTGGAGGGAAACGCAGACAGTCAAAGCCAAGGAGCCAAAGAACCTGAACCTAAATCCACCACAAAACCCAACTACGTCTACGTTGTAAGTTGAGAAAACTTACAAACTTATTTTTCAACATTTGTTGAACATTTTTTTCCGATTTTTTTTTAAACATTTTCCGAAAATTATTCAACATTCTTCGAAATTTTTAACATTTTTTCGAAATTTTTGAAAATGAAAAAAAACTGTTTTTTACAAAATTTTCGAAATATTTCGTAGACTTTTTCCGAAAATTTTGAAAACAATTAAAAAAATAAAATGTTGAAAAAAATCGAAAAAATTAATTAACCCATTTCCTATTTTGTACTAAAGAAACTCGCTTCTGATCTTTTGTGCTAAAAGAGCAGAAGTTATGGTATTGCTTAAGAAATAGTTATGATATTGCTTAAGGTTCCCGTATACCTTAGCTTATTGATGGGAAAGATTAACAGATGGCGCTGATGTTTGTTATTGTTTTGCGAAAGCTTTGCGTAGGGAAGTTAGAAAAAAAATAGTTGGCTAATTGCCGGCAAAGATTATGCGCTTCTTTTGCCTCCGATAAGTACAATTTGTCATCACAGTTTAATGTAGCAGCACAATGTCCCAAATCAAGTCGTCAAACTTTCTGAACAAGATTTCTCGAAAACGGCCTGTCAGATTTGAAAACAATCTAAAACAAAAGTTTTCTTTTGTTAGTAGCTAGTACACAACGAAAGGGCATATATTTAAGTAATGTATTTCTCTTAGTTACAAACTTCATTTGCATATTGGTAATTTATTACTCATTGGGAAACAATGTGCATTGGTTGTGTACTATTTGTTAGCAAGCTCAAACTTACTGTCAAAGAATTTTTTCATGACATGTACTGTTTTTCTCAAAAAGTTGTTCCGAAATTCCCTGTGCTAACCGCCTATACCGAGCTAAGGTATACGGGAGCCTTAAGTGTTAAAAATATTAGTTAATTTTCTTTCTTTTTTATAAAAAAAAAAACTAATTCCATGTGATATTTTGTTCTAGAACACCACGGATGAGGATACAATGGTGGTCCAGCACATTCTAGTATCCCGCATGGGCACAAGGGAGATATTACCCTCCGACGAAGAAGATGAGGATGAAGAAAAGAAGGAAGAGTCCAAAGAAGAGAAAACTGAAGGCGAAACAGAAGTGAAAGAGAGTAAAGAAATTACAGAAGGCGAGGAAGAGCCAGTAATCCCTAAGGAGGTTGAAAAGAAGGAAGAAAAGCCGAAAAAGCCCGCCCAGACCATTGAAGTGGAAGAGTTCTACGTAAAGTACCGGAATTTTTCCTACTTGCATTGCGAATGGAAAACGGAAGAAGAACTGTTGCGAGGAGACAAGCGCGTTGGGGCCAAGATCAAACGCTTTTTGCAGAAAAAAGCTCAGACGGCTAATATGTTCGAATTTGTAAGCTTGTTAAACCTTTATTTGATTTGATGAGTTTTTTTTAATACTATTTGAAATCAAACAAAATTGTCTTTTTGGGGGAAATGTTTAGCTGGATGAAGAGCCGTATAATCCCGATTACGTGGAAGTGGATCGCGTTTTAGACCACTCGGAGCAAACGGACCCCGTTTCGGGTCACGTGACTCACCATTACTTGGTGAAATGGCGCTCGCTGCCCTACGAAGATGCCACGTGGGAACTAGAGGAAGACGTGGACCCTGCCAAGGTTGAGGTGTATGAACGGTTCAGTAAAGTCCCGCCTAAAGACCAATTGAAAGTCAAAAAGCGGCCCAAAGCATCGGAATGGAAGAAACTCGATGAATCTCCCGTTTACTGCGGGGGCAACACATTGCGCGAGTACCAGTTGGAAGGACTCAACTGGCTCACCTTCTCGTGGTACAATAGCCGCAATTGTATCCTGGCCGATGAAATGGGTTTGGGAAAAACGATCCAGTCCTTGACATTCTTGGACGCGATCATGGGCTGTGGAATTCGTGGCCCCTTCCTGGTCATTGCTCCCCTCTCCACAATTCCCAATTGGCAACGAGAAATCGAATCTTGGACCACTGCCAATGTCGTCGTTTACCATGGATCGTAAGTGCATTTCAATTCCACGATGTGATTGTTTCCCATTGTTTTTCCTTCAGTCACGTAGTCTGTATTTATGCTTGTAATATCTTTATATTTAATTAGTTTTATACTATCAATTTAGCGGTTTAGTCGTCGATTGCTTAAATTGTGGTAGCTGATACGGTTATCCATTTTTATCTGTTGTCTTTCCCCTTTTTAATGGATTTATTTTTCTCCTAGAAGCTTACTTTTTTATTCGCACATGATTTTTTCTCTTTCAATATACCAACGCAGGGTTCCCTTGTTTATTTTTTATCACTTTATTGATTATTTTTATTTATTTTTTCCACATAGTTAGATTTATAAGTTTTTACGTTATTTTCTGTTTGTAATTTACCGATAAAATTATATTCTGTTTACCTTGTTTAAAAGTTACTTTTGTTGAAGATAGATGTTTAAACAGTTCCTTGTTAAAGCTAGTACAGAAAAAGGTAATAATGAGATTGTCTTATTTCTTGAACTTAGGGCGGCAAGTCGTCAAATGCTGCAAGAATATGAAATATTCTACAAGGACGAAAAAGGGAACCGGATTAAGGATGTGTACAAGTTTAATATCCTGATTACCACCTTTGAGATGATCATTTCGGACTGTCTGGAATTGCGGGAGATTCCGTGGCGTGCCTGCGTCATTGACGAAGCCCATCGCTTGAAAAACAAAAACTGTAAATTGCTCGAAGGTCTGCGACTGTTAAGCATGGACCATCGGGTGTTGCTCTCGGGTACTCCCTTGCAAAACAACATCAGCGAGTTGTACTCCCTCCTGAACTTCCTCGAACCTGCGCAGTTCCACTCTTCCGAGGAGTTTTTGCGTGATTTCGGCGAACTCAAGACGGACGACCAAGTCCAGAAGCTGCAAGCCTTGCTCAAGCCTATGATGCTCCGTCGTTTGAAAGAAGACGTGGAAAAGTCGCTGGCGCCCAAACAAGAAACGATCATTGAAGTCGAGTTGACCAATATGCAGAAAAAGTATTACCGCGGCATCCTGGAGCGGAATTTCTCCTTTTTGGCCAAAGGCACGACCGCAGCCAATGTACCCAACCTTATGAATACCATGATGGAGCTACGGAAATGCTGTATTCACCCTTACCTGCTGAACGGCGCAGAGGAGCAAATTCAGCTCGAGATCAAAATGCAACATGAGCGCGAAATCCGCGAGGGCAAAATTGCGCGCGATATTGAGAGAGACGATCTTTTGCAACGTGCATTGGTCCAATCCTCGGGCAAATTGGTGCTGGTGGACAAATTATTGCCCAAGCTAAAAGCCGCGGGACATCGCGTACTCGTGTTCTCTCAAATGGTGCGGTGTTTGGATATCTTGGAGGATTACCTCATCAATCAACGGTAATTTTATTTCATTAGCTTTTTTATACGTAACAGTTAGCTTATTGGGCCTTTGGACGACTGATTAAGGCTCCCGTATACCTTAGCTCGGTATAGGTGGTTAGCGTGGGGAATTTCGGAACAACTTTTTGAGAAAACTAGTTAATTTCGGGAAAAAATTCTTTGACAGTCAGCTTGAGCTTGCTAACAGGTAGGGCACAACCAAAACACACCTTTTCCCAATGAGTAATAAATTAGCAATATACAAATTAACTTGGCAACTATGTGAAATACGTTGTCCTTTGATTGTGCACTGGCTACTAACAAAGGAAAACTTTAGTTGTAGATTGCTTTCAAATCTGACAGGCCGTTTTTGAGAAATCTTGTTTCGAAAGTTTGACGACTTGATTTGGCACATTGTGCTGCTACAGCGAACTGTGGTGACAAATTGTACTTTTCAGAAGCAAAACAAGCGTAGAAACTTTGCCGGCAATTAGCTATCTATTTCTTTTCTTACTTTCTTACACGAGTCTTTTCGCCAAACAATAACAAACGTCAGTGCCATCTGTGACTTTTACCCATTAGTAAGCTAAGGTATACGAGAGCCTTAAAATAGTTTATAAAAATAGTATTTCTTTAAGTAAAAAAAATATCCTAACGAGAATCCCTCATAGCTTGTTTTTGTATTTGAAACTTCCTTGCCTAAGTTTTCGGATTATGTTTGAATTGTAAGTGTGGCTCTTTCAATTAAAGATCAAAATCAGTACTGCATTCACGTGGTGTTCACAATTAGCTGGCAATTAGCTATATGTTTTCTATCTTACACATGGCAAAACAATAACAAACATCAGTGCCATCTGTGAATCTTTCCCGTCAATAAGCTAAGGTTTACGGGAGCCTTTTTATTATTGTTTAACCGGCGTATAGACTTGCGTCTGTTGTCTGATTCTTTATTTACGTCTTTCTTACATTCCACTGTGTTTATTAATAACTCATCACAAGTTACGGGAGCCTTAATCCTATACATTATGGGGCTAAATGACAAAAGGGGTTTTGTCTGGGGAATTAGAAGATGCGAGAGCGAACTTGGAAGGGAGAGGGGGAAGAGATGAGGATTTGGGGAAGTTAATTAATGTATTTCTTATTGATTAGATACCCGTACGAGCGGTTGGATGGAAGGATCCGGGGAAATTTACGTCAAGCGGCCATCGATCGCTTCTCCAAACCCGATTCGGACCGTTTTGTCTTTCTGCTTTGCACCAAAGCGGGAGGTTTAGGCATCAATTTAACTGCAGCTGATACTGTCATTATTTACGACTCGGATTGGAATCCCCAAAACGATCTTCAAGTAAAGAAATAAAAGGAAAACAATCTTACTGGAAGGAGAAAATAACTTTTTTCTTTTTCTTTTTTTGTTAATAAAAACAGGCGCAGGCGCGTTGTCATCGTATTGGACAGCAGAAGATGGTGAAAGTGTATCGTTTGCTCACCCGTAATACGTACGAACGAGAAATGTTTGATAAAGCATCTTTGAAACTGGGTTTGGACAAAGCCGTGTTGCAGAGTATGAACACGGGCCAAAGCGGCAAAGAGATTGGCGGGGTTAGCAAGCAGCTTTCCAAAAAAGAAATTGAAGATTTGCTCAAGAAAGGCGCTTACGGTGCTCTTATGGAAGATGACAACGCCGGGGACAAGTTCTGCGAAGAAGACATCGACCAAATCTTGAAGCGCAGAACGCAGATCATCACGTTGGAGGCGGAGAAAGGATCGACTTTCTCGAAAGCTTCGTTTGCGTCAGCCAATGACCGAACGGATATTGATATCGACGACCCCGACTTCTGGAAGAAGTGGGCCCGGAAGGCGGATATTGACGTTGAAATAGCCGTTAATGGAAAGAATGATTTAGTACTGAGCGAACCGCGTCGAAGAACGCAGATTAAGCGCTATGGACACGATGAAGTGTTGGCGGAGATGTCCGAGCTGGAATCCTCGGCCACGAGCGACGAGGAAGGAGCTGCGGGTGGAGCTAATACGCGTTCGAAAGCGCGAGATAAACAGCGAAGCGGAAGAAATCGACATTCCAAGCGACGGTTACGAGGATCGGGGTATGATGAGGATTACACCGAAGAAGGGGAGGAGTATGGAATGTGGTCCAAGGGTGAATGCTTCAAAGTTGAAAAAGGATTACTTACGTTTGGGTAAATTTGCTTAATTTTCTTATTGTTATTATTACTATTATTAGTGTTATATTAGTGTTTTAAATTAATTAACCGGCGTAGGCAATAGCCTTTTGTCGGTCTGTTTATTAGTCATTTGATTTTTTACATGAGCGTAACTTGATTGGGGCTAAATTACAGGGTTTATTTATTATATTTATTTATTATATGTATATTTTTTAAAATTTAATAATCGGTGTGAGCAAAGCTCGTTGCCGTGGCGCAGTTTAGTTCCTATTCTTGAGAGATGAAAATTGAAATTGTCTTTTTTGGGGGGATTTAGATGGGGTCGGTGGCGAGAGACATTGACACATGGCCAATTTCGGAAAGGTTGGGGTGATACCGATGTGGAAGACGTGGCGAGACTTTTGGTGAGATTTTAATTTTTACTATTCCTTAAATTTTATTTTTTTTGTGAAACAAAAAGGACGCCATTTGTTGAATTTTTGGAAATAAGTTTCTTGCTTAAATGTTGCGAAAGGAAAAGTGCGAGTATTTTGTAGAAAAAAAATTCAATTGAAGTAAAAATCGAATGAATTCATATAGTGTGTTCCACTGGCTAAATATATTTGACACACTGAGTACCAAAAATATTGCACCAGTGTAGCCAGTGGAACGCGCTGTTCTTGTAGAAATTTAAATAATTACCTTCGTGGAAAATTCAAAGTTGGTGGCATTAGACGTTTAAAATGTGTGCTAAATTTGGACTGTGATGATTTGCCATGCTAATACCTAGGAAGCTTTAGGTTTCCAATGAGTTGACAAATTAGCTTAACTGAGTCCTAATGTGCAATTCGTTTCTTTCCTAGAAGATTAACCAGTGTTGTACTCTCTTTACTAATTACGATGTATTGCTTCTCGTAGTTATTGTATTGCATTCAGCATTTCACTGGAGACGATAAGATTAAAAGTTTCGTGTTGGATCTCATAACGCCCACTGAGAACGGTCAACCACGGATTGAACGCAATCATATGGGTAAATCCGATGTTTTTTTCTCAGTTTATTCCCTTCTTTTTTTATATTTAAATGAGCATGATTTCTTATTCTTGATAATAATACTTTTGTTTGGTTTGCAGGGTTGAACGCACCAGTTCCTCGCGGGCGGAAAAGCAAGAAGAGCAAGGGAAAAGACAAAGAAGGCAAAAGTAGCCTAGCTGCCTTGTTGGAAGGAGCCGAATGGGCGTTGGACGACAAATATGACGCTGAACAGTTCCTAGACCCCGCTTACCGCAAACATGTTATGCGTCATGCAAACAAGTAAGGGTCCCACAATTTTTTTATTATTTTTTAAATCTTTTTTGAGTGTTTCATTTCCTGTCTCATTATAACTCAATTCCTTCTTGGAAGGAGTAAACTGGTTTTTAATTGGTACGATTAGGTTTTTTGTGCAAACTTTCTTTATAACTGTGTGCCCCGTTTTCCTATAGGGTATTGCTGCGAGTGCGACTGCTTTATTACGTCAAGCACGAAATTATCGGAGACTTGGAAGGACAAGTGATGGCAGGAGTCAATGCTAGCATGTTACCTATCCGACCGCCCTATTGCGACTCGCCTCCGTGTCCGTGGTGGGACAGTTTGGCCGACGTATCCTTACTGGTAGGGACGTACAAACACGGCTATGAACGCTACGCAGTGATGCGTTTGGATCCCGCCTTGTGCTTCCTTGCGCGCTGCGGACCACCTGACCGTAATGAACTGTTAACGGAAATGGCGGCCTTGCAGGCGAATGGCGACGACCTGGACAAAAACGACGAAGAAGAAGACGTGGACGACGATAGTAGCAGTGCAACCACCGCTCCAGTAGCGTCTTGCAGTGTTCAAGCCACACCTACCAGTAGTGGAGCGGCTGGCAATGGCCACGGTGACGTGATGCCCTTCCCGGCTTCGGCGGAACTCAACACGCGCCTGCGCCGACTGGTCACCGCGTACCAACGCAACTTTAAGAAAGAAGAACTCAAAATGGCGCAAAAGGCCAAGGTCAGTTGTTTTCTCTTTTTATGTATTTTCTGATGCATTTGGACTGTGATGATTTGCCATGCTAATACCTAGGAAGCTTTAGGTTTCCAATGAGTTGACAAATTAGCATTACTGAGTCCGAAGTTGCAATTTCCCTACAAGACTACTAAGTGTTGTACTATCTTTACTAATCAAGGTGTCTTGCTTTTAAGATTACTAATTAAGGTGAATCTTTTTGATTTTGAATTGATTCCATCTCTTTGTTTATGTTTATGTGTCTTTATGTCTATTGTTTATGTTTATTTGTCTTTACGACTATTGTTTGTCTATTGCCTTTATGTGTATTGTTTGTTTATGTTTATTATTGATTTTGAATTGATTCGGTCTCTTTGCTTGGGTTTATTTGTCTTATGTGATTATAGTTAGTATTTGCAGATAAGATGGTAAGGAGCAAGAGATTTATTTTTATAATTTTTTCTTCTTCTTTCCCTAAATGTTTTTCTGTGGGGGCTCGATTATCGCAGGATGTTAGCTTAATGGTAAGGGATTGGGTTATAGTTTTATACCAACTTTTGGATTGTGGAGGAACCGTTTGTGAGGATGAGCCTTATTAAATTGATTTTTTACCTTTTTTGTAGCGGTTGGAACGTCGTGAGCGGATTGACGTGCTTGTGCGTGAGCGAGAGAAGGCCAAACAGGAAATGCAGCAGCGACGCTGGTCCCGTCGTGAGGAAGCTGATTTCTATCGCACCATTTCCACGTTTGGTGTCGAGTTCTCGCGCTCCCAAGGCCGTTACGACTGGTCGCGTTTCCGGGCGTTGTCTCGGTTGGATAAAAAGATGGATGACACCCTTACCGAGTACTTACGCGCCTTCTGCGCCATGTGCAAAAAAGCCTGTGGGAGAAGACTCACAGAAGATGAAGAACTAGCGCAAGCAATGGTGGAACCGCTTTCCGAAGAAAAAGCGAGGAAAGTGTTGGAACGACTCGAGTTACTCTGCAAGATCAGAGAGGAAGTCTTATGCCATGCCAAGTTGGATGAACTCTTGAAATTGTGTCTGCCGTCCTTGGATATGCCCGATTGGTGGATCTCTGGAGTCCATGATAAAGATCTGCTCAAAGCTGCAGCCAGGTAATTATTTTCGTGAAAAAGCAAAAATGAGAAAAGAACAATATTTATCTTCTGAAATGAACCAGAATGCAATCCGGATTTAATTTTTAAAAAACAAATTAGGGTTAAAATCGGTATTGGCTTCTTACTTTGTGAATATTACGTGAATTCAGTACTGATTTCTACTTTTAATTGAGAATCCAACTTAAAATTCAAACATAGTCCGAAAATTTGAGTGACGGAGCTTAAAGTACAAAAACAAGCTATGAGCTATTCTCGTTAGGATTTTTTTAACTTTAAACATCACATTTTTATCAACTATTTTAAGGCTTCAGTCATAGATGGCACTGATGTTTGTTATTGTTTTGCGCAACAGGTTCTCCGGTTAAAAACCCGGAGGTCAAAAATTACACTAGCGTCTCACGTTGTTGCAAAACGTTCTTACTTCTTACGCAAGGCTTTCGCAAAACAATAACAAACATCAGTGCCATCTCTGGCTCTTTACCGTCAATAAGGTATACGTGAGCCTTACAAGCTATGGGGGATTCTCGTTAGGATTTTTTTTCTTAAAAAGTACTGTAGTTCTATTAACTAGTTTAAAAGATAATGCTACAAGTTTATGAAACGTTTAAATGGGCTGTTAATAACCGTATAAACCTTGTTTGATTTTACAGACATGGCTTAGGAAGAACCGAGTTCTACTACTTGAGCGATCCCGAATTGTCCTTCAGGGACGTGGTACGGAAGCATTTGTCGGGCGAAACCTTCATATCTGCTTCCAGAGACAAGTCCGAAGCTGAGGAAGAGCAATTACCCGGAAAGCTTCTTAAATTAGAGGAAGTCAAGGATGTTAAGGCTGCGGAATTGAAGACGGAAGAATCTGATGCTAGCGAGGACCGTCCTGTTAAAGAAATCAATGAAGAATCCAAGGCAACCACGCCAGTTCAGGACGAGCAAAAGGCGAAGGAAGAGGAAGCTGAGCCAGTGCCCTTATTGGCCAAACAAGAAACATCTCGAGAAGAAGAAGACGTTGATCAACCTGAAGAGTTAACCGTAAAGGCGGAAGATCATAAAGAACAGCTGGAAAGTGACAAAGAGGAGAAAATGCAGGTTGATGAACGGGTAGAACCAGAACCAACCAAGACCTTAGAAGAACAAGATGAGCCCGCAGATTTGACAGACAAGACTCCCGAAAGCCCTAAACCTCACGCAGATCAGGAAGAAGCTCCAAAAGAGGCTGCTGTGGATGCGGAGAATGAAGCAAAGTCCGAACTGGAACCGGAAGACGCTGACAAAAAAGAAGAATTGGTTCCAAGACCGGAAATTGAGACGAAAGACAATTCGGATGCTGAAGAAGAGCCTGAGACGAACGCAAAAGACGAGAAAGAAGACACTAGTGCCGACACCAAAGAGGAAAGTGAAGAGAAACCTGATTCCGCCGAAGTTCCAGAGCCGAAACCCGTTAAAAACCCTGATCCCTTGCAAGATTCCGCCTCTGAAGCTGAAGAACCGGAGAAAGAAAAGGAAAAAGATGAGGAAATGGAAGTTGACAACGTGAATCGACTGGAAGAACCGCAATCCTTGGTGGTCCCGAAGTCGGAACCTGCGACAGCACCTACGTCTAATTCCGATCCCTCTTCGCCTCCCAAATCTCGTCGCTCGCGGGACAAAGAGCGCGAGCGTGAAGAAAGGGAAGAACGCGAGCGACTGGAACGACGACAGCCACTAAGCGTGTTGTCGGAATCGGCTGGCGCACGCGCGCTGCACAACTTGGTGCAAATGGAGACCGAACTGGGCGCCGCGCATTCAGATCCTGCCAGCGTAGCGCAAATGTTGGCGCATAGTTTGCAGAATCCTATCAAGTGGCCCAAGGACCGTGCCATTCAAGCGCGGCTGGAGCACATTGTCCATGCAGTCGAAAAGAACGAGTGGCCAGTGGGTAAGGATTTCAGCATTTTCAGCGGACCTGGGACTGGACGCAGTATTGCTGAGGATGACGATATGGGGGATAATAACAGTCCCGAGATGCCGGATAATAATAGTCCCGCTGCTACACCGCAACATTTATTGAGAGACACGCCCACTCCGGCGTCTCTGTCGGCTTTGTCCTTGTCAGACGCTTCGGATATTATGCTCATGAACAACAGTGAAATGGCGGCTTTGAGTCAGTATGGGTTGTTGCCTCAAATGCGCCGCGGACGGGGCAGAGGGAGAGGGCGTGGCAGAGGAACGAGGTCGTCCACCAGGGGTCAGATTGACCTAGAAGCGGAACGGGCCAAATTGCGCGCGCTTTTGAATCACTCAATGCAACAGTCGTTGGCGCAGCAATTGGGTAAACCGATGATGCTGGAAGATCTGGAAGAAGGAACCAGGTATGATTTGAATTATTCCTGCACTGCTTTAACTTTAACCGTTAAGCTCTCGTATTTTTTTAAAAGAGTAAATTGACTTTTTTTAGTTACTATATTTCCTGTTTCTGAATCTTTGGTTTGGCGTTGTTTGATTTGAAATGCTTAAAATGCTTTATTTCTTGTATGAAACTACGCTTATTATGGGCACAGGTTACTAGAATCAAACGCATTATAGAATCAAATTTTAAGTGCGCTTTCCGCCCACATTCTAAATACGAACCCACGAATCTAGAGTAGTACTGCGATTCGTAGTGCAGAGGCATTCTTGGGTGACTCTTTAGGATGCACACTGTATAGGGTTAGTTTAGGTTGAGTTCGGCTAGGTGAGGTTTAGCTAACCCTTCGGATATAAGAATTAATTTCAAAAGAATCTTCACATGTACAGTAACGAAACTACAGTAGTGATTGCTACATGGACTTCGCATTTTGACCAATGATATTGCTTTTACGTCGTTTTGCAACCTACTACTACGTCTAGGGCGAATTCCCTTCTAAACTCCAGTCAATTAAATGAGCAGGTTATTAAATTGGAGTAGGAGTAGGCTTCAAAGGCGCAGTGTTAGTTGTGTTTTAGGCGTGTGGTTATATAAAAATGGCGACGATCAAGAAAAGAGTTGATTTAAATGTAAACGAGAAGTTGTGCCTCATTGAAACTTATGACAAGTTAAATTTAAAAGATTTTTCAGAAAGGGAAGCCGCCGTTAAATTCCGAATTCGGCGTTGTTTTGTCAGTCATCTCTATCAAAATAGTTGAAACATCATTTCGGAATAAACAATAATGGGTGTAGTGAATCTAGGGAAATTAAACCTGGGGAAAGTGTCAAAAAGAAGACGATGTTTTTTTTGTTTTTGTTTTTTTAACAAGCCATTTCGTTTCCACGTGCCGATTAATTGTAGCATTCTATTGCATATTTCTGATTTTTGGTTATTAGAATCTGCGTTTAATAGAATCAAAATTCACTTGACAAACGTGATCACAAGAAGCGGCATCTACTGTACTTTGTTTAGCCTTAAGCGTGTTTTTTGGTCAAAAGTTATACTTCAGCTTTTATGTTTGAATAAGGTGTTCGAATAAGAAAATAAAAAATTATTTGCATTTCGTTTAGGACACCACCAGAGTACAAGGTGAAAGGACAACCGCCCCCAGCCCACCAGCATTCTTCGCATCATTCCTCATCACATCAGTCGAGAAATTCGAGTTTGGCGCAGGCGCAAGCCCAAGCGCAGTTGACAGCACAAGCCTTGGAGATGTTACTGGCTCAAAGTGCGGCGTTAGGCATGAGCGGTTTAGGAGGACCCAATCCATTGGCGTTGGGACTACCGCCTTCGATTTCCGTGTCGGTTTCTGTTCCTCAGCGTGACCGGGAGAGGGAAAGGGAGCGCGACAGAGACCGGGAACGAGACAGAGACCGGGAGCGCGAACGAGAACGTGACCGAGAACGAGAGCGTGACCGAGAACGCGATCGAGAACGGGATCGAGAACGCGAACGTGAACGGGATAGGCGGGAACGAAATGCTGAAAAGGCGCCTAGTGCTGGTCATGATGGTGGAGCGCCCATGGATCTTTCTGCAGGGTAACTTTTTTTTCTCACTTTTGTTGTTTTCTAAGAGTGCTAGCCAAGGGGAAGAAGGAACGAAAATGACTGAACGATTGAAATAGGAACGTGGAAATAAGAGATCTTGACAATAGCAATCAAATCGTCAGTGGTTAATTTTCGCTGTTTCTTTTTTTAGGGGAATGAATGGCGACCATGACGAAGACGCGCGATCTGACGACCTGAGCCGAAAGCGTAAGACAGAAGAATCTATGCCTCCTCCCGGTAAAGAGAAAAAGCGTCGTAAATTGGACGAAATTGTACTGGGCTTATCGGCAGCTAAAGGCCAAGGCATCTTCTCTGCGCCCCTAACAGCGCATTCGTCCGTCTCGGTATCCCCCTTGAACCGCAGTGGTAGCAAGGAAGCCATGAGTGACACGCCGTTAAGCTTCTCCTTCCCAAGATCTTCCGGCATTACCATCATGCCGTGCCCGAAAGATAAAGACGGGAAAGATGGCAGCAGCAAGGACGCCATGAAGGAACGTTTAAGCTCAAGTAAGGACCGCCTAACAGACGCCCAGAGTTTAGTGGCAGCGTTGGGTCGCAGCGCAGCAGCTTCGAGATCAGGTGCTGAACCTCCCCGAATCTCGATCGAACCCTTGCGACCAAGCGATGGATCGAGCACTCCAGGAAAGTTACCCGACTACTTACTCAACAAATTGGATATGTACACACCTCCGCATGAACTCAAGGTCTCGAAATGGCTAGCCGAACAGCAAGGTATTACGCCTGACCGGCCCTCGTCACCATCGGAGGCCGAAAGGGAGGCGGATCGACGCAGGAGAAGACCGCGAACTGATCCGGCACTCTTGGACTGGAATCGGCTGTCCGGCGATGAAAACGTGTCGGTTATGAACCGAGTCACGGGTAAACGGATCACAGGTAGCAAAGCGCCTCAACTTCGCAACTTGGCACAGTGGTTGCTCAGCAATCCCATGTTTGACGTAGATCCCAAATGGTCCGACCTGGTCAAGGAGAAGGGTAACTTACCTAGCGATCTGCAGCGGCGCGTCAATGCGGCTGCGGCCGCGGCGGCCGCCGCTGGGGGAATGACAAGCGGACCACCGTCGCTCAGTCCGGCACCGTCACCGTCGCCCACTCCGAACCATTCAAGCCGCGCAGCAGCGTCCACGCCGCATTCCCAGGCTGAGCGAGAACGCGGCGACCGGGAAAGGGAACGGGAACGTAGGCGTGGACCAGGAAGGCCGCCCTTGCATTCCAGCCCCAGTCAGCGCTCGGGTGGAGGTAACAGTGGTCGAGACGCAGGTAATAGCGGTGGTGGACAAGCAGCTGCCAATTCGGCAGCTGCTGCCGCCGCGGCCGCCAATCTGAACGCCTTTTCCGCCGCCGGTTTCCTCAATCCCAACCTCCTCGCCTCCTTACCTTTGTCCGCCTTCGATCCCAAGTCCAATCCGCTTTTCAGCGCAGCGTTCGACCCCAAGAATCCCCTATTTGGTGCCTTAGATCCCAAGAACCCCATGGCGGGTTTAGACCCCAAGAACCCCCTCTTTAGTATGGCCGGCTTAGGGTTAGGCGGCCTGGGGGGACTCAGTGGTCTCGCTGGACTGGGCAGCATGGGCAATATGAGTAACATGTTCGCGGGACTCATGCCGCCTACCTCTTTACCTAGCGACCTGGCCGCGGTAGCAGCGGCGGCGGCCGCCGCAGGAGTCTCTACTTCAGGTGGGGGCAACTCCTCGAGTAAAGGCCGCCGGGGCGGTGGTGATGAAAAGGGCAAGAAAGGAAACTCGAGTTCGAACGCCGCCGCCGCAGCAGCAGCGGCGGCGGCCGCCAACTCCTCCCTTCCGTTCCTCTATAATCCAAGCTTGCTCTACGGCCCGCTTATGGGCGGCCTCAACCCGTTCGGGTTACCCGCGGGTTTGGCCTTTTCCAGCTTCGGCCACACGGCCTTCATGAACGGCTTGACGACCACTATGGCGGGCGAGCCGGGCTTGACGGCCACGAAAACGAGTTCTTCGAACAACGCGCGGTCCGCCAGCGCCAAACAGCGGTTAGCGGAAGAGGCGGCGGGGATGGAACTCATGCGGGAGGCCATGATGCTCAGCCGGGGTAAAGCGGAGGAGAGATTGAGTCGGAAAGAATACAAAGATTCCAGATCGTCGAGTGCCAGTGCGGTGCGGAAGGAAGCCGCCAAAGAGGCCGCCTCCAAGGACAAAGATCACAGTAAAAGCAGCAGTAAGGAACAAGGGTTGGATTTGAGTAAAGGCCCCACCGAGGAAGACGACGCACCGAGCATCGATGCTACGTCACAGCAGGACCAGACTGGACGTTAGTGTGCGGTCACGTACATTAAACTCTATGTTTCTGACGCGTGTAAAACAGTTCGTTTTTTTTTCTTTGGTCTGTGGGAAGAGAAGATTCGTGAAAAACACAAAGTGGGTGTCAGCTTTTTCTACTTTATTCAGTTGTAAGGTTTTTCATCTCGTGTATCTCTCCCCCAAGCCCTTTTTATGTTTTACCCTGTTTTCTCAATCCAGACTTGTCTATTTTTCAATTTTTGTTTCACTCTTTAATTACGTTCATTTGACGAATTATTTATTTTTGGTCTGAAACTGAGTTCGAATTGTATGACAAGTGACAGTGGAAATTTGGGGAGGGAAAGCCAGGGACTGTGCGGGTGTTTGCCAATCGTCGGTAGAACTTTTTTCCCCTAGTTATTGCTATATCCGGAAACCTTCTACCATTTTGGGGGCAAAATGAGAAAAGGGTATCAGTATTTAGGAGCGATGACAACCGGATTTGTGTTGGGGGAAGGGGGAGGAGGGGGATGTATTTGGTGGTACGAACCGTGTCTCAAATTGTGAGAAAAACAGTTTTCATGCATTAAACGCGCGATAACAAGACAAATTGGCTCTACTGTGTTGGTTAGTCATAGGCACATACGTGTAGCATCCTCTTTATTTATGCCCATTCAATGTATGTAATCCATCCAGGCAGTAAGTACAGATCTTTTCTAAACGTCTTTCATAAGATTTATTATTAGCGATCATAATGGATTTTCATGTTTCAGTGCCCATTCTACAGCGGTAAGCGTGAAGGAAGGAGGCGTATCAGTCGTTCGGAGAATGTTTTATAACATTTCTTCCGTTTTTGCATTAATATAACTTTGCAGGTGGAAATAGGCTTCTAGAAGCGGAAATAAAGCAACACCTTGGCGATCCCAACCAAGCTCCTATGGAAGTTACACGCTACGTCAGGCAGTGTGGCCAGCATTCTTAAATATAACTCGCAAAAAGCGCTCCTAAAGTCGCAAAAGCACTACCAAGAAATAATATCGACAAAACACATAGAAGTTATTTAATATTACGAAGATTACACTATTACTGGCTATAATGATTGCTGTGTTTATGAAATGACTATACAAAGTGTTTCGACAGATATGAATACAACCTTGGTTTCTTTTGTTCTAATCTATACTTAGGGGAAATTACGGCTGGACTTAAACCCGTAATTGATCAGAGATTTGTTTGAAACCTGATTCGAGTAAAACCTACGATAAATGTTTTAGCCGTTTGAATTTGGCGCCCTCCACATTGTTTATAACAGGGAAAGGTGCGAGGCTTTCAATTTTTCAAAAACTAAGTACGGATTTTTTATTACATGTTAGATACATACAGAGAATACAATATAACAATGCAAACTTCTAGAGAATAAAAACACATAGCACAGTCATATTTTTATAAATCGAACGAACGATGATCGACTTTTTTGGATCGACTTTTTACATCGACTGTACACTAGCTTGTTCATATGTTGCATTTATAGATGTTTCAACTACTTCTAAATATAAGCCCATGGCCGCGTGGATAACACGCAGGAACGAAAATACGAAATATTAAATGGCTCACTTCCCCTGTACCTTATGCCTTCCCGGCAAGGTTCCTATTCCAATATGCGAAATTTTGAAGCTTCGTCATCATGAGCTCGAATATCGGGAAAGGGAAACCGAGCAGGGGAGTTGGGAACAGGGAAAGGGGCGAGGCTCTCAATTTTTGACGATTTTTGAAGGGGCCCCTTGATATAGCATTATTCCTTATGGAGAAAAGCCCAGAAAACGCTTCCCCAGCTCGAAAAGAGACCACGCCCCCTTTTTGGTCCAATCCACCAATAGGATTCTCGCTTTTTGTGGAGCCACACCCATTTTCGCGGATTTTACGAAAAATCACGCAAAAATTTCCAAAAATTTCGCTATTATTTCAAAAATTAAAAATCATGCAATAAAAAGGAAATTTTTGGAAACTAGATTTTATGGGAAATGTTTGGTATAACAAATAAGCAAATAACGGATTCCGGGGGTGGAGCAAAAGGTCTAATTTGCATAATTTTACAGTCTAATTTTTGGAGCTAAGGAAAGATAGAGAACAAAAATTTCAACAGACCTGGATAACTTTGCTCTAGTGCGTGTTTGGGAAGGACAAATTTTACAAGAAAAAAAAATGGGAAAACAATAAGTGTTACAATTCTACTCAATTCTCAAAAATCGTAAAATAATAGACAAAGTCTAACTCGAAGCTGCTATGCTGAACATCTCGGGACCCTTCAAATTTGCCAATCTTGCCTTGAAGTACAACAGCCGCAGTTGAAAGGGTTAAAACTTGAAAAGTAAACACAGAATTTAAATAATCAATCTTTAAATTTTGTTAAATATGATGAAAGATTAGCTTGAAGCCTGATTTGTATAAAACTGCATATAGCCACCAGATTCACGGCCAGAAAATCCATTGGTACGTGAAAGCAGCAAGGAATTTGTTAGGGTCGTTCAATAGTCTTCTCCTCTTTCTGTATTCCTAACCAAAAAGCCACGAACGTTAAACAACACCCATGGAAAATAATTTAGGTACGAATTCCTTTAAATACATTGCAGAATATATTGCCAAGAGATCGGTACATTCACAGATATGGCACAAGTTCTTCCAGGGTTAAAACTGCAGAATCCAATAAGTTATTATATAATCTTGATCGCGGTATGATCTTGGCAGTAGACCGGTTTGACAGAAGAACAGCATATATGATCTAACCCACAATCTCGCAGGAGCCAATGGCAAATCGAGTTGAAGAAATCTCCTATTATTTAGTTGAAGAAATCTTCTATTTGCTTGCCTGAAAGAGAAATAATGAGTATTACAAACTTACATATGTAAATTGTAAGTATTACTACCATCACTCCGAAGCTCGCCCAAGACCTTAAAATTGAAATCAGGTTCGTAAGGAGATGTTGACCTGTAGGCGCAGGGTTACGTGTTCCTCGATCTTCACCTTCATTTCGCACCGAAACTAGAAGAAGTAAAAGTATCAGTACGCACGAAAACAATTCATTAACAAAGCATGTAAAACTTACAAATAAGTGTAAGGCCCACAAACACATCCGCAGAGGAACGAGTATGAAAACAGAAAATGTTTGAAAAGCTATAACTTCACTTTTGAGAAGGCTAAAACTTGTCTAGATTCGCGTTTGTAGACTTCCGGTGACAAATAAAAAACAACAACACAAGTTGTACACGATTGAGACGTTGGCCAAGTCGTCCTCACTTTTCATTTTCGTTCGTGACATCGTATGAACTTCGCCACCCCCAATTGTGCTCCCCCACCTCCTTTCGCCACATATTCCACCCACTTTAGTCTACGTTACGCAACGAAACGTAAAATAGAAAAAAGTTAGTCGCAAACTCATAGAAACGAGTCAAAAACTAAAACTGACGTTTTCTTTGCAACCAAAAACACGTTTTGAATCTTTTTTAAACTTCGAAAAAATTCTCCATCTTAACACTGAAATTAAAAAAAAATAGTAGTTTGAATTTTCTAAATTCTTCATGAAGAATGTAAAAAAATACCAAAAGAGAAGCGAATTTCCTAAAAATTAAACTTTTTTTTTAACCAACGACTAGGAGATAGAAAAAGTTCTCTTACCTCGATCTCGACAACACTCTGACTTCCAAAAGTTGACTTTGGCTTCGCAGAAAATCTTGAAAGCACCATGGAATTGAAGAAAGCTCATCAAGGGACCCACACGAAATGGTCTAGATAAAAAAGAGAAACTTAATAATTTAAGTAATTTGTTCAATGGATTATGAAGAACCACCGCTAAAGTTCGACGGACGGGACGGTTGAGGGAAAGAGACACTTAAATTTTTTTCGTCGTGGCACTTTTCGAAGATAACACTTAACGACTGTTAACGTTTAACTCACTTTGCATAAAGCTTCACTGGCTAGCTTATATAACATCACTGAATAAAACCACGTCTACACTGACTGCTTGCTGGGAAGCAACTGGCGTTTATTTAGGGGTGCTTCAGGGTACACATCCGTTCAGCGGCAATGAATTTGTGAATTCGTTCTCTTGAACTTGCCCGGACACGTTTTGTTGTTCATACGAAACATGCTAATTTCATAATTTTATAACAGAAAACTTTTGACGGAGCTTACATGAATGTTTTTGTGGCTTTAACCAACGGTACTAAGATATGACAATAACTTTTGATATGACAATACATTTTTAAAATTTGAGTATTTTGGGCCTAAAAAGGGAGCAAATATCTTATTATGGTTACGGAGAAAGCGAGACAAATAAGTAAAATTGTCTGAATTGAATTAACAACATTCGCAGGGGAACTATTAAACAAACAAAAAGAAGCAAAAAAGTGTTTTGGTATTGTTTACTTTTAACTACCAAATGCTAGGAGTGCAAGTGCGTGTCTTTCGTAACAGTTTACTATTCATAGTTCTAGTTTAATATTTATTGGCTGAAAAAGCGGACGTTTATTGGATTGAGTGCATTGAGAAAATTAAAGCTACTGTATGTTGGTTTGTATATGTGGATTCCAGTACATTTTACTTCCGTAGACCTGCCTCAAAGAATTGATGCGCTACGCTTAGCGCTTAGCTTACTTAACTACTGCTTAACTTTTCTTTCATCTTTGTTACAACGGTTACCTTTAGGAGCAACGGTTACCTTCCGTAAAAAAACTTTTCTTCTAATAAAAGAAAAGCAAAAAGACAGTGAACTCACAAAACAAATCTCCCCGTCCAAATGCCATAAAATTCTCGTCAATTCATATTTCCAAGTCGCCAAATTTGGCGGGAAATCGCCAAACCTGGAAACACTAGCATAAGTAAGCCAACGCTTTTCTTGTGTTAACGAAACCGAGAATCGACCGGCGCCGACCGCCGTACGGGATCGCAGTTCACTCTCTATTATTCAGTTCTTCTCATTGCGAGTTTTCCTGTGTGTATCTTATTGTGGGATATCATTGTAAGTAAATTTAGGATTATCCGTTTTAAAATAACTCATCCTGATCTCTTATAATATCCTAAAGAACCCTTATCAAATCCTCTGTCTAATTCTGTGTTTATTTTGTTTGTAGAAGGAACTCCATTCGGAATAATGTCTGACATGGAAGGGTGAGTTTCAAAGCATGTATGATTGAATGGTTCATAATTACGATTAAATGTAGAGATGATACCCCCGCGGTCGTCGCCGCCGCTGCTGTCGATGATGCTCCCGCTGCACCTGTGCCGATGGACATTCACACCGCTGTCCAAGAAGTTTTGAAGAATGCCTTGATTGCCGATGGTCTGTCCAGAGGTTTGCATGAAGCTGCCAAAGCATTAGACAAGTGAGTCATCTAAAAGGAAGATGTGGCTAGCACGCTAATAAATCGTTCTATAGGCGTCAAGCTTTGCTTTGCGTTTTGGCTGACAACTGCAATGAACCCCTGTACAAGAAGCTTGTTCAAGCCCTTTGCAATGAGCACAACATCCCACTCATGAAGGTGGACAACAACAAGAAGCTGGGAGAATGGGCTGGGCTTTGCAAAATCGACAAAGAAGGCAAGGCACGTAAAGTCGTGGGATGCTCTTGCGTCGTCGTCAAGGATTGGGGCCAAGAAACACCCGCTACCGCCATGGTTCTTGAATACCTGAAAAACAATTAAGATCCGTGGTTTTACTACCTATGGCTTTTGCCTGTAAATTCTAATACATGGCTTAAAGCTCAGCATTGTCTTTCAATTTGATTAACCTAGCTAATTTTTTACAATTTTCTCGTCAACTTAAACAACAGTCAGATTGTTCAACAGATTAATATCCCATTAGTTACACTGGAAAAGTTCAACATTTGTTTTCGTGCCGCTTCGCTATTTATTTAGATGTAAAAAGATCTTTTAAATCTCGCAGCAGCTTTTGTGTTTTTCGAATCCTTTTCAACCGTTTATTTATATCATGTCTCCTAGTTACGTCATTATGAAACAATTGAAATTATTGACTATAGTAGGAAAGTTTTCCTTTTTTCCTTATCCTTTCCAAAGCAGGCAGAGAATTTATAAGCTACAGTACACTGGGGGAAGACAGTTCAACGCAGGAAATCAAGTCATTACCTGAGAAACGACTAAAACCGCGTTTTCTTTTCTATCCATATCTTTTCTTTAAATTCTAATACACTTAGCTTACAAGCAGAGTAGCGTCTGTTCTGTTTATGTACGTAGCCAGCTTTTTTTAATTTCTTTTTTTACCATTGCTCACGGTAAGATCCCTTCCAACAGTCTTTAACAAAGTCTTAAAAACTACCCGCATAATAACTTCAGCGGTAACTTAGCTTATCCATGGAAGGTGACGATCGAGGTCTCCGGACGGGTTTCGTGTTTCCGTTGCAACGTAAAGTGTCGCGGAGTTCTCGTAACATAGCTTTAACTAATGATCCTTCGTCTTCTTCCAAGGCCAATTTCCGTGCCTTCCAAGCGAATTCGCAGAATGAAATCAGCAGTGCAACTGCCATACCACCTATCAGCACCACGAAAACACCACCGACGTTACCCAACCCTAATTCGTTAGCAGCCGAGCTTGACTTCACTGCGTCATCCTACAAAAATTCACACAAAATTTTAAGATTGCGATCAACACCAAAAATATTTAACCTTGCAAGCCCCTCCTCCGCGATTTTCTTTCCACCATCTGTCTTTAAGGATCAGCAATCTATTAGATTCTTGAAGTTTCAGAACGGCTTGACTCATAGCTGGACGGTAAGGTGAATCTACGCATGAATCAGTAAAGTAAAAAATAAATATTTATTAATTAAAAAAAATACTTTTTTGCAAAGCTATGCCATAGCCTTTTGAATCCAACATTCCTCCAATTTGGGTCAAATCGCATTTTCGCTCAACGTGGTACTCGATAGACGACGATTCCATAAGAAAAGCGTACTGGCCGTTCGATTTCTGTACGCGCTCAACACCTTCAGAATTACTAGAAGTGTAAACACTGGGACGAGCTTGTTCCATGAATATGCGCATTCGGATATACGTCGGGATTTGTGAATTCTTATTACGACATGAAAAAAGAATTCTAATAACGCGTTAATTACAAGCTAAAGTTCTGTTTCACCTTAAAGAAGGATAAAGTTGTTCCACTCTTCAGATGACCATACTTAATCTTGGTTTGCTTGGATAAGTCTTCGGCGGATTCAATCGGGGATTCCATGCGTTCCACTGTCAAGAAGGCAGCCAAATTGGCCGTGTACGATGAAATCATGATTAGCGTGAAGAACCACCACATGCCCGCTACCATCCTGGTTGACACAGCCCTAAATACCACAAATTACGTAAGTGTACCGTTAGCAATGCTCAAATGCGATTCAAAATAAGATGAGCTATTTACTTGGGTGCAATATCCGAACCTTGCTGCATGAGACTGCCAATAGTGAACCTATAAACAAAAGTTCGTAAATATCACCTTTAATTTTTTTAGCTTGTCTCGTCAAACACCACGCACCACATGGAGTTTAGGATGGTGAACTGATTTTCGAGTATGTCGGGAGTTTGGTTACAAGGATGAGGGTTATTCCACTCGAAAGGACTAAGTCGGGCCAACACGAAGAGAATCATAGACACGCCTAAATAGGCCGTGCACATGTAGATCCATACTTCTACCGATAAAGGTGACAGAAACGAAAACAAACTAGGTGGTTTCTTCTGCGGTTTCTTGTACAAAATACTGATTCCTAGCAAAAAAAAAAATTTTTTAAGATCATTTCAAGATTATTCCAAACAACTCTCGAAAGATTACCTGTATTCATAAATGGCATGGTAAAGTCCACTGCTTGCTGACGCTCATAATTGATAGAAAGATCTCCAATGGCAACGTCAGTTTTCTAGCAATTATCACAGAAACTAATCAGGAAAACAGCATCGACAAAGAATTCCAATTGTTACCCCATCCAAGAGTTCTTTGACCATTCCATTCCACGTTCCTGACTCTTTATTAAAAGTTCCATGGGCCCCGTCACCGACGATTCTGAAATGCACCTTAAAGCCAAGAAGTTGACTAACTTCGTTAATGATGTCCACACAAAAGCCCTCGAAACGATCATTTCCAGTAAGAAGATCGGAAGATTCTTTGAGCATGAAATAGGGATCCGCCTACGTGAAAATGCAACATAACTTTTTGTCTTTAACATATAATCGAAATTTTACCAGAACGGATGTAACGGTAAGCGTCTTATTATGCAAACTTTCGGCAGAAATGGATTGAATATCAGCCGTCGTACGAGTAAAATTGGCCCCATCCATTTTACTCCACGTTCCGACAGCTTCCAGACCGTCAGCAGATATTTCCAAGACATCCAAATGAAAATTACTCCTAAATCCTTGCGCATCAAACTTAATGCGTCCAGTCAAGCCTTCCATTTCCACCTACAGAAAAAAATTACACGAACTTTAAAAAATCATCCATTCAGAGAAGACTATACCGCCAACAGTAAATCACTTACCAACTTCATGTAATTAACCAAACTGTTACCATATATCCAAGTGTCGGGCCCATCACAAGACAAAGGCCGGATGGACACATCCTGGCTTCGGTCCAAATCGTGTAACGCTTTGGCGAATAATTGAACTGCATCATATACTAATGCTGTCTCTGTCTAAAAAGCAATTCCGTAACGAAGATTCGTGCCTTTCTAACCCCTCACCCTATTATTGTAAAAAAAATCACGTACCTTTAGTTTTTTTTCATTCAGGTCCAAAGTTCGCCCGTATCGCATTTCACCAAAAACCCAATCCGACACGATATTAGCTACTTCGGTCTTGTTAATATCAACTATACGAATCCCAGTGATATTGGTGCCACCGTATTTATAATCGTTCAAGTCCACCGTGTGAAAATCCTGCTCGTAATAACGTTTAGTCATTTTATTGGAAAAAATGTTGAAAAATTTAATTCTTACCAAAGACGTAACAAAATAAGATTGGTACGCTGTCATAAGACCAACTTGCTGTGCTTGCTTTAGAATCGTTGGAATCTTCTCGGTAGCACAGTCCAGTACAATCTGTTTGTCATTCGCTCGCTTCATATCCTTGAGCAGAGACCTTAGCAAAATAATTAAATCGAGAGTCAACCATTTATTTAACGCTAAAATTTGTTTAAAATTGTGTGTTGTTACCTGTAGTCATCTTCTTGTCCCAATTGACGAACCGTAACCCTGTACTCACTTTGCACAGTAAGATGTAACAGTTGTTGCAAACGATCCAAGCCTTCAGCGTCTTCGTAGAGGATCGTAAATGTACGCCATCCCCATGCCAGTACAATATCCAAATACGCCTAAGTCATTTCGGTAAATAAACCATTAAATAAACGACGACATGTGCATTTAAAGGGAAGAAGAATGTTTACTTTGCCTAATGATGCAGGGTGAGGATGCAAGTTAATGGAGTACTCATCTCTCCTGAGCTTGGCATCCCGTCGCGTCTCCAAATGTGGAAGTTCCAACGTATCACAAATACCTTGCACATGGGCTGAACTGGTCGTCGAAGAAGGACCTAAAATACAACCCAGTCCGGACCGCACCATTTGACACACTAAGGCAAAAATATGCGTTTCAGAACCCAACACCCACTCAAGTGATAATAATTCGATTCAATAATTCTCTTAATTAAATTCCAAAGAAATACTGTCCTATTATATTCACCCTTCTTATTAGCACCGAATGAGTCGTGCGGAGACAAACGCTCTAATTGTGCGATTAACCTCGACCGCGGTAAAACATTGCGATTGCTGTTGACCCTTTCAACCGCATACCGGAATGCAATATCTTGCGTTGGATCCGTGCCATCGAATAAACCACCTAGATAAACCGTATCATTACAAGTCATTCCCAGAAAAAAAGCCTTCTTGACATCTTCCTTTTCCTGAATTCCTTATTCTGAAGAAGGAAGATGTCCAGAAAAGTTTAAAGACAAAAATTCAATCTCACCAATGCGAATCACATCAGGGAGAGCTAAAGTATTGGCAATCAAAAGCGCCCAAAGACACCAATTGCTGCAGGCCATGTTGTTTCACTATCAGTAAAGGTTCGTATTTTCTTACAGCAACTTTTAACCAGGATTACTTTCACCGTCAGCGAAGGCAGGCGAAAGGGAGCTTATGAGCTTGTTGCTCTACGGGAGAAGCGCCTGCATGTTATGCCAATTGCAGCAGGGGTCACACTGAAACACGACCTAACTGCTGCCACTGCTCTCACAATCCTATACGGATGGCGTCGTGTCCCCTTTCCCCGATGCCCTGTAAGAACTGAAAATCTTAAAATAAACTCTGCTTTCTACTACAGGAAGACAGAATGACTGGGTGCCTTTTGCATCTATTTACAGCCCCGTTATGGGCCGTCTCCGGAGATGGATGCTGGAACGCAGCGACAATTTTCACACCAGACTTTTTTCACACGTTTTCAACCCCTGACAGAAAACTTCATAGGGATCATACTTCATAGATCATGCTGCGCCTTCTCTATTACTATATCTTCGCATAGTGGAAATTACGCGATTTCGTTGAAAACTAAGCAAAACGCTATAAAACAGGAATAAAGTTTCCGCCATAGTTTCGTAATTTGAAACATATAGAGACCTAATCTTTATTTCTTCGAGCACATGCTTTCTTACGAGATAGAAAATGTTGCGAGTTCGGGCATCTACCGCGGAGGACTCACTCCAGGTGGCGGACTATCATAAACTGGACTCGAAATCGGTGCTCTAGTTTGATTCACAGCAGGATTGCAAGCCGCCGAGAAAGACGGAGGGGGTAAGAGTTCTGCTTGGAGTTCCAAAGGACTTGGCAATGGTGCCAAAGGTGCCGGGACTTTAGGAGAAGAATGGCATTCTCCTAAAAAAAAGAAAACAAAACACAAAAACACACTTTTAGGCAACTGGTTCACTTACGAAACTACACAAAGATCCTTTACCTGGCAAATTGTGTCCTGGAATGCTAATAACGTATACAATGCCTTCAACGTATATCAAATTTCTTGCGTGAGGGGGCGGAGAGCCTGGTGGGGGAGGAGGTGGAAGCATGTTTTCATAATCCACATCCTCTTCAACAGTTTTAGTTTTCTGTTGTAACCACGGATTTAATTAGTTTAGAGTTTCACTCCCTAAAGTAGTAGTTCGTTTACCTTAAACATGCGTTTTCTGAAAAGACGCTTTCTTTTAGGAGGGCGAACAAAAGGTAAAGGCGAAGTTAACTCTTCTCCTCCCGAAGGTGACGTCCCATCGCCTGGCCTGATTTTATCAGCAAAGACCACACTTTTGCGTTTTTCAGCCCCTTCTTCCCCGTTTTCATATATCCTACTTCAAGAAAATGAAAGAAAAAACAAAGACATATAAACCGCTTTCGTTTTGTACGTTCGACTTAAACTTAGACTAGCCAAACTTCATTGACTTACGATTATAAGCGTTCGTTTTAGTCTAAAATTTGAAAGTTAACGGAAGTCGACTTGGACAGCATTGAGTCCAAAACGAACGTTTATAAGCATAAATTTACAATTGCTCCACCCATGGGGCGATGCTCGTCGAAAATAAACAATTACGAATTGTTCGTTTTTCGAGTATGGATTTCAATAGCATATTATTGTTTGTTCTGTGGGGCAGTTCATTTCTTCCATTCTTGAATCAGTTTTTCAGTGAATTCAGTGTTATCCAGACAACTGAAGACGTGACTGAGGGAGATTGACGGGATAATTGTCTCCTATTTGTTGTTTGCAACTTAGGCTCGTGTTTCTTGTCCCAAAATTGAATACTTCGAAAAAAAAGTTAAAATAATTAAAACAATTTAAATAATTTAAAAAACAACAACTAAACTCTACTAAAAGTAGCGTATTTTTGAAAACCACGCAGTCTCTAGGCGTGCGCGTACTAAACAAAGGAAATAAATAAGAAAGGGGGCGGGGTTAAGTTTAAGTCTAAGCACATGAGTACTCGTTATAGACTTGCCGGATTTGAGACCAAAACTAAAAGTCGACTTTCAAAGTCTTAAGTTGACTAGCTAAATAAAACGCGAATAAGCCCGAAGATTGCCCATCTCGAACACTTATAAGCACTCTTGGGTGGACTGAAGCTTTGGCTTCGTTTTGAAAATAAAAGTACTTAAAGAAGTATTAAAATTACGAATAAGTTCAATTATTCCATACTTTGAACCTGGAAGAACCAGGATGCCCTTTTCGGGCGGTGGCCTTATGGAGATTCTTTGCGAAGGCTTGTGTGTACGCTTTTCTCGTTTCGAAGAGGGCAAAGGAGAAGTTGGCTCTTCCTTGGGAACGTAACTCATCGCCTCCTACAATCCCAACGCGAATTAAATTTAGCTTTTAAGGTCAAACTTAAACGCTCTGTATACCATGACAAGGATCTTGTCTTCTTCATCCAAATCGCCTAGAACTTCTTCAACTTTCTTCACAGCCGAAGATTGAGCAGCTACAGGATTCGGAGTGGTCACCATTATAGGCCCACTGGGTATGCTGGGACTGTCCTCATTCAAAACAGTTTTAGTGGTAAACATCGGTGACGAAAGTGCAGGGAACAAGCCAGGTATGGTCGGCGGTAGCATGCCAGCTGGAACTAGTCTTGGATCAGACAAAGGAGCAGCAAATCCAGGCTGTTGTACTGGCGCAATAGGATATCTCATGGGCGGCATCTTCAAAAAGAATCGCCACATGTTAATTCTAAAAACTTCAAAAATAATTTAACCTAACTTACAATCGGTACTGTTGGTAGCATTACTCCAGGCCTTAGTACAGGCAAATTTCCCGGCCCGTACGGACCTCGCTCTGTCACGTGACCTGTAGAAGGCACAATCTGATACGAGTTCCCAACCTGAAACAGACAAATCAATAAAATTAAAAACCTTATAAAATAATAAATAACAATATTTTTTTTATTGATTAAGGCGTGAGCTGGGCTCGTTGCCTGGAAAAAAACAAACAAACAAATGTAATAAATAAGTTAATATTTCATAAATAATAAATAAAATAATAATTAAAATAATAAATAAAAAATAACACACAAAATAATAATAAAAGCACACTGAGGCTCAAGAACGTACCTGGACGAGCTTCATTGAACCAGGGCGGGGTTGCCAGGGTGGTCGCGCATCATGTGCTGGCTGAACTTCTTCTTTTTCCTTCTGGTCGACGCCCAATACCAACTGCAACCTCTCATCCAACGACAACCTTACTGGCGATCCTGGCTCCTGATCCTCCGTCTTCTCCTCAGGAGCTGTCTCCGACGATTCCGCGACCGCAAGGGCTTTTTCCTCGTCGTCAGGCGAGCTGGACGTGGTAGTTGTCTTGGACGGAGGCGACGCGAAGTTTGGCGGCGAAGGCCCCCTACTGTCGATCAGAAACTGTCGTTGGCTCTTCAACAGCTTGGAAGGTGGCGGTGATCCTTCCGAGTCGGAAGAAGACCAACTACGATTGGCCACATACGGCCGCTCAGGCGACTGCTGCTCTTCCCAGTCTCTTCGGGGTGAAAGCTTGTGAATCTTCAGCTCAATCGTCGCAGGGGATCTAGGCGAAGGTGGCTTGGCCACAGCTGGCGAACCAGATCGACGCGAACGCGGTGATCTTCGCCGGAAATCGGATCTATCCCTTTCTTTCCCTCGTTGCGACTCTCTTCCAGGTCTACTGCTGCTTTCGAATGTCCTCCCTCGATCTCGGTGGTCGCGCGGAGGAGACGGGCGGTGTCTTCGCCGAGGGTCGCGATTTGTGGCGTCGTATACATCATTCCCGCTCTTGCGACTATGCGACCTGCTATCTTTTTGCTCTTGTTTGCGTTTCGGAGAAACTTCAGGCGTCCGCGACCTAAAACTGGAATTTTTTCTGGTATTTCGCTCGCTGCTTTTAGTGTCCCGCTTCAGAGTTTCATCAACTTCCTTTTTGGGTTTGCTAGGAGTTTCCTCTTTGGCAGTTTTGATATGATCCAAAGTGCTTTCCTTAATGGTTGGCTTGTCTTGAACGCTTTCTCGAGTGTTCACTGTCTCGAGCTCCTCCTCGTCGTCCGCAAAAAGCGGCAACGAAACCCGGTTTAGTTTCTTGGTGGGCAGTTTCAATGCGACCATTTTCGAAGGAGAAACGATAGCGAGAAGAGAAGGTTCTTTGGGAATAAGTTTGGGTGACGGTGTTCTTTGCTCGGAATCAGAAGACCAGCCAGGGGAGTGGCTTCGACTGCGTCTTACCTTGACGGAATCCTGAACTGATTTTAGAAAGTCCGCGTAAACGTCGTCAAGTTTACTCGTCACGGCGACCGGAACAGGAAGAGGGGGAGGAGCCTCAGCTTTTACTGTTGGTTTGGGAGAAATGGAGGACCTCGAGTGTTTGCTTTTTTTGGGAACAGAAGCTGTGTTTTCTAAAGGCGATAAGGGCAAATCTAAACCCCGCTTACGCTCATTTTCATGCTTTTTGTCGGATTTTGATGTTGCATTTTTGCTAACTACTGGTTTGGATTTGGGAAGCGCTTCTTCCAGTAGGCGTTTGCAACTTTGATTGTTGGGGCAATAGGCCAGTGAGGGAAGAGTTCGCGTGTACTTGACGCACTCCCTCGGGTAATAACAGAGGCCCAAGTCGGTATTTCGAACCGTTGTACTCGGACGAGCTGCAAAGAACTTTGGATCCTCTGAAACCGGCAGTTCTGACTGAGCAGGGAGAGAAGATGTGGCGTGATCTTCGAAATCGTTGTTTCGCCTTGAATGACAGAAGTACGAGAGTGAAATTACAGAAATTATAGAAATAGCAACGTAAATTACTTTGAATTGTCTGTCGGATCTCGAGCTGGGGCGTTCATAGCAAGCGGCGACTTGGATCGACTTCTTTTACCATAACTGCTACGATGTATGGCAGCTTTTTCTTCTATTTTCTCAGTCTTCTTCTCGGTCTTCTTCTCGGCCTTTCGGTGTTTTGACGCCTTGGGATCCTTCTCCACCTTTTTGTGCGGATCGTCCTCCTTCGGCAGTTTGTGGTCTTCTCTTTTTGCTGTATTACTGGACCCTGGGCTGCTGGCAAGACTATGGTTATTCGACTCGGGAGGCTTAGTTTCCGGCATATCAGTTAGAGTCGAAGTTAAACTCTTCATTTTGGGGGGAAGAATAGTGATTTTGGGTGCCGGTTTGAGAGGGTTTACGAATACCTTTTTGATGGGTGTCGGAAGTTTCATTTCTATGGGCGCAAACGTGGAAGAAGGTTTTAGAATTGGCATTTGGATAGTTACAGGTTTTTTCAGGCTTAACTGGATTGTAGGCTTGAAAGTCGTAGACGAAGGAAGAGAAGACGACAGAGGGGGAGTAGGAATAACAGCACCGAATGGGTTTACGACGCTGCTATCAAACGAAGATGGACTTGAGTGGTGGATGGACATGTTTGAACTTGTAATAGGGTTGATGTCATCGTATAAGGAGTTGACGGGTGCTTGTTGAACATCGCTCAGCAACGCGGGTTTGAGGGAAGGCAACGTCAGCAATTTTGAGGGCATCCATTTATAAGAAGCTGGCTTTGCCTCCGGGAAACTTAAGCTTACATTTTGGTTTAATTCAACGTTGGGAGTTGCTATTGCTGTTGCAAGCGGAGCAGAATCTCCTGTATATTCATCGTCAGATATTGATCTTGACGTCGCTATCTTTTTGGGAACCCATTTGGACTTGGTTGGACTGGAAGTAGCCGACTGGGGTTGGGATGCGTCTCCGTTTTTTGTTGTGCTGTAAGAGTTCTCGTTCTCGGCCTTTACGCTGGGTGATGACACTGCGGGTGGGCTGTAAATGGACATGATCTTTTAACAAGAGTGTGTCTAACTGTAAACCAGATACTAAGTTCCAGGAGTGAAGGAATAGGTACGTGAATTGCAGTACTGGAAATTAGTTTCTTGTAGGAGTCCCGCGAGTGAAAACACAACACAAGTCACGTCCATATACGGGCGCGGATAAAACGCGAAACGCGAAATGGTGAAACGCGAGGGAAGAAGACTAAAGTGAGAAACGCGAAAAGTCTAAAGTGTGAAACGCCATGTGAAACTGAAGTCCGATTGTTCGATTCGAATTGCCAATTCGCATTTTAGTGAAAGGATGGGGGGCGAAATGGTAAAAGTAAAAGGTTAAGCGAAATCTTGCGTGAAGCGAGGCACCGAAACGGGACGTAGACACAAGGGCAACGCGACGCAAGGACTACTCGACAAAAGCACTAGGTGTCCCCGACACAATGGCGTAATTGTGACGTAACTAGTCGTTGTGACGCAATAAAAAATACGTCACAAGGACTACGAACCCCGACTTAAGGATAATGCGGCTGAGGCAGCTTTAATCTCGTTGGCACTTAACCAATGAGCAGGGACTTTTTGAACTCGAAATCCTATTGGTCCCTTGAAAGATTAAGGAACCGTAGTCCTTGTGTCGGGGTCCGTCCTACTGTCGAGGTCCATAGTCCTTTTGTCGAGTAGTCCTTGTGTTTTCGTCCCGTCATGTCAACGTTAGCGCCAACGTTGACTATGGTATGTAATTCAAAGGCCTTTTCCAGCGACGGTTCAATTGTGCGTTGTGCCGTCACAATTGTTTACATGTTCGCCGCTGGAACGCGACTGTGCCGCACAATGTTTGCGTTTCTACGTGATTTGTTATTGTGTGCCAGCATGAGCGCTGGAACAGACTGTTCGTGGGAATTGAGCGTATATTTCAAATTTTCGGCAAGGAAAACAAAGTGAAAGCAAAGTAAAACGCTTAATTGAACTAACTAAAAGATCACAGTAACTTTTATACTATGTTTTCTTTTTCTTTTTTAGTAACCTTTTTTGTTTTTTTCAGTTTCAGTGTATAACGGAAGATGTTAAAATAAATCAACACTAGCACTCTGTGCTAATCAAGTTCTGGCTTCTGCAGGACTTGCTCTTTGAAAAAGCTTTTGTGGAAGACGAAGATTCAGAGGATGAAGGGACTTAAATAACTGCACTTTCNGGACAAGGAGAATGCTGTACAATGTCAGGAATTCAGGGTATGTGATTCACAATTTTGTTTTGCGTATAGTTTTGATAACCTAGAATGTTTGTTGCGGGTTCTTTCAATCTGTTGTTCCGCAACTCGGGCCTAATTACTCCTTTTATTCATCCACAAATTTCCTTCTTCTTCGTTTTCTTCGGCTTGTGCGTTGTGGTTCCGGAACATTTTCTTGTGCTGTTGGATTGACTTGGAGGTTGTCGGTACGAAGATATTCCGGGATTATTTCAATAGGAACGCCAAAAA
>JAGJRO010000336.1:0-46255 GCA_022832285.1 Lepidurus apus apus
TCCGCAAACAATTCTTCTGCATTTCGCACGTTAAAACTAATTAAATAAAAATTCAAAAATGGATATCTATATTTAAGGATGTTAGTTATACTTCACATTTTTTTTCAGCTCAGCCCAAGCATTTTCGGAACGGCTTCCTTAGCCGGAATTTTGTCTGATGTATCTTGCCTGTGTTTTTGAAATATATGACCCAGGCTCGCGGCATTTAGGCTCTGGGAAATAGCCCCTAGTGGTGTAACGAAGGTATAACCTCAGTAATACCGCGAATATACTTATGTTTCACTGCAGTGAAACCGAAAGTAAACAAAATGTTTTACCACAGTATAACTAATGCGCCAAATCAAAGAAGTGTAACCGATGTGTAACCTAAGTTGACTTTCCATTACACTCACAAAATGACGGTAACACAGAGGCTAAACCTAAGTGGCCCTCATGTTAAAAAGAACACTTTTTCGTACGGGATGGTGCTTTTGCGATAGATGTCTCGAAACAGATTCGATGTTCCAGTATCGGCCGTTACCTACACGCAGGCAACTCAGGTTGGCCTTGCAAGGCAGACACTTTATGGCAGCTATTGTCTTGCCTAATAGTTGCTCTTCGCTTGGAAACTCGAAGTCTTCCAAAACGAAATGAACTTTGTCTTGGTTTGCCTCGACCCATGCGTTTACCTTTTTTGCAAGTGTGTAAATTCGGACAGACTTCGCAGCTGCAGCAGAACCCGCTGAAGAAATTGTTTCAGACGCATCTACTGTTTGCGTAGAAGGTCCTGGACTATCCAGATTCTCGTGTACCGCTGATTTTTTTACCGAATCTTTGTAGCGGGGCTTCTTTGATAATGGTTCATAACCAGCAACCCTTTTCTTAGCGTATTCTACAGTATGCTTCAGTTGTATTAGCTCACCGGGCATGAACTCAAATTCCCCCGGCATGGTACAAAAGAAATCTCCAAAAATTAACTTTCGCTCGGAATACGTCGCGTTTATCAAGCGCTTTGCTACTTTCGTTCTTACCAGCGTCTCTATTTGCTTAAGCGCATCAGTGTCAAGTTCCGATAAACTAAGCCAACTATTATGCCCCGAAGTCTTAAGCAGTTGAGCAATATGCGGTCGCAGTACACAGGATTTTGCTAAATCTTCAAATAAAGCTTTCTCGGTAGTTGAAACATAGCCTCGGCACTATTCTCGGCAGTCTTCTGTCTGCGTTGCGTTTCTTCTTCTTTAGACAGTGTAACAAAATAAAAATGTAGTTTGTTTCTACACTATGGGCTTCGGCGGCTTTGAACTAATGACTTTGAACTAACGCACTGCAAGTTTAACTTGCAATTTGTGGTGTATTATCATTGAAACAGGCATGGTTTGGATGATGAACCGCGATTCACTCCATTCGCGATTGACCCAAGGAAATACTCTACAATTTGCAGATCCCTGGGTTACTGTTTAGCATGTGGGGAGTAAAGTGAACAAGAGCCGAAGGGAAGGTTACTGGGTTACAAAACTAGAAAATACGGTAATAAAGCTACAAACAACGGTTACAAAGCTACAATGTACGGTTACAAAGCTAAAACTAAAGTTACAACAGATATTGTAGTGGTACAAAGCTACAATGTACGGTTACAAAGCTAAAACTAAAGTTACAACAGATATTGTAGTGGTACAAAGCTACAATATATGTAATTGTAAAGTTATTCAGTCACAAATGAAGTTACACGTGTTACAAAGAGATAAATTGTAACCGACTTTGCAGGGTGTACGATGTTACAGTCAAGTTACGAACCCCTTGAGAAATGTAGATCACATTATTTTAAGATGGTTTCATTATTGTTTCACATAAATCGAACCTTAAACAAAACTGCTCGGCAGTGTGACAAATTGCGTTTAAATTTCTTAACTAATTAATGACAGCTTTTTTAAGACTGATAAAAATCAATTAACTTGTCTTCGAAGGACATTTTTTAACAAAAAAATGTTTCACCTCTGGAATTTTTTGAAAAACTAAACAGGAACACTGCAAAGCTTACGAGAAACTTTGGAGAAAATGCAAGGATATATTAGAAAATTTCCAGACATAGACGTAGCGCTTTCCCCCTAATCCTTTTTCCTTATTTCGGTTAAAATATATAATGGGTATAGCTATAAGACTACGTATAATTACCTATAAAATTTGTTTTCCGCGCCAACTTTTCATTAAGCCTAACCACTTTTGAAATCCACCCTTTTACGTACGTTTTCTACGTAGGAAGGAAAGCGCTTTGTAGAAAACATACGTAAAATAGTGGATTTCGCTCACTCTTGCCGCTAGGGAGTGAATTTGGTAAAGATTCTATAGCTCGATGGATGTCGTAGCCTTAACTTTAATTTAAAAACATGGCCATATCCCACAAAATGAGAACAAAGAAAAACGAAAAGCAAACTAAGGAAAATGATCTTCGCACGAATACAAAGTACACAAAAAGTTTTAATCTGTTATCAATAAACGAAGTGCAGACTCCAGTAAGTGCACAAAGAGTAAGTAAAAAAAACCCCGACATTTTCAATTAATTTTCGAAATTTTTCGAAGAACTGGCCATATGATTACGATTAACGCTTAAAAAAAGTGAAACTGTCATATCGAATTTTCGACTCTTGTCGAATTTTGCCACAATCGGTACACTTACCGTTCCAGCCAAGACATAATTTCAGAATATAAAGTCCCTACCCAAATAAGATGGCAGTACACCTATTGGTCAGTTTGGGATTTGTCCAGGTGATACGACGCATAGCGTGGAACGAAACCAATATGTCCTGGTGGAATATTAGTATCGTGTTCATCTCGGAAGTCATCCGTCCCGAAGGCGCATTCGTTGTAGCTTGGTGGCGCTATAAAGGCCCTTCGCATAAATACAAGAGAAATAGGCGATGTACAAACAAATGTACTCACGCATATGCGGATAGGTGGGAAAGGTTGAGACAAATGGTGCAACAAAGCCGCCACCCCCTACAACGCTATCATAAGAGGGTGGGTTATCGGGTGCGCAGAAACCAGGCGCCGAGGGTACCACGAGGGTACCAAGAGGGTCCATCAACGGCATTAGCGGAGCAGTTGGCCTTTCGTACATCTCAAAACGCTGCGAATAAGGGATCGTACCAATTTTAATTTTGAAAGGTAACTCCAAGTCTATCGAGCACATCCCAGGATTCACTTCAAACTGAAAAAAAAAATGCGAATTAGTAGTCCACACACAGAGAGAGAGAGAGAACAAAGATACCTCTAGAATATGATCTATATCGATGATATCACAATGCGGCAAACCTGTAGGAGGCATGGGTGGCAAAACTAGCCCTTCATGATCCCAAATTTTGCTATTCTCGGACTCAATGCTCTTCTCACACGCATCCAGCAAAGTACGAGACTCAACTTTTTGTTTGCCCTGTGCTTTATAGATTATATTCTAAACACAAACTGGTACTTTTACGTTTTAAACGGGGCTTCGATAGCTTTTTTATTTTACCTCCATAAGCCGCATTTTCACCCATACTGTGTTATAGCTTTTGTTGTCTACCGTCGCACTGAATTCTACGTATTCTCCAGGCACATATCCAGTTCGTGCTATGGATGCTACAGCTGTTATTCGACCTGAACGACAACAGAAACAGCAGACGCGCTTGTGGTCAGATTTTTCCATCGGATGCTAAATAATACGCCATAAACTAAATAATAATAAATATTAAAAGAGAGTTACTAAATGTTCAGGGTGGAAGTTCAGGTCTACTATAGAATTGAGGGTGAACATGGTCTTTGTTTCGTCATCACATCGCCACGGTACATCTATTTTCGCTTTCACAAAGTAGCGCACGCTTCCGTACTTTCCTTCAAAAGATGACGGCAGTCTGTCGCTAGGAAGTACCATTTCAAAGCGATAAACATGATGTCCGGCTGGTAATTCGTACGTCTGACCTCCGCCTAAAAACCCACATTGTTTTTGGCTCTTCAAAACCTTTTGAGGGTTAAAGTAGATGTATTTACGTTAAGCTATAGCCTGACCCTCTCTAAAAGTAGCAAACCGCATAAAAGTGGGTTCAGCCATGTTTTAAGAGGCGTCTAAGCGTCCTAACCTAACTGAACTTAACCTAACCTAACCGCATAAAAGCGGATTCAGCCACGTTTCAAGAGGCGTCTAATGGCGTTTTTCGTTGGGAAACAGTGCTGCACTTTTCGGCACTGAGTTTTCCAAACACTGCGATATGGTGTGTTTGAAAAGTTGAGTGCTATAAAAACGTGCACCAGTGGCAGTGTTGTGTAATATTTTTTGTAATTGTAATTTTGTAATGCAAATTACTTTTTGGAAGGAAAAGTAATTTAATCATTACATTTTTTGTCTCACGCAGCTGTAATGGAATGGAATGGAATATTAAAATAAAAAATGGTGAATTACAATTAAAATTAAGCATTACTTTGATGTTCGGGAAAGTTTATGAAAAACTTCTNGGGGGGGGGGGAGACGTGGTACAAAACCCGTAGGCAAGGGCGAGCTAGTTTAGCGATGTTTTCGGCGGTGTGATAAAAGGCAGGGTTGACAGCGGTAATTTTATTTTTTTTCCGCTATCCGGTAACGGTAAAAGAGATTTTCGATTACCGTACCGCGGTAGGTATTTACTGCGATACTTTTAGTTTGTTGCGGTAGCGGTAATCGGTAGCGTAAAAAAAAAATAATGATAAGTGCAAATTTTATGACTGTCTTTGAATAAAGAAAAAGCTGGAGAATTTCTGCTTGGGCTTTTTTGGGTTCGATGCTTGAATTTGGGCTTCCCGTTTGGAGTTTGGAGTCGCATAACCAGCCAAAGCACGCTTCCCGTTAGGTCACGTGACTCAAACGATTGGTTCACGGAGCGTAAAGTGACGTCATGTCCAGCAAAGCGTTGTGATGCCGGGGCTCCACCGTGGCCTTAAAGGGGGAGTAAGGTCCGAAAAAAAATATGTTATAGAGGAGACCAAATGAAGTGTTCTGGCTGAAGAACCCCTATGTCAATTATGCATATTAACCGAGTAATTAATTATTTAGCGGTTTTAGCTCCGCCCCTTTCCTCCAAAATTCAAATTTTCCTATCTTTATAACATGGGGGGACAGTTGGCCGGAGAGCTTGCGCCTTTACCTATTAGCGCATTCAAAATCGGACCTTCGATTCATATGGACTGCATCATTATCTTTGTTTTGAATGTTCAAACAAGTCTGTAGGTGCTCTGGTTAATTTGCAAGCTTAGTCACAAAAAAATGACTTTTTCTTCGCGCCATAGCGCGATCGCCGTAGCTTGCCGTCCTGCCGTGCCGAGACCCGCGCCTGAGCTAATAGGTAAAGGCGCTAGGCCTCCGGCCAGCTGTCCCCCAATGTTATAAGGATAGGAAAATTTGAATTTTGGAGGAAAGGGGCGGAGCTAAAACCGCTAAATAATTAATTACTCGGTTAATATGCATAATTGACATAGGGGTTCTTCAGCCAGAACACTTCATTTGGTCTCCTCTATAACATATATATATATTTTTTTTCGGACCTGACTCCCCCTTTAATAGCAAATTTAAACAAACTTAAAAAAAAACTCTTCGTCACATGAAGCGGATTATTTATAGTTGCATTACTGTCAAGAGATTTTTACAAAATAGTTCATACTTATCGCACAATCGCCTGCAAAAATTAACATGTAATTCGCCCATAAGAGGATAAGCTGAACCGGGGCCTTAACATTGGAAGATATCCCTGTTTTCCTACTGTGTAAACCTTTAGGGCCTATTTCCACCGAGAGGTTAAGGTCTTTAAGAAATGCTAAGCCTATGCCTCTATGGGGCTACTCGTCGTCATTCAAGGAGAAAAGGCGGAGTCAAAGGAGGTATTAATTTCAGCTAGGTGAAATGTTTGTTTACAGCGTCCTCGCCATACCCTTCTTTCGTTGAATACCTGGAAGTTAGGTAGAACCCGAGAAAGGCCGTTGATGCCCCCCCTCCCTTAGCACACCTTTAAGCACGATATAAGACCTTAACCCAGGGGTTCTCGAACTTTTTTGTTCGCGGCGCCTCTCGGAACATCCCCAGCTCCCGCGGCGCCCCTTAGAACTTTGGCCTATATAATTGCTGCATCTATGAAATTCTAGGAATCTTTCGCGGCGCCCCTATAAGCCTACCGCGGCGCACCATGGCGCCACGGCGCACAGTTTGAGAACCGCTGCCTTAACCTCTCAGTGGAAATAGGCCCTTATATTGTGGTGCTTACCACTTCCATGGACAATTTGTTTCAAGTCCAAATAGCTGTTAGATGAAGTGTAATAAACAGTTTCAGTGCGACGATCATCGCCCGACCCGGTCCGTCGTGTTTCAGACCATTTTACATTGGCTTTTCCCTTCAAGTAGACTGCGATTTCTAGAAAGGATTTCAATAAAGATTACTAAATAGTTCCTATTTCAAGGCAAAATTAATACTTCTGAAACTTCTAGGCTTGGTCAACCAAACAAGTAAAGAGCCTGCCACAACTGCTCCGGGAAAATATGCAGCGTACGGATTATCAAGAACAATTTCAAATTTTTGCGGGCCCATGCTTTATTTTGGACTCAAAATATCGCAATCCACACCCTTAATTTTATAGCTTTTATAGTCCCCTTATGCCAAACTTTTCCCCAAGATGGCACTAAAGGACCGAAGGGACAACGGTTACTTTTTCTTTAACGCAGATGGGGTTCAGATCTTGAGCTCATTACTGCGAACGTCTAAACTGTAAAGATTGATAGTAATACACTCATTGAAACACAGATTACAAATAGCAATAGCGCGTCTGCTTTTTTGATTTACCTAAGATATCTCTGCATCGTAGTTAAGCTCTTTATGTTTTAAACTGTTTTCTAGTGAAGGAAGGTCTTGTTTACACTTGGAATCATACATATTTGTAAATAGCGAATGTTGCGAGACGCAAAGGCGAATGATGAAACGCGAGAAAAATGCGAACGAGATTGCGAATCGGGACCTGCGAAATAAGATATTTTAGGCAAGTTTTGGGGTTCCATATTACGGGATCAATTTTATATTGTTTTATGTAAATCCATCTTCAAACAAATCTACTCGATATAAAAGAAACCTAATTTTAATAGGCATTTCATTTAGGTTTCTTAAATAATTGATGACAATGTTAGAAACCTGCTGTGCATAAAGCCTATACTCCACGGGTCGCAGAAAAAAGTACTCTATAAGGTACAAGCCCAAAATCATCTTAAAAACCCCAACTGTTAGATCCGCCACAAGTTAGAAGTTAACCACCACAATAAAACGAAAAAGAATTATAACATTTCACAGGGAGTCAGCATAATGTTAGTCGAGTCGGTTTCGGCTTTGGATGTAGGAACGGTTGCCAGCCAAATTTTTTACGAAATCATATACTGGGGTAAACTGGCGTGCATTGTTTGTCAGAAAAGACGTCTAATAAACTAGAATGGTTACTTTACTTGATAAAGGATCTCGGTAGGGGGTCTCAGGTACTAGTTCTTGACTGGCTTTAGAGAATGGAAAATCGACCATGTCATCTTCCTTATATCTGTATCTCTGTCACATATTCGTCCATGTGTTAAAACACGCTCATCTTCAATTAGTTTAATGAATTCAAGAATCCAAGAATTTTCGGATATAAGAATTCACGAATTTTCGGATATAAGAATTCACGAATTTTCGGATATAAGAATTCACGAATTTTCGGATATAAGAATTCACGAATTTTCGGATATAAGAATTCACGAATTTTCGGATATAAGAATTCACGAATTTTCGGATATAAGAATTCACGAATTTTCGGATATAAGAATTCACGAATTTTCGGATATAAGAATTCACGAATTTTCGGATATAAGAATTCACGAATTTTCGGATATAAGAATCAATTTCAAAAGAATCTTCGCATTTACAGTAACGAAACTAATACAGTAGTGAAAGTTACAGGGACTTTGCATACTGACCAACGCCATTGCTTTTACGTCGTTTTGACTAATCCTGTCATTTCCAGCCTACTACGCTTAAAGGGCAATAGCCAACGACATAGCGTATTGATATTTCGATGAATTCTTATTGTACACATTATTCTAAGAACGAGAAAATTTGTTTCAAATTTTTATGACTAGCCGTTCCCGAGTTATTGACTTGCGAAATTTTGGTATTTTCCCGCCACGAGAGCTATGACGTAGCGTCCGGCTGGAACACTACAGGTTGACCTGTTCGTGTTCGCGGTTCGTGTTCGTGGTTCACGGTTTGTGTTCGGTAAGTTCATGGTTCCTCTATGGCTCAAACTGGCATAGTGGCCGGACACTACGTCACGGGGCCCACGTGACCGCGCTGGCCAATGGCAAATATGCCCCATTTGAATGTTAGACTGCTTATTTTCTTATTATGTAGTTTTCATTTTAGCGTATGATAAAAAGACACATAGAACTAGAAACTACCTTTTTTACTCCTTATTATAAGACAAAGTTGCTTTTTGGTGGCTATATTGCTCTTTAAGCCTGGTGCACACTACCGATCAAAATAAAAACACCACAAGTCAAAATCAAGAAAAGAATTGACTGCGGGCGTGGTTTGGTCTGATTTGGTCTGTCTTGTACAATTCAAATAAGATTGAATTTGGGTCCTTTGATTGTTGTGATTTGTGTGATTTACCACATTGCCAAGCAAAGCTGTATGAAAAACATGCAGGGAACTTTTGTTTTTGAGCAGATAAATAATAAATAAAACTGTAAAAAGCCATCCGGATTTACTGAATTAGTATTATAAAGTTTCGTTGAGCGCAAGTTGTTTTGGCTGCAACATAAAACTTTATAATACTAATTCAGTAAATCCGGATGGCTTCTACATGGTAAATAAAACTATACATGTAATGTTTTCTTGGATTACCCTGACGGGCAGTAAGTTACTCCTTGGAGCAACAGTAAGGGTAACATGTTGCATTTTCACCTCTGCACTTTCAATAATTTTCTACACTATCACTTCGTTGAAAGCAGGAAATAATTTTCCGTTTTTTATATTAACTTATATTGTGCATAAAATGTCTCTTCGCTGCCCCGTATTCGTAGAACTACACTACACTCTCCATTTCATTGATTGTTACTTAAATGCTCCAAGTTCTCTTATTTCGCACTACAACGCCAACCACAACAAGAGATTCACTTCTGCGCAAAAAACAAACAAACAAACCACAAATGCTACTTTTGAAATTGATTTTGTCCAATACTATTAGTATTATCAGAAAAATTCTTAATGATCGATTTCCAGGAGAGCGATAATGATCACTGCCTTACCATGATCCCACGTGAACTCAAGAGCCAATCAGCACACCGGTTCCACTTTTCAGCCCCGCCTTTTCCATTCTTTTTTTGGTGACAACCCTTTAAACCAGCGTTTCCCAAAGTGTGCGCCGCGGCGCCCTGGTGCGCCTCGGTAGGCTTGCAGGGGCGCCGCGAAAGATTCCTATAATTTCATAGATGCAGCAACTATATAGGCCTATGTTCTACGGGGCGCCACGTGAGCTGGGGAAATGTTCCGAGGGGCGCCGCGAACGAAAAAGTTTGAGAACCCCTGGCCTAACGGGTAAGAAATTAAGACACAGAAGCTAATGAACACTTTTAACGCTGATAAAAAAATATACAGAAACTATCCTTTCCCCTCGTAAGGTCTCTATATTTGTACTCCGTGGCCAGAAGATGCATGCGGTCCACCCATTTTTGCATATTGCTCCAACACGGCAACCTTTTTGATCAAAAGAAAGATCAATTTCTCCTGGCAAGGTGACTATGCCGGGCCGGATTACCGCATGCCGTTCCCAGACATGAATCGGTTAAGTAAACTCCAATTTTACAAGTCCTTAATTGTCCTCTTCAATGCTTCTGACAACACGAAATATTCATCAACCTATACCAACTTTTCGATCGATTCCAGCGGCACGTTAATGAACACGACATTCAAATCAGGCAATGGCAGCGATGGTTTCAAAACTGGAGGCAACCCACTCAAACCGGCTCCCTGGATGACAACAAACTCCAACTCCTATTGTGGTTCGTTTTGGCTGCTGAATTCTACTCAAGGTAGTGCAGCAACAAAGGATTGTCCAGGTGGAGGAGTCAACATGTACGGCAACATCGACGCCGATTTGTTTACCAAAACATCAGGCATCCGCTGGCCTACGGTTACCAAACTCCTTACATACACTGATGTAAAAATGGATTTGTAAAATAAATTACAAATCAATGTCAAAAGGTTCGCAACTGGTGTTTAGCTTCGTACACCCTGACCACTCAGTTAAAAAAGTTTAAAATTTTTAGCGCGTATAACTTGTTTTTTTAGCTTTTTAACTGAACATTTTAACTAAGTTTAACATTGTAACCCTAAGTTAAACAGTTTTAATACTAAGTTTAACAGTTTAACCCTAAGTTTAACAGTTTAACCCTAAGATTCCCTTTGGGTAAAAAAAAAAAGTTTAACCCTCGTACACCTACCAACGGAGTTACGAACCCCTTAATCAATATGTTTGATTAATTTAAGCACCGCCCACTCCACGGCTTATGCTTGCTCTTCTTAATGTGTCCGCTTACGACATGGAACGATGAAATACATTTGAGTATTCAACGGTTTGAAAAGTAAAAAAGAATACGAAAGCAATACTGAAACGGCCTCAAAACTAATAGAAAAACTTCTCTGTCATGTAAAAAATGAACTTGACTGTAAAGAAGACAAACACGTGTTCCCATTAAACGTGTGTACGGAATTTGCACTACTTAACATTCTAATGACTTGAACGTCATCATACTTGACATTGTCCTTAATTTTGAAAGACATGATCTTTACTTACTCAGTCCGCAAAGGATTTACTTGTATACTTTAAGAGACATTTTCCCAAAATTATATTACTAAAAATTGCCGACTCTTCCTAAATTAGCGTGCAGATGAGACCTTGTGCATTAAAATGTACACGACACTTCAGCCAAAGAACTTAACTAGGTTCGATATTCAGTATATCATTGCACGTAGACAGGTAAAATTGTATTTCAATAAATATACTAGAAACCTGGGACTTGACACCTAATTCGTAACCCAACTAGAGAAAACGTTGCAATTATCGGAATCATTCCTACAACCCCAAAATCTCGCCATTCTAATAGAAACGTTGAACCAGAGTGAGTACGAACGTTTATTTAAGTCAAATTAATAGGAATAAGCGATTCTTTTATTGGATTTCATGAATTATGGTAATCATGCATCACATTGGATGATCCAGTAATTAAGTTTTTATACTTTACAGGAAGAAAGGGACCGTACCGCAGCAAAGTCATTTATCTCATTTATAGTTCTCTTATTCGTACGAGAAGCAGTTCGACCACGTGTTTTTACGATTCTGACCTTTGTCGAGCAATTCTATATACAGTGGAACCCACTTAATTGCAACTCGGATAGCGACAAGACCCGCCTAATCACAAGCAAATCTCAAGGCCCGTTTTACTCCCAATTAACGCAATGGAGACGAACCTCGGATTAGGCCAACTCGGTTAATGACAGATCTCTCATATCAACAAGTTTTTTTTCTTCCCCACAGGATATATTACAATCTTATGTAGATCCGTTTAATCGCAACCAGCTAAGAGCGTGCATAACTAAAAATAAGTGCCCGGCAAATTCCTAGAAAAGCTTCCTGGGCTTCTTGTTTAGAGCCATGTCATAAGAAGAATAAGCCTTTCACCTTTCACCCTTCTCTATTTCACCATTCTCACCCTTCACCATTTTTCACCATTTCTCACCCTTCACCATATTTCACCCTTCTCTTTCACCCTTTCTCTATTTCCTGTTCTATATTTCGCGATCTCCAAGCAGTTCACCAGTTCCCTGGCGGCGGCAGTGCAAGCGTTGAATACTATTCGAAGATTTGTGGAAGGAACTGGCTTTACTACGTATGAGAAAATTTATGACTTGGGATCCGATATGGAGACTTATAAACAAAATATTGTTAAACAGCGTTTAATCACTGACTTCTTCTCGAAGAAGTAGTAAAATATGAGTTTTTTTGTGATTTTAACTGAAGTTTCTTTCATAGAGTACTATTTATACAATATTAAATACAAGCATATAAGGATGTAGTATTTTTTCACTCTATTGGTAAACCTATATGTTGTAAACCGTCACCTCGGATAACCCCAATGCCCGCTTAAAGACAAGACTGCTGGTCTGTCCCGGGCCCTTGCAATTAAGCGGGTTCCACTGTACTTCCACACTTTCTAGAAAGTGTGGAAGTATATTCTAGAAAAAACGCAGGACAAGGTCCCGAACTTATTGTTGCGGTCCTATAAATCGCAGTTTTATATAGCAGTTCTTTCCCAGGGATTGCAGTTTTCTAATAAGGTCAAGGCCCTGTTGCATGCTCACGTTACCTTCTATAAACCGACGTTTCGAACTGTCCTGGCAACGTAAGAAGGCCTCATGTAATGGCAAGTCTAAGGATCCTTTTAGAGAGTTCAATACAGCCGAGAACCAGTTTAAGCTGGGTTGTTTTGCCTTTAGGCGTTTTGTTTCATGAACTAAACTTCGTCTTCAATCGATAGTAATGTATTTCTTAGAGCAGAGAAGATCGATGGTGTATTCGGTAAACTTTGCTCTTGACAATGTTCGCTAAAAGACAAGAAAAACGACACGATCTACCAGGAATTTTCTTCATAGAGAAGTTGACTTCAAACTCAGTTATTGCTGGTAGAACTGTACTGTCGTTCATTCAATTGCATCGGCAAGAAGTTATTCTGCGTAGGTTATAGTCGTGTGAGCTGTGATGTTGTTAATAACAAGATGATCTTAATGAGTCTAAGAATTCTAAAAGGACTTGCTCTTGTTGCCTTCTCTCAAAGGACTTATTGATCTATACATCCTAGTGGAGTAAAATTGGAATTGAGTGTAAGAAGGAGTTTCAGTTAGATAGACTTGTTTAAAAAGCTTGCGAGTTAAATAAAATACGAATCCAAAAAGGTCTGAAGCCAAAAAACGAGTTGGGTTAGAGTTTTACTTGAAGGACAAGATAACGGTTCCCAGGCCAAAAACTGGTTTGTCCATCCCAAACCAAATTCCCGAATTCCAAATTCTTTTGTCAATTGATGGAAGTATGCATGTGGTACGCATTTAGTACGCATGTTCACCGCCTGGTGGCACCAATATCGCGGGCGTGCGCTCGTTGTTCTGCGCTCGCAAAATAATGAAACGAGCAATCGCGCTCATCGCTCGCGAAAATTCGAGCGCGCTCGCTGCAGCTCTGAGTAACCGCCTTTCAAAGGACTTATTGATCTCTTTTTTTTATTATTATCTCGGCGTGAGCACTGCTCGTTGCCGCCTATTTATTGGGTCTGAAGTTAAGTAATCAGTGATCAATTTTACAAACATACATTCATTTACGCTATTCCTGCTGCGCTCGAAAAATTGACAAATAACCCGACGGCAACACCAACGACATCGTCACAAACATGAAACGCACGACTAGAAGTGACGCTCAACAAATAACTGACGTAAACCAACCTGACCAGCAACGAAACAACGGAGGAATAAACATCATCTTTCATAACATAAGGAAAAGCTTTTTCCAACTTACAGAGACTCTGAGAGAAGCAAACGTTCAAGAAGCGAAAGCAGTTTTCATACTAGAACCACCTACAAAGATGTCGAATCAATCTCAACAGGGTTTTGACCTAATTATGCCTCCGACGGAGTATAAAGGGGTGGTCTGTTTCAAGAGACTCAATACGTTCCATTTTCAAATCCAATCAGTACAAGAATTGTACTTCATTTCAAAAATACAACCTGAGGATCTACCTTCCATAGCACTTGTATGCATCTACGGAAGGCAAATCAACGATACACTTAGACTACTCACCGATATTGATCTCTAAATCCAATGTAAAGTAAAAGCGTTATGAGAGTGCGGTGAGATTTAGTTATTAGCTTGGGTGTCCAAAAAATCGAATCGAAAAAGGCGACTTGGATTAGAGTTACTTGAAGGACAAGACAGCCTGGCCTAGGTCAACACTGGTTTGTCCATCCCAAACCAAATTCCCGTAGTTTAGCAACTTGGTACGTTGGTCGCAGATGTAGCTGGATGTAAATTTCCAAAATGGACCGCAATTGAAGCAGTATCCGGGTGGGTAATATATAAAAGGAGCTTTGCTGAAAGGAGTTGGAAAGCCGGTAGAGCCAGGGAGTGAAGCGTTCAGTGAAAGTTCAACGGAAGGGGCAATTTTTAAACCGCTAGAAGTATAATATTGTATTGAGTGACAGCGTCTAAGGTTACATGAACGAACAATTTATTCTGGGTAAACAAGGACCTGAGCTCAGAAATAAGCGTCCAGTTAAGCTTCTGAATTGCTGACGAGTAAATCGATAAATCTGGGGCAACTATGGTGTCTGTCCATCCTAGACTACTCACAGTTCGATACGGAGCGCTGAAAGAATTTAAGAGTATTACTGTCTCCCAATCTTTGCATAGGACAGTCAGTTTGCGGCCTCCAAATCCCCACGGTCAAATCAGGAAAAAAGTCAAAAAACATCTACTCATCCAGACCAAATCAAAATTGATGTTTTCAAATTTCTCCAAGAATTGCACCTAAAACAACTCACCAGGTGTTGCGGTATAGTCCGAACACAGTTTGGGAGCTATTTCACACTCCAGTCCCGTGAAATTCGAAAGCCCTCCACAGACAACGCAATCACCTTTCTTTGCAACAGGACAATAGTCGTAGCAAGCTTTGGGTTTCAACAAGGTAGCGCAGGCCCGTACCCAGGATTTTTTTTCGGGGGGGGGTTTTAACCCGAGAACTTGAAATCCTATTTTTGTCGTATACCATCTTTCCGGTAAGGAAAGGGGGATACGAAAAAGGAGAAAAGTTATCGCGTTGTTCGAGCTTCAAAACGGTCAAACAAAACCAAAGCTCAATTTGAAATAAACTTCTGAAGTACCATATGCTAGAAAAACGTACATTTTTCATTTGTGGAAACTTTCGATGGGGGTTTAAACCCCCCGAACCCCCCCCCCCTGGGTACGGGCCTGAGGTAGCGTCTATTTTATCCCACATTCTACGGAGTCCCATAGTCATTTTAAGCGTAGTACTTCTGTAGTCACATGCGTTCAAGCCTTAAAAACTGTAGTTCGTAGATCCCAAGTGCTGTTACTCCCTGCATTAATGCCACCTGCTAAGCTTTCCATGACAAACTTTCGGCGCAGGTTCTATGACATTGCTGCGTAACAGTAGAGGAGACTCGGGTCAATTGTAACATTTCGCGCTTGTTTATTTTTCACATTTTTCACGAACTTAACTATCACCTGAACGTAGAACCAATAGATGCAGGCGTATCTCTGCTCTCTATTAAGCCACTGTATGCTCCATAAAAACGTAAAATAAGATCAAAGTAGCCTTCAAACCAGGAGGTCCTCTTTTGTTACAATCGTATAACCCCTTGAGACAATTGTAACAACGTTTAACGGTGTGCGTTTTCCCATAATAAACTTTGCCGATCAAATTTTTAATGATACACCTAATAGATTGTAATGAAAATGTAGCGGTGAGCTAAACATATTGTTGCGTGGGGTTCGATTCTGGATCCTGGGATTAACTAGTACACGTTTTATTACTGTTTAAATGCTATATTCATCCGTAGTTGTCCGACTCTTTACACTCCACACCCTCGCTTTCTAACCCAACTCTCCCGCTCCCACTTACACTTGATCTTTGTCACTCCCTCACTCCTCACATCCGTCCTCTCTCTTGCTCGCTCTACGCCTCTACTCTTGCTCCTCCTCTCTCCACGACTCTCGCTCAACGACTCTCTCCCTCTACTACTCTCACCACGCCTCCACACCTCACGTCCGTCCTCTCGCTCGCCCGCTCTACGACTCTCGCTAGCCCGGAGGTTCGCTAGCGGTTCGACTCGCCAACCGCTACAATATTTTTGTAAAATTTTTGGATAACTGTAGTTAACGTAACAGCGAAAAAAGTACCACCCGTTTTTGTTAAAAAAGGTAGCGAAACCATACTTTGTTGAATATCTCTCATTAATTCTCACTCGTTTCACATGTAACTTTTTTTAATGCTGTCTAGTGGTATGTGGCATGGTCTTGATTTTTTACAGCCTTTATAAAGCGTTGGTTAGAGAGTTATGATTTTTGTTACTTTCGTGTCGCGTTACAATTGACCCTACCCTCCTCTAGCATTGTCACCTGCAGGCGGAAGTTAAGTTTGAAACAAAGAAAAGAGATGCATTCTTGTACCTTTAACTCGACTCGAAGAAATAGCCGCAGCACCCAAGCCATACGTCGTGTATGAGTTGTGGGTCACAAAGTAGAAACTTTTGGACGCAGAAATAGTCCGTGCCGTCCGTAACACGAACAGTAGTATCGCGAATCTCATTATTTAACGTACGATCATGTCTACTTTAAACTAAAGACTACGTCTCTAGACAGTAAAATTGCTTTGGTTGGGACCAACAAGGTCCTTTGATCTTACAGTAATAGTTTGGACTCGACGGTCTGTCACAGTTCCAAAATAGGAAAATTTCAAAATCAGCTCGTTTTCGTTCAGCTGCAAATTCGTTTGTTCAGATACACACAAAAAAAATAATAGGACGATAATTACTAAGTAAAACCACTGGTAGACACGACCTGTCAGTAACAGTTGTCTCGAATGTCTGTGGCAGGTTAGAGCACTTGGGTCTTTTTGGCCCAACTGTTTGGACAAGTCTGGGACGTTTTGGTACTGGGATGGTTTAGTTTGCCGGGACGTTTTGGTGCTGGGACGTTTTAGGTTGGGACGTTTTTGTATGGGGCTGGGACGTTTTCACCTCCAGCCCTAACAACGCCAGTTCTCATAACAAAGCGTCCATAAGCCGCACCTCTAATGTTTTCCACCATTACTACGTCAAGGCTTTCTTGGCGGGAAAATGCCAAAAATTCGCAAGTCAATAACTCTGGAACGGCTCCTCAGAAAAATACAGCTGGTTGAAGAGTTAGCATCCTTAACTATGCACGCATTCGGCCAGCGGTCCCCCAATGTTATAAGGATAGGAAAATTTGAAATCTGTCGGAAACTAATCTGGCGGAGGTTATTCAGATAAATAATTAATTACTCGGTTAATGTGCATAATTGACGTAGGGGTTTTTCATCCAGAATGCTTCGTTTGGTCTCTTCTATAAAAATTGATATTTTCTCAGACCTTATTCCCCATTTAAAGCAAAGTTTAAAGGCTTCTGTTTTTCTGGACGTAATCCTCTTCTTCCAAAATTTCGTTCTTAATTATTGCAATGTCTGATTCGTACACTTCAATCGGCATAAGCTTACATTAGGTAAATTATGACGTTACAGACTAAGATGATTGACTTCAGATGAAAACTTCGTCCTCTTTTATCAACGTTAAAACATAACACGCGTTCTCTTATTTACGTTTTGTTCAGATCTGGAATGACTTGATACTTTCATATAAGTCTATATCGTTTATTCTGTAGCGTGGTGTATACAGTGCTGTTGTACTCAACTCGACTTGGACACTTGACTCGGCCCTCTCACCTTAAGATACCTTTGCCTAACCTTCTAGAGGATGGACCCCTCTTAGGTCAGCCTCTCGGCATGACGTCATTCCAAGATCCTAATTTCGAATTAAGTTTCAGAAAGTGTTTAGCTCTTAAAAATATTCTGATTTTGATTAATAATAGACATTCCAATGCTTGCTAAATATTATATTCAATTTCCGTGAAGAAAAGTTAAATACAGATAAATACAAGGAAAAAAGACCCTCAAACCCATGCAACGTAAAAACTACACGCGCGACGAGCTTTTTTTTTTACGAAAAAGGTCTTATTTCAGTGTAACGGCACCGTAGGGATAACTTCCAACATTGCAAAGACCGATGTTTTTCACGAAATACATATAACCAGACATGCCCCATGTTTTGTCCCAACTGTTACGTAAAATCCAGTAGGGAGGATTGTTGGTGTTATTATAACCGACCAAGGTTACAGCATGATTAATGCTCGTACCGATAACGGAAGGTTTGCAGGCCACGGTGTCGTTGTAAGTGCCATTCCTGGAAATAACAAGAGCCAAGGTTTAACATATCCTTAAAACACTTTCGTAAGACTTACTTATAGAAGAAGAACTTATCGCCTACGACTTGGATCGCTACAGCCACAGGTTCGGACTTGTTTAGAGCCAGTTCAATACCGGCTTCATTGGTAAGGGATTTGTAAGTACTGACTTTTGCAACGACAGTAGCAGGAGCGAATTGACACTTACCATTCTAAAGCGAAATTAAATTTTGAAAAATGGTCAGTATAGTATTTTCATCATGGTCCATCTACGTATTGCTTTACGTACCCATTTTCCAGTTTTTCCGGATGTGTAGGGGTACGAGGCATTGTTAGCAGTATTATAGGCATTGTTCCATGCATCTGTATAGAAACCGCCACCGCAGCCATCTGTCTTAGTGCAGTCGACGAGGTTTTGTTCACTGTAATGACGGCCATTAAAATTCAAATATTAAATTAAAATCTGTAGTGCTTCAAATGCTCATCTGTAATTTCTTTGATTAGAGTGGTAGTATACCTTAGAGTAACTGGCGAGGTAAGATCTCTTTTCAGACAGTTAGCGAACTGACGGAAATAAGTGGAAGCCGGTTTGACCATTAGTGAATTTTTCTTAAATACGGTAAGTTTTTACCTCAACTAAGTTTATCGCAGCGAAAGCCCAGCATGAACCTGTCGATCGAAAATTAACTTAAATTTGTGATAATTGAAGTCAATTTAAGAAGATTATTCTTGTCATTATATCTTTGGTACATACCACAAGTTCCTTGGTTTTTAATAGGAGGCATGCATTTGTGCGTTCGTAAGTCGATCTAAGACAACCTCGGATTAATGAGATAGTTTAAATGCCAGCAAATAAAAATACTATTGTTTTAACTGGTACTGTTAGGCGATCAACAGGAAAGTTTCCAGATTCCAAGGTTTGATCGTGGGTATCGCTACGGGCTTTAGGTTTAGTAGGCGTTACTGTTCCCAGAAAATTTTTCAATTCGGCGTCAGTCTAACATTCACCTTAGAAGTTTATTTGTAGATTTTATTTTGTAACTGTACCATATCAGCAAATTGATTTATATCTATTGTGAATGTTTGTAAGCCTTTCTTGAATTCGGCATTGTGCGCATCGATTTGGCTTGCACGGGATTGGAAGACGGTCCGACGTCTGGACTCTTCTGCTTGGCTTTCATAGTTCTTTTTGTATTTCCCCTTTTAAACGATCAAAATACAATTAGTTTAGATGTGCTAAACAAAATTAAAGTTAAAATATTCGAAGGAAGAACTTTACCTTGAACTCTGACCATTTCTGAACTTCGCTACTAGGAGCAGCGAATGCCAAAATTGGCAAAAGAGCGAATAGCAAGATTAAAGTTCGTCTGAAATACATTGCCTTTTGTACAATTGTAACTTCGAGTCAAGTGCGAGTATTTCAAGTTCAATGTACGAATTTCTTCTGCCCTTGGCACTTGCATAGTGGAACGATTTTATATAGTAACGCGTTGATTCACATACAACTATTGTTCCTTTATAATTAAATTATGCAGTTACGGTCATGCCAATTTTTGTGAACACGGAATGCGTCACCCTATAATCATAAACGCGTAACTGACAGCTAGCAGATGGGGAAAGGTTTATGTTCAGTTTTGCAATTAAAATTTTAATGTCACACAATTTTTACAATTTTCGCTAGAAATAATTTCGGATCTGCTACACGTTTTGTTAAGATTGTACGTTTTTTATACTTACAGTTCTGGCTGCAGTTTACTTGACGATTTGTTTAATCTAGGTTGTCTGGGGTGAGATTATACATTACGGTTTTACGGATTTCTATGTGATTTTCTAACTAGTTTGCCCTATTCCTTAAAGTAAGAGGCGTACGTGCTTTTATAAAAGAAGAACTTACTTTAGATATGTGCAATTAGCCAATTACCGTTCTAAAATAAATACACTAAATAATGCTAAGCTTTTACCATATGTCAAATTTAAAAGGTTTTGATGCGAAAGTTTTTACGGGAAATTGGATGTACTTGCCCATCTCGTTTTTGTTCTAGTATACGTATGGATATAAAGCAGAACTAAGTGATATTTCTGCGAGTACCACGCAGTACATGCGAGTACCCCGTACACAAGCCACCGTTGCAACCGTCATAGATGTAAGTATACAATCAATAAGATTTTGCTTACTAAGTCGTTCAAGCAAGATTATATAACAGCTTCATACATTACTAGTATAATTTATAGATAGGATTATAGACCCCATAAAAGAAGCGGCGGTGCACGAACGTGTTAAGTAGCTTTTATATTCTCGCATACTTTAGAACTGCTTTGTAGACGCGCTTATATAACTAAAAGTATACTCTGTACCTTATGGTGCACATAGGTGAATTGTGCACCGACTTGCGATTCAGTGGACTTTCGAGGAGAATCCGTTTAATCCTCGGATAAAATTTTAAGTCTAATTATTTTTAAAACCTTTTCCAGGAAACACCATTCGAAAAAGAATCTCAGCCTTTACGGTGTATTGTAATTTTTTAGGTATACATATACTGGCTCCTAGAATAGACACAACAGTTAAATAGAATTCCCAACTTTTTAAGATGACTCGTAAACTGTTGATAGTATATCGGGGTTCCTTGGTCAATTAAAGTCTTAAAATTTTCTTAGTTATTGGTCGTGGGATTCAAAGGCATAGATTCAGAAGGAGCCGGATTTGCCTGGGAAGAGTCAATCATTTATCATATAATGAAATCTAATCAGTTACTTCGCCGCCAGATGTAGGTGGTTGCTTCCTCACAAAGAACCCAGCCTACAAATACACTTTTGTGATGAAGCCGAATAGCTTTCTAACTTGACTTGACTTTTACCTTGAATAGTGCAAATGTAATCAAACCTAGAACCAGGATTCCGGCAAGTACCGCTAAAATTATAATCGTTGAAGCAACTTTTTCTTCGGTAGCCATACCAAATGGAACAAAATATGTAACTGCCACTGCGTAGTCCGGCCTAAATGTGTAGACGTGGGTTTAGCAACAACATGTTAAGGGTATTAGTTGACAGTCTCTTTTTACTTGTTGTTTTCTAGTTGTAAGGCATTACTGGGGTCAATTATCGAGACATGGGCATCAGACGCCACTACAATTATGTCTTTCTTAAATAGTGTGGGCCCTTAGACATATTAATAGTTATTTTTTCATGGTGATTAGTTAGGAAATTAATTTTAATGTTTTCAAAGTAGTAATACTAACGTACAAATGCCCTGGATGTCAACAGCAGCTTCTATAGTGATGGATATTTGCGTGGTGCTGTCGATGAGATCGTCAGCCGATCCTAGAGTACAAGTAACCCTGCTGCATTCGACCAGCTTCATCGAACAATTGAACCATGAGGTCCGATTGGCTGTAAACGCTACGTCCAAAGGATGGCTAATGTTTTGGTCCCATATACTTGCAGCCTGTCTTGGTTTGTAACTGTTTCCTTTGCGTCCTTCTGCTTCTTCAGAAACAGAATGGGCACTAGCTTCAGCTCCCGAGGATCTCGAACTGAAAATCCCGTCGCAATTAGTCACCCGTCCTTGTCTTTCTGTCTGCAATGGTAGATAAACTTTATAGAAGGAATTAACTTCGTTGACGAAGGAACTTACTTTCACGCTGTACAAATCCAAGATGTTAATCGTCTGTGATCCCCAAGTATAACGCTTGGGGACGTAAACTATAACTGTAACCGTAGTTAACGGACTTGGCAGCAGTTTGAACACCTTTTGGAAGTTATATATGTAACAATGTGATTAATATCGATAGCTTACTGTTGATAGTTAAGAGTACTTATGGTTAATTAGAAAACTTACTTGATAACGGTGAGTGAAGTCAACAAGGGTGCTCCCCTTGTAGGTTTCGTTACGGCGTTCGTACGTCACTTGCTCCCTTCCCGCCACCCCAACAATGGCAATATCTGCATGAGTTTGCAAAGGTAACATGATAGTAGTTTGACTAGAATAGCGTGAATCTGGTGTTTCGCTGCTTGTAGTTTCGCTTTTCAAGCCTAAGCACAGGTCAGCATTTCCGGGTGGAATATGGCTAATGTCCAAAGTAAACTCGATATCTATCTAAGGATCCGAAGAACAAAGAATTTTGACTTTTTTTTAAAAGACACTTCGTGCTAATACTTTACTTTCTGACCCTTCGTCAAAGGTTTGTCCATCATACAATCAACCATGACAAGGGTGTCATTTGGGGATATCATATTATTTTTGCCACACACGCCTTTGTTACTAGCGATTCGCGCTTCCTTGCAAGATGGTCCACCTGTTGACCTTGCCAAGGACACGTACTCGGGTAGCTCGATAACCAAGGAAGCCATGAATGCCGGTTCTCCATAATTCGTCATGCTAGCCTTGAATTTTAGTTGTTTCGCGCCAATTATCAAGGGTCTAGAATTTGAAAATAAAATTAAAAAACGAGTTAAGGAACACTGAATTCTAGGTCTCAGTATTGTTAGTTAGAAGACTTACGAAGGTACGTTCAATAACGTGTAGTTCACTGCCAGGTCGGCGACGCAGACTTCATCATCCCCACAGCCGGCTTTGAAGGCAATTTTGGTATTGACTGATAGTTCGCCACGTTTGTCGAGTACGGGACACTTGGAGCAGAAACCGTCTTCGGATCCTATAGAAAGAAAAACAAGTTACATAATCCGCGACTCCCCTCTTCTGCGAATCAGTTTAAGGCTAGGTACTGTACTGATTCCATGTAATGGGAAAGCTACCGATTACCGGCCTTTCCCACAATATCAGGCGGAAACTCCTAGCGTTAGTTCAGTCTGCCTGACCAATATTACAACTACGCAATAATGAATAAAAACAAAGATAGGAGCGAGCTGATATTGTTCATAGCCTGGATTCGTCTCTTTTACTCCGGCTTAACTTACGTCGCTCGGTAGCTTTTTTTCTGAACGTAATAGTATACAAGCTAGGAGGGAAGTAATTGCGTATGCATGACACGAAATCTTACGTTTTGTTTTTCGCTGGTTTGTAATGTAATAGGCTTGACTGCTCTCCTTAAGGTCGACAGGTTTACTTCCATCACACCCGGCGACACCATGCGGTGTGCTTCTCAAGCTGACGGAGAATCGTACGTCAGCGGGTCGCGAATAATCCTGATTCAGATCGGTGACCGCAGCGACAAATGTGAAACATTGTTGTTGACCCAGTCTCAGTGGCTTGATAAAAGAGTGCGTGTTCATTACGGCAACGCCATTGTCTTGCAGTTGTAGACGAGGATTGACCTGGCCTCCGTCTAGTTGGATGGTAAATTCTGCGCATAACTCTTCAGGGATTAGTTTGGCGCTATAATTGGCACAAGCTACGATTTTCGTTGTAGGAGAGCTACTGACTCCCCTGTCGATATCGGCAGGAGGACGAATGCTTAGATGGAACTTAACCAAGGGTCTTGTACGTAAAACTACGGCATTGTTACTCACATAACTTCCGACGACGAGATCTAATCAAGAAAAAACTACTGTTCACTAAGAATTTTATTATTTTCTCTTATTATTTCTTAAATGTACTATTATTAAACATGAATGAAATTATTTAAAGCAAGCTTATAAAGTTTTGTACCTGGGTATCCATTGCTGTCTATATCAAAAGACGCCATGTGAATTCCGAACCCATTCATCCCAAAGTTGCGTGCAACATCTTCAGCGGTGATGCGTTGAACAAATGGAGTAATTAGTCCGTTTTCTGGGTGACCATAATAGATGTAAATAGCCCCTTTGCTAGTACCAGACGTTTCGTACGGAGCTCCTACCACAATATCTGAAAGACGATTTTAAAAATAAAACACTTACGTACTCTGGGATTGCTTAAAGTGACGCAGTTATTTACCCGGGTAGTCGTCATTGCTGATGTCACCCAAAGTGGCAATGGCTGATCCGAATCGAGCTCCTTTAGCTTTGCTTCCCATCAAAGTTTGTTTTTCATGTAAGCCTTGACAATCCCCTGTCTATAACAAAGAGTATTGAGCTGTTACAGAACATATTGGGAGGACAAAGTTGACCTTCAATTTCGTATTAAGATACACGGTGATTTTTCCTTCATCGCCAGAACGCGTTCTAGACTCGGAAGTACTGGGCGATATTGAGTACATAGGAGAACCCACAATTAAATCATCGCAACCGTCCTGGTTCAGGTCCACAACCAACAAAGAAGCTCCGAAATATTCCCCAGCTTGTTTACCACTTTCTTCAAGGAATATTTTCAAGGGCTCATTGGGTAATTTAGGAAAATCAAATAAATAGACCTTGAAAAGCAGAAGTATATCATATCATTATGTCTTGCAAGGATTTGAAAGCAAGTTATAGAGTTACTTTTCCTGTAAGGTCTCCTGCACGAGGGGCTCCTGCTACGTACAATTTACTTTTAGTTAGGAACCGGCCGGAGCTTACAGAAGAGCCTGCTCATGCAAAATACGCAGCCATATAACTTGCAAATTAACAAACGCCGTGATTTTTACCAAAATATTTGTGAGGATGTAGTTCTGGAGTCTTTCCTGGGTGAGGTACAAAAAGATCGGTGAACTGATCAGATATCCTAACAGGTCCTTTGTGGAGCTGTCGCTTTCGTCGATTTCCTCCGTCTGGTCCGCCGTTGTAGTCCCTGTGTTTGTACCGAGCCACAGTACCCGTCCAGTTAAAAACCCCGGGTGAACCAACCAGCATCTCTTGATCCTAACGAATACAACAATATGCGTAATTTAAGAAACCATAAAGGATAACATCATGAAAGGACTGTTACTTCAGTGAAATGGACGTCCACTCCGGCCTCTGCGTACTTGTAATAATATTCCCATTTGCCTTTTTCTGTAAAAATATTTTGGTTGTTTCGGTTAACGAATGGAAATCGCTTCTGGAAATTCTGATCAAGAAGTATTTGTGACTTCTTGTCTGCAATAGTAAAGTAGCAAGCGCCATTCATCGGGTATTCGTCCTTTTCTGGTGAGGTGTTTTTCCATCGAGGACTACACACCTAGACGCACAACAGTCAGTCCTCAGTGACAAGAATGTAAGACAGAAAACCGTAGTACTGTACTATCCAAGTAAAAAATCACATAACTCGTCCAATCAGAGAGCGAGTTCCGACCGTTAGCCGTTCCCCAACGCTTGAGCTAATCGTACTTTTAGCACCCCAATATTTAAGCTAATGGTCATCTTTTAGCGATTCAACTTCATGAAGAGCTAATGAGTAGCTTCAGCTCAAGCGTTGGGGAATTGCTAACGGTCGTATTGGCGCTTTGATTATGAGATTAGAGACTGAGATTGTACACTTTTACTTAGACACTATTATACGTACTGCGATTTGGGTGGTTTGGTTTCCATGTTGGACGGCCAGGGATCCACCAAGCCATCCGTTATCTTTGATTTCGTTTCGGTAGGTATCCATGTCAGGCTCTCCCACTATTACGTTCCCTATTTCGAAACATCAACACAAAACTTTTGATCTGGACTTAACTACTCGTATTAAGTTTACCAGCGAGGTCTACAGCGTATGGAAGACAAGTCTCTTGAAGGGTTTGTTGAGTCACACCCCACTTACAGCGATACAGACGGCCAGGCTGTTTAATTTTCTCATGCCCAGGTGATCGGGAGTTTGCTATTGGTGCGCCAACCAACACCCTGAATTTAAAGTAGAGGTTAATCGGAAAGTAGCTGATAGCGTAGCATCTACCATGGAGCTTTGTCATCCCCTGACTTTAAGAATTGGACTCTGTAACCAAATAACGAATGTTCCCCAAAAGGGTCTCCATAAATAACTGGATAGACAATGTCTACATTGTAGGGCTTGCAAAATGACAAAAAGCCAACTAAAAGTAGAACTGTACGTGTCATAGTTAGAACTAATTTTAACTACAATGTTCACAAGTTAACTAAAAGCAGATTGCATGGCGTCGTATACAGTTTTAAGGCTCTACGTTTAAGGCGTCGGACGTTTTTATAAAACTAACAAACAGTTTTTCTCCAAAAGGTTCGGCGAAACACTAGTGACTAAGCATTTTTGCCGTCGACAACGTTTGTGGTTGCTACTTTATCGCAACGAAACCATATCCGTCTCCTTTGGGTTTTACAACATTAACGTACGTCCTGTGATATAAACTTGTATTGGCTAAGGGAAAGAAAATCTAGTTTACAAGCTGACGAAGTCACTTCTTTAAGATTTCCGCAAATGTTTCGAGTAAAGCTTTCCAAGTGTATCACACAAACAGCAGAATGGTTTGCAAGGGCGAAAAAAATGTTAAGTAATCCTTCATAAATACTGTTTCACTGCTCGAAGTATTCTTCAATTTCAAATTCTTTCGATGCGTCTTCTTCCTGTGTTTGGTGGCTCTACAACCCATAAGGTCAAATTAGGTACAAATCAAATTATCTAAGTTACGATAAATTAATTCAAAATAAACCGCCTTTGAGCAGAGAAGCTTAAGCCATACTTTGCGGAATTAAAATGAGCAGGACTATATACCTGCGTAGTTTCGGCTTCGTCTGGGGACTGCTGTTCTGTTTTATCAAACTTTTTTCGCTTGAAAAACCCACACTAAAAAAGCAATACGTAATAAAAAATTCAGGAACGTAAGTTAGAATAGTACTTGAGCAAGTATGAGGCCGATAAGAAGCAAGATGAGTAAACCTCCGATACCGGAGGCAATCAGAATCCATAACGGGATGTAGTCTTCCGCCTGTGAGCTTGTCGGATAAAACCATGTAGAGGCAGTCGCATTGTCCGGCCTTTACACAGTATAGTTAGACTCATAGGGTAAACAAGACTTGCTGACGATTTACTTGTGGTTGGTTGGTTGACGAGCGTTCTCAGGTTTCAGAATCGTTACAAAACCCATGGAGGTGATCATAATCGTTTCCCGCTTCTCCAAATAAGGTACTGCAGCAAACCAAGAAAAAAAGTAAACCTAGAAGTTACGCTGATAATGAGTATTCGCTTATTAATACATACGTAAAGATTGTATGTTGACTGCTGCGTTGAGAACGACGCTGATCCGAGTCGAGTTATCAATGGACCCCGCGTCGCAGACTACTTTGCCGCATTGCACATCAGGCATAGAGCAGTTGAAGAAGGACGTCCGGTTGGCAGGAACTGGTGCAGTTTTATTAAAGAAAGACAGATTGTGTTGAGCAGCAATAGCTAAGGCTTCAGGATAGTCATGGCCACGCCTTGGACGAGACTTCTGGGACTTTACTTCCCGGCGCGAGCGTCGGTTTATTTCATTGTTGGTATCCTCTTTATCTGCCTCTGTCAGAGCTTCGCTCTCCGCGTCGTATTTATGAGCAATGAACGCTCCTTTACAGCTTAAAGGTTTATTATCTTGTAGGGCCTAAAAGCAATTTGTAAATCACTAAAGTGGCTAATTGAATTAATATAAAGTATTTTTACCGTGGCACTATAGAGTTCAGTAATAGGCACAACTATGCCATTCACTGTCAAGTTAATTGGAAATTCGAATTCCAACTGAACTAAATCTAAGGAACTAGCCTGGTATTTCACGAACTACATAAAATTTAGTTACTTTAAAATAATAGTGTCTCTCAGCAAGTCTTACTTCATATCGGTGGCTAAAAGGGACCAAGTCACTACCAGGGAATGTTTCGTTTGGCCGCTGATATGTTTGCATCTCGCGGACGCCAGATCTACAAAAGAAAAAACAATATTACAACAAACTACTGTGTAGATCTGGATTTAAGATTGGATTTAGTATATAATTTCCGACAACTAAAATACCCTATTATAGTGACGTCAGCAATGGTATGGAGATTGATACTCATGTTTGCCAATCTTGGGAAGGTCGAGTTTTTAAGATCGCTCTTCGTAGATACTTCCGAGCGAAATTCAAGTAGTTGTGTATCTAGATGTACACTGGAGAGATCCACGGAAATTCTTACATACATCTAAAAAGACTGTTATTTCAACCAAGAAAAGCGATTGAACTAAAGCTCGTTTTTACCGGCTCGTCACTGCGAAGTGTTCCACTTCCCAGAACGCACTCAACCTTTCCTGGGAACTGACGGCAACCCACGGGTAGTCGTACTAGAGAAACGGCTACAGGCAAAAAGAACGTAACTGCCGTTTCCGAAGCCGGTTCACCGTGATTTTCAACTCGCGCTTCAATACCAATACTCTTTTGCGAACCCAACACGAAATCTGTGTCACTATACTCCAGCGAAATAAAACAATTTCTTAAGCCAGATTATCTAAGAAGTCAACTTTGAAATTCACTTTGGAACGCCGACGAATCTGGTTGTAAGCTCTAGATCGGCTACACAAGCTTTATTGCCACAGGAGTTAGCGAAAGGAATGGATATTTCCACAGCATTGGAGTCAGTCTTGTCCAGTACCGGGCAAGTGGCGCAAAAAGTATCTATTGAACAATGGGTTTTCAAATAAGTATGGGCTTTCCTCAAGTTGGGGATGTATGCATTGAGTGTTGTCTTGCCTATGTCTCCACGACTTTCCATTAGAACGGCTTTGCTTCCAGGAGCATTGGAAGCCACTTTCTCACACATTATTTGCTTTCCAGTAAGTCTGCGACTGCTATCGAGTATTTCCGCCGAGAGTTTGATGTATATAGGACGCGAATTATCTACTTTTGTCTGTATGAGAAAAAAAATAGATAATTAAGTGTATTAACAGAAAATGAATAAAAGTCAACCTGATGAAACTTAGTCTCAATGTCCCTGCAATTGGGTGCATTTGAAGATAGGGTCTGTTTATAAGTTACAATAGGTTGGTCGTACTTGTCGTCGGCAAATTTCAAGCGACTGCCATAGATATACTTAACGTCAAGTTGCAACTTAAACTCAGCACCTGGCAAATAGTTAAAGGCTACAGTTCTCGGTCTTCATTGATTAGTGCAAGCGACAAGCGAGTACTTACAAAGTTCGGAGAGTGTGGATTGAGGAGCTGAGTAGGACACACATGCTCTGATTTGCACCGGCTCGTTATTGTTTGTCACTTGGTTGGGCATGGCAGTCAAGTTCAATTGGAAGGATACGATCGGCTGGGTACGGAATAGAACGGCGTGACCTGATAGGTAACTCCCAACCAGGACGTCTGTAAGAAAAAACATCCGTTTCACACGCGTATAAACTTGAAAGGTCTTCTAAAATCCGCTAAATAATTCACCAGGATACAAATTCGTGTCTGAATCAAACGTAGTCATGTGAATGCCAAATCCTTTGAAGACCAGACTCGGCTCGAAGTCTTGAGCTCCGATTCGTTGAGCGTACTTTGGATTGATTCCACTGTGAGAGCCATGATACAAGTACACAGCTCCTTTGTTGTCATTTTCATATGGTGCTCCGACCAGAACATCTGTAATTTAAATTAATGGTAATAATAACAGTAATATAATAATAATAATAATAATAATTCCGCGTGTAACCTCTTCCGCGTGTAATTATGCGGAAGAGCAAATAAGTCACATTGTCGCGGGCTGCACTGCACTTGCACCTAGTGAATACGTACATCGACATAATAAAGTAGCCGGCTATGTTCACTGGGGTATATGTAAGAAGCTGGGGAAGCAAGTGTCGGAAAAATATTATGAACACCAGCCACTGAAAGTTGAGCACATTAATGAAGTCACTATTCTATGGGATGTCCCAATAATAACTGATAGAACAGTCGCAGCAAACCGCCCAGACATAGTGCTGCATGACAAGAGAGGGAGAACCTGCTTGCTAATTGACATCGCTGTCCCTAATGACTTGAACATCACGTTGAAACATACAGAGAAGATCTCCAAATATAAAGACCTGGAAATCGAGATCAGCAGGATGTGGAATTGCAAGACGAAGACTGTGCCAGTGGTAATCGGAGCTTTGGGTACAACAAAGAAAAATTTTGATCAAACCCTGAATATGCTCCCTGGTCACCCGTCAGCCGGAGAAATACAAAAAATAGCACTTATGGGTACTTCACGCATTCTCCGAAAGGTGCTTGGGTAAAATTTTGTGATCTGTTGTTGAGATCTGGTTTTACCACGTGACCACAATAAAGTAAAATTTGTGAGAGGAAATAAAAGTCATAATAATAATAATAATAATAATAATAGCCTACACCAGTTACAGTGAAAAACGCTTAACACAAATTCGATGGGACCGGAATATTTTTTCGTGTTAAAAGGATTTCGTGTTAACAGATAAACATGGAGTTAAATAGCGTTTGCCTGGACCGGAATTCCATTTTGTGTTAACAGGTTTTTCGTGTTAAGCGGTTTCGTGTTAAACTGTTTTCACTGTATGTTAATCATGTCATTACATCAAAAGTGTGTAATAATAACAACAAATAAGAATAAAGTGAAGAAGAATTGATAACCATACTATGAAGCTCGATACAAGAAGAGCAAATACTAACCTTCGTATCCGTCTCGGTTCATATCTCCTGCTATGGCAATGGTAGTGCCGAATCGAGCTAATGAAGCCCGACTACCTGATAAATCCATATCCTGCTTTTTCAAAGTACCCTAGAAAATAGATAAAAAGAAGTGAAGAAAGTGTAAGGAAATAATAGTTTGCAGATGATTAAAAATTTAGTTAAAAAAACACGGAAACAGTACTTGATTATTAATGTACACGTAGACGCGTCCTTCGTCGGATGTCTTGGTAACTGCAGACGAATACAAAGGCGCTCCCACAAGCAAATCGTCTAATCCATCCTTGTTAACGTCTAAGGCTAATAGACTAGCACCAAAGTATTCGCCGACCTGCGAGCCTACTAACTCCACTTTATCCACCATGGAAGAGTTTTCGTCTTCACCAAAGTCGAATATCATCACCTGCGTTATCCATTTTAGTAGTAAAGGGTAAATTATGTGAACGTAAGAAGGTTTCAATTCGAAATGTTCAGGCGTACCCTTCCGGTCAAATTGGATCCTCGCGGAGCGCTGGCAACATAAGAAGTCGTGTTGCTGCTGGTAAACTTGCCGGAAAACACCGCGTAGCCTGTATAGGTTGATCAATTCGACATAAAACGAGAAAAAAGTTCGGTATGCCATTTCATACCGAAATAATTATCAAAGCGTCGTTGGAGCCATGGGGTCTTCCTAGGGTCAGGTACCATGTCATCCGAAAAATCGAACCCGTCGTCGTACTTGTTAAATATGCGAGCACGATTGCTTGAAACTTTCACAGTTTTGCTGTCTCGGTAGCGAATAACAGTACCTGCAGTTTCGTATTTTGTAAAGCGGTTTTGGTATGTAAAGGTTTAAAGTTTATTAAATACCTATCCACTTGAAAACTCCAGGAGCACCAACGATAAGTTCTTGCGGTTCCTAAAGAAGAAAATTTCAGCAACAAATTATGTAACTCGCGTTCGCTAATTTGTTTGTGCTTTTGCTTTCCTTACTTTAGAAGGACGTGCACTGAAGTGAATGTCAAACCCAGCCAATCCATACTGATAATAAAAACTCGTTACGTTTGAATTCGCGTGAGTAAACACTCCTCTTTCTACCCAGTATCCCGAACAAAATTTTTTTTTTTAGCTTTACAGTAAGATAACAAATTGGTAAAATATCTTAATTTACCTATGTCATCCAAGGGCACTATTTTAACGAAATTTTTCGTCATACTTATGGTATGATTGCTAAAGTGGCAGACACCCGTCACTTTCACAGATTGCTTGCTTTTATGAATGAAATTCTTTCCCAAATGTCCACATACCTTCAAAGGAATTGTATTTGTTTAATTTGAAAATATGAAGGAAAGTCAGAATTAAAATGTCTGTAGTCTCTTACCGCTATTCTACCCTCAGTTGGGTCTTGGACTGCTACTGCGCCACCCAACCAACTGAAGTCCTTGCTGTCTTTAATAGGATAAGGTTTCTTTCCCTGCTGGGTATCGCAACACCCTATTTGTGCATTAAGACAACAAAAATATATACTGCAAGTAAAAAAAGGTATTGAAGTTTCTAGCACAATTACCTATATTTCCATCCACTACAACTTCTTCACAGCCTCCTTGACCAAGCTTGACACCACACCGGTAAAGTCGTCCCGGTTCGGTAGAATTATCTCGAATGTCATCGGGATGAGTAGCGTTAGCTCTAGGCGCACCCACCAGAATCCTGTATGTCACCAAAACCCACGCAAATTTAGTCATTAATTTAGTAGAAGTCAATTTAGTGATTGATTTAGTCAAAAGTTGTTGTAGGATAAATTGGAAAGATGGAACCCTTACCATAGATCTGGAGGCTTCGAAAACTCATATGTCTTGAGGAATTGAACCTTGTAGCCGAAATAAGACTTGGACTGATGAGCTCCCTTGGGACCGGTGAAAACTATGGGGTGCACAACGTCGATATTGAAGCCATTTGCCAGCATACAAAGCCCAGTTAAAGATAGAGTCCATCGAAGGATTACCATCATGGAATGTGCACAGACTTTTCCTTAATCCAACGGAAATAATTACAGGCACGTAAATTATCCTTCATTCAGTTACACTGCAAAGGAATACCTATCAAACATGTTCATTAGAACTCAGAACTCTTGTCGTTCTGAGCGGTGTCCGTTGTGAATATAGAGAACTGGACCTTTTTCCTGCTCTTCATGACTTTTATCTGCGGTGTGTGGCTTATCCTTTCCCCTCTTCCGCTGGGCGCACGCTTTTCCCCTTCCTGCATACAAATTACAGTAACGTTCTTTCGCAATCATCCCCAAGACTACTTTTGCACGAGTTTATTGTATATAAAATTGATACACGGAATATAACAAAAATTGGTTGATAAGAAATTGGAATGTAAGGAAAGTAACGCATTTCTTTATTTCTGAGTCTGCGCAGCTTCGTCGCCTTCTTCCGGAGTAGGATATTGGTGTAACTAAGATAAAATTGGAATTGGTTTGCCTTACAGGATTTTTTTTTATTTATTTCACTTCTACCTTGCCTTCTTCCGTAGCCAACTCCTCGTACGTCTTTCTCTTAAAAAACCCACACTAAGAACAAAATGTGATTGTTATTGTCATTTACTCTGTTTGGGAAAAGTTGAAGTTTATGTACCTTCCATAATACTAACGCAATAAGGAGCAGGATAATGATACCAGCCGCTATAGCGGAAGCTATCACCCAATTGGCCACCTGTTCCTCAGCTAGAGAGCCACGTGGCGTAAAGTACGAAGAAGCAACAGCCTCATCTGGTCTGCAAAAATAAAAATAAAATTTAAAAAATGAGAACTCCTTATGTTTCAAAACTAATGAGATACAAAATTTTGAATTTTACTTATGATTGGTAGGTTGTTGAGCATTACGTGGTTCTATTATAGTAACTGTCGCTTCGGAGGATACAGCAATGACATCCTTATTACCCAAGTGAGGAACTGTTATTATGAAATGGGATGTCAAGCAACTCGTTACGGAATAGGAAGGCTAATTAATATAGATTACGGAAGGCTTGGATATCAACGGCCGCATTGAGAATTATAGTCACTCGGGTGGATGTGTCCATGGGTCCAGCTGGGCAAATGACTTTTGTGCAGGAAATTTCGGGCATGGAGCAATCAAATAATGATGTCCGGTTTGCTGCACCAGCTGCTGTACCCAGAGCATTTTTACTTGTGGAAACGCTTTTTGGCGGTGTTTCGCTATTTCGTTTCTTAATCACATGGGCCGGTCGTTCGTACAGAATTTCCGTTTCGACAAAAGCGTTCCGTCTCCTACGCCGTTGAGTAGACTCTTCCAGGTTGTCTTTGTCGAAGTTCGATTGTTCGTCGTCAGGAGTCGCTGGCTCCGGTGAAAACATGCCTTTACAAATGATTGGCTGACTATCTTGGTAGGCCTATGGTTTAGTATTGAATCAAGTTTACTCTCGAAACAAGGAAGGAAACTTACGACAGCGCTGTATAATTGCACAAAAGTGGTAGTACTCCCTTTGCTTGTGATATTAATAGGCATCATGAGCTCAATCTCAACCAGCTTAAGTGGACTAGGTTGCAATTTGACTATCTGGGATCAAATTCAAGCTTAAAATTAAAATGTTGGGATAGATAAGAGATAAATACTTCAAAACGATGGCTGAAGGGTACCAAGGTACTTCCAGCGTAGGTTTCATTAGGTCTATCATAATTCTGCTGCTCGCGTACAGCAGCACTACAGAAAAGTATTGAAGTTTTTTTGTTTTGTTTTTCTTAATTGGAGCAGGTTTCGAATCTTACCCCGCAATAGCGATATCTACTATGGTGGATAAAGGCAGCTGACTGTGAATGATACTTGTGTATTGAGAATTTTCTTGTTGATCACTAGTAGTCCATGCTTCCATCTGCACTTCTAGGAATTCCAAACCAGGCGGCAGTAAGGAGACATCCAACTCTAATTCAATGGACTCAGTCTGCCCTACGCGTAAAGGATTGACTAGCATGCAGTCAAGTTTATACAAAGTGCTGGAGGTAGTTTTATTGTCCGTGTCGACCATTTCTTCGCATTGTTTGGGTAGCCGCAGTAAAGGTACGAATGTCGGAAAGTAGAAATGGATTGACGCCAAAAAGGCTGGTTCGCCGTAATTAGACAAACTAGCACGTAGTTTTAAGGTCTTCTCCGAACCAATGACAAATATGTTCCTGTGAGTCAATAGGAAGTGAGGAAGTTAGGGAAATAACGGTCCGCAACAAATCTTACTCAGTCAATCCCACGTAGTTGTATTGCAGTTCCAAATCAGCTATGCAACGGTCGTCTTCTCCGCAGCCGCTCACGAAGGCAACGGAATATTCCGTAGAATTCGGCTCACGTTTGTCCACCATGGGGCATTTAGCGCAAAATTCATCTTGGTTAGCTAAAATAGCAACACTTGTTAGAAAAAGTAGAGTCCAACAACTCAAAAGACATGCACAGTTTCTAATCGTTACCGGCTTGCAAGCGCTCAGCTTTCACGTAGACAGCTTTGCTTCCAGGATTTTCAGCTCGCAGAACAGGACAGATCAAGTCTTCTCCATCCGTTGAAACAATCTGACTGTCTCGCAATTCCGCGGACAACCGAATTACCATTGGGCGCGCAAAATCTAGCGCCGTAGGCTAGATTATAAAAACAATCGTAAACTCAGCAAACGGAATACAGATTAAATATTACTCTTATATTATTGTTTTAGTATCGTTACTAATATTATTACTAATATTATTATCAACATACCATTACGTAACCTCTGAAAGTTTGGCACTTGTTTTTTCCGAGTTCTAGGACACTAAGGTACTTGACTTTAGTTGCGTTGACCCCTTCGTACTCCAAACTCACGCGAGGTATAGCGTACTGTACGTCCATTTGTAAAGTAATTTCCGTACCTATTATTAATAAAACAGCTAATCATTGAGTACGATTTTTTTTTACAACTTACATATTGTACTGGGCTCGAATTTGGCTTTGTAGCCAGTGCAAGCAGTAACTTCAAATGAACTTCCGGTGGGGTTAATTTTCGTCGGAAAGGAAGTCAACGTTAAACGGAAGGCGATCAAAGGTTGCGAACGTAAGATAACGGCGTGGCCTGACATATAACTTCCCACCAGCAAGTCTATCAACACAATACACGCCCACGATTAGCGATAACGATAGTCCTTGGAATTTAACTTCATTTTTTGACGAATAGGCAACCTACCTGGGTATTTGTTGTCATCCATGTCATAGCCAGTAATATGGATTCCAAATCCTCGCAAAGGAACCAGCGGGCTTATATCTTCAGGGCTAATTCGTTGTGAGTACCGTGGATTCAGGCCTGTATTTCTGCCCAGGTATAAGTAAATGGCTCCTCGATTGTCGTTTTCATAGGGAGCGCCGACAACAATATCTAAAAGTAATTCAATATTCAAGCTAAAAAATTTAAAGGCAAAAAAAATGTTGTACCAACAAAGTCATCATTGCTGACATCTCCGATTGCTGCTATGGTTGATCCAAACCGCGCTCCGCGAACTTTATTGCCCATATAAATACTCCCGGCTACTTCCTGCAATGTACCGCTTCCTTGATTCATGAAAACGTAAAGTCGACCTTCATCGCCTGTTTTACTGGCAGCTTCGTTAGTCACTGAGTACATAGGAGCTCCTACGAGCAAGTCGTCCAGTCCATCGTTGTTTAAATCTGTAGCTAGAACTGCTGCACCAAAGTACTCTCCAACTTGAGTACCTTCTTTCTCAACAATGATCTTTAAAGGCTGCGTGTCTTCTTCGGGAAAATCGAAGATGTAAACCTAATGTTAAGCAAATATTATGTAACCCATCAATGAAGAGCCTTTTGTAGCCATACTTTTCCTTTCAAGTTGCCTGCTCGAGGAGCTCCCGCTACGTACAAAACGCGTCCTCTCCTTGTGAAAACACCGGAATGTACCGAGTACCCTAGAAAAAAGTCATATCTTCTTGATTATTGTTTAATGTAGTGTACACAGTTAAGTGCTGACATACATGGAAAAGACAAGAACAAAGATTTGAAAATACATATCTTTATTACCAAAGAAGTCATGGGATTTGAGCTGCTTGGTGTAGTACGGATTAGGTACTAGCGTCGATGAAAACTTGTTGGAGTTGGCTTGACGTTTGAAACGGTTCAAAGGTGCTTCTCCCTCTTCAAAATCTCTAAACCGAATTACCGTACCTTTATATTTTTAAAATAGCAAGATTATTATTGAGCTCGGTGTTATTAAAGATTTCACTTTACCGGCCCAGTTGGACGTGCCAGGCGCACCCACAATCATTTCCTGTGTATCCTGTCATCCGCAATACAAGATTTAGTAACCAATCAAAGATTATTAAAGATATGCTTATAAAGTTACATCGACTGGCTTGCTGCTGAAATGTACATTCATACCAGCTTGGCCGTACGAATAGTAAAAAAGGCTGGGAGCGCCTGGAGGCTTAAAGGCTTGGTAGTCTGAAAGTAAGAGCATAGGAACGTAAAGAGTCCTGGACCAAAATTAAGGCGAACTATACCAGAATTAGAAAGTGGAACCCGCTTTTCAAACTTTGAATCCATGGGCATATTATGATCGCTGAAATAGCAAACGCCATTCATGAGCATATTATTTCTATAAAGTCGATTCGCCCAACGATGCCCACATACCTATCGGTAAATTAAAATGATTTAATTATCTTTGAAAACTGAATTCTTCATTATTTTCGTTTACTGCAACACGTCCTTGCCGTGGATGTTGTACCGCAAGGGCGCCACCCAGCCAACCGTAGTCTTTGCGATCTCTGTAAACAGTTGGGTACACTCCTTGCTTTTCGTCTCCTACGAATTACAAATAATGGAACAAGCTTCTAACATTAAAAAAAATACATATACATAATATAAGAAACAGCTTAAAAAGCGAAAAACTCAAGAAACTATAGTTATTTAAGCGTATTTGCTGAGGGAATGTTCTCGAAAGCCATAGTACAAATCACAGTTTAGCCATCTGAAGAATTCATTGTTGCGGAAGTTGCAGAATTCGCAAGCCGATGAACAACGAATTTGTGATATAGCTTGGATTTCGGTAACCAAACAATCATTTGACATGTAATGAAGGCATTACGTACTTGTTGGATCCACCAGTACTTGTTTGCATAAGTCACCGTCTTTAGAGCCAAGACTGCACCGGTAGAGTCGTCCTGGCTCACTGATGTTTGCATGCTTGGGCAAATATGTAGAATTGGCACGTGGGGCTCCAACAAGAATCCTACAGGATATTTACTTCAATACCACACCGTTTAAACTCGCTTGTTAGAACATTAAGGGGGGGGGGGGAAAGAAAGAGAGAAAAAAAGAGGACTTTTGGGTAAAATTACCATCTTTGGACAGAATCGCTCCCATCAATTGGCGTGAACAAGTATTGCACAGTATATCCGAAATATGACTCTGAATCAGGTCTATTATCCGGATCTTCATATATTAACGGATGCACAATGTCAATGTTAAAAGCTTTAGTAGACACAAATAGGATAAGACAAGCTAGGAAGCTCACAACCTGTAGTTCAGCCATACTTAAGTCTTCTATACACTCACGCCTTTCGCCACTAATTAAATGTTTTTGTCGCACGTGCTCGATCTACACACTACCACCACTGCAAAAGGACTCAAGGCAGGAATAACCCTTAAACTAATTCTGGCGGGATGCGACGAACGTGTGAGAATATGCTCTAAGGCAAAGGGAGCAATACACACGACACACGCACGCCCAAGTACTAAAACCAGAGGTTTGTCCTTTCAGCCGGAAGTTTAACTATGGTAAAATACACTCAACACCTGTCTCTAAATTAGGCAAAGGATAATAATGTCGAGCTAAGGAGTAAGGAGAGTAGGAGGGGGAGGGAAACAACAGCCAGACCACAATAACAAGGGGAGCTCGTGAATAATTATACGGGAATAATCAACACATCCAACACAAGTCCGATTCTGTGTCGACTTGAACTTCATATAAGGACTTTTCCTCACCGGAATGGCTTTCGACAGACTTTTTATCTTTCCGGTGCCTAGGTAATCCTTATCTGTAACTTACCAAACGGAACGCTAAACACTTATCGTTAGTAACAAGTACAAGATACGCAGTAAAGACCCCCAAAATTCTTTTTTCGTTTATTTGCTTTCTATTTTGTATTTAATCCGATTACATTTGTCCTTGCAATGCAAACATTTCTACCAAAAGACGGTAGAGTACCCTCTGGTGGGGGGAACCCGACAGATTCCTTGTCCATTTATAAAAGCCAGTTGACGATGTCATAACTTATTGCCTTACTCCCTCGCCTGCTCTGCTAAGCTACAGGTTTGGATGCAAAGCAGCCAGAAAACCGGCTCCCGCATCTGTCGCAGACTTAGATCTCCAGATTATGTATTCAAAATACGCGGGAAAGTAGTCCTGGAATAAGATACGAGATCTAATAGGCAGATGGCAATTAGTTTCGCCAGCACTTTGCAAACTTTGTAATCAAAAGCAAAGGAGTCATGACTCAACCGCTAGCAAATATTCAGCTAGATGAAGCTGAGGACCGTCTACGCGCCCAAAATATAACCACACCCATTTGCGATGGTTGGCTGAATGCGGTAAAGGGTCAGATCGTGTAAAGTATTTCCTTAGTAATAAATATTCCCTTCTTCCTAGTGTCTAAATAGTGAAGATGGGGAGCGCGTAAGGATTTTAAACCAAATCTACGCACATCACGAACCCCCTAATTTGGACGATGAAGAAACCGCATTAGCTATTCCGCAGCAACTCCCCCGAGGCTTTACCGCCAAATTGCTGTGGGTTAATGCTACGGCAGTGGGCTTTGCCCTAATTCTTGAGCAAGGTAGTATAATGTTTCTGAAATTATATTATGTATTAAAAATCTGAAATTATACTTTCAATACGTGTTCTTCAGCGTTTATTTTACTGATATATACAATCTCAAAAACTGGAATTATAGATCTCCGGAACACAGAATTCTTAAAGACGAGACAGTAATTCCAATAGCACTTAAAATGTGTTTAAACCAGAATTAATTGTTGCTAGAAGTAGTTTGACTCATCGAAATGGTGATTTTTTTTTGGTTTAAATTGCAACTACATTTTTGAAACATTCTTTCCTTGCAGGTATGATGACAAGCGATGGCCCAATGAATTTCAACACAGTGGACGGAATTTTCATCCGCAGATCACACAGAAAACAAGGCTGGGCTACGAAACTTATCGAAGACTTGATTTTACAGTACCCCAATCAAGACTTGGCCTTTTCAGTGCCCCTTTCTTACAGTTTATGGCAAGGTAAATGGGTTCGTTCCAATTTTCTTAACATAATATCCCTACCAATTCTAAGTAATGGGTTTCAAACTTAGTCCTGAGTGGGTTTTTGAAGAAACATGTCAATTTGCGAGACAAATTATGGGTCATCAATGGTACCGGTGCGGAAGGCGACCGCTTTAACGTGGCTTTGGAACTAATACGACGTAAATTAAAATAAGTGCTCGCAACACACGTCTTTTTTCTCTTCACTACCTCAGCTCACGCAAACACAGGGAAGTGAATAGATATCGTCACTGCCATAGAGCAGCATAACTGCCTCGGAAATTCATTTCCAACGGCCCGCCAGCGGTAAAAAGGCGCGTGCCAGATCGATCAAAACAATGAGTGTAAATCGCTGGTAGTCGACTTATGTTTGCCGGTTCAGTACCGTAAGATGCCTATACAATGCAATAGAGAGAAGGACAGAAGTCGTTAGAATAAATAGATAATGAAATAAAAAAAGATCATATACCAGGCAAGGGCCACAAGCACCAAGCGTTATGGGGGAATTGGCTTTGCTTAAATAGCCGGGACCTCTTAAATCATAAAACATCATTCGGCCAAGGCCTGTTCCCATGGTTATCAGATCAGCGGAGAAAGAGAGCGATCGTACACCTTTCGAGTAAAGAAATCAAACCTATTAGTGTGACTTTTAAGGAGTAACATACGCTCTTACTGCTACTCGGATACAACGAAGGTATATGCCGGACATCTTGCATGGTCCGTCCATCGAAAAGCATGACGTGTGATCGAGAACCAGCAGCGTATAGGTTTAATTCTGGCTGATAGGCTAAGCAAACGTTCTCCGTATTGTGTGGCAATCGTTTGGACATGGTCTAGAGATAAACCTTGAGATCCTAATCAAATAAAGTTTGCGATTTTGCACTTGTCTAAAGCTCCGGACGTCAAAAACGTGTACGAAACCATCGAGCGATAAAGCTGCTAATTCTTCCATATTTTTATTGTATGCCAAGGCTCGAACTTTCTCAGCTGACTTGCACGGTTTAACCAAATACGGCTTTATGACGGGCAAAGTGTCTGCCGGAGCTGCAAAAAAAGCAAAGGGTATTGAGTTACAAGATAATTAAAGCACAAAAAAACGAACAAGTTGTTCCTTACATTTCTCTTCGCGAACTCTCCAGAGAGCAACTTTGGAATCGCGCGATCCAGACACGAGAAACTCATCGTCTAACCAGACAAGGTCAAATATATAGTCTTCATGTGCACCCTTTTAGGAACAGTATTGAAGCTTTGTAGAACTAGAGATCAATTCCAAGTATGTACCTCTCCCACGCAATAGGGCGTAAACGAAGGCACCTCGTAAATAGCAATGTCATTAGAATTCCTGGCCCCAGTTGCCATTAGGGTATTTGAGGGATTATACGCTAGACTGTGAATGCCACCAGGTTGAGGCAAGGGATGACTGGAAGTCGGTAGCGTAGGAATAGTGTGGAGCATGTTTTTATTGAGATCATAAATGCACAACTACAGAAAAAATAAACAAACAAAAAAATTAAAAAGGTTACGAAGACTGACTTTATTCCTAGTCTTTTATCTTATTTTTATTACCTGATTACATTTGGTACCAAACACCACTTGGCTGTCATTTAGCCAACTTGAGCAGAAGATTTTGTTCATACCGTCCATGCGAAGCAACTTCCCACGCAAGACTTCTTGGGATAAAACATGGCGTACCATGGGATTAGGAGGTATGGAAATGCTTTCTGAACGGCTGAGACCCCGTTCTCGGGTCATCATATAATGTACGTAATTCGAGGAATAGAGCAAGGTACGGACTTTGTCGTCCTCCGAGTCAGAATCCTTGAATCAACAAAGAAATACAAAATGTATCTTATAAGTTAAAAGTATGATATTAAATGTATTGTTGTACATCGTAGTAGATGATCTCTGGTTTCCTCCGGTGACCTTGTGAAAAGGAACGGTATCGAAACGAGCGACGACGTGGTGTTGCTTGAATCGCTTCTAGTTCATCGTACTCTTGTTCTGCGTTTTGTGGTTCTTCCAAAGCAGCTGGTCCGGCATCTTCTCTTAAATCCTGGTCTATTCTACTAGCACTAGGATCGTTTTTTACTTGACTTTTTATGGATGCAGTAGTGGGCACAGACCCATATACACAAGCTCGGTACACGCGAGCCATGGCTGCACCAAAGGTTGTTTCGCGGACGGAACGTTTTGAAAGTAAACAAACACAGCGACGCACTTCGTCATCAATGGATCTCGTGCGTATTTGGGAGGGGCTAAACTGTGAACCATGAACCAAACTTTGCTATGATTGATCTGAGTACGTAACGTCGTATCTCGTATGCGCTTTAAACCCCTACATCCGCTTAGCTTATTTTTACTTTAAAATGCAATTTCTTATTTGTATAGAATGCTAAAGAACTTTTGAAGGCCAACAGCTCTCTAAAACAGACTTATACGATCTTACACACCTTTAAAATCTCGCAAAAATGGTCAAGTTTGAATGTACTGTACGTGTACTGTCCAAAAAAAACGAGTATAGGGAAACCACAGCGGTCTAATCCTTACCAGTGTGATTAATTAAAGTTTGCTCGTTCGAACCCGCTCCTCTCTAAACCGAATCAAAACTAAGGAAAGTGGCAAAATAAGCAGTCTTTAATTAATCCCACGGGTAAGGATTAGACCACTTTGGTTTCCCTATACTCGTTTTGAACAGTACAGTACATATTTTACTGCTCTGTGCTCATCACTACTAGTATTGCTATTAACAAACATGCAAACCTAGCAAGTTTAAGAATACTACGTAGTAAATTACGAATAAAAATATGCTATCAATATGGAACAAGTTGGACCATTGTACCGAGAAGTGCACGTTTCGGTACTTGTTGTGGGTAACTCTATATCGTTAGATTCTGGGTGAATGATTAGATGTACTGAAAATAGACGTGAAAGTAATACTTCCATTTGACGTTCGAAATTGCCATCTTTTCAATTTGTAAGCGAGATTTATTGCGAGTATTTTAAAAAACAATTTAAGACTGAGAATGAGGGGATTTTCTTCTAAAAGAGTTCCGAAAATCTTGTATCAATTTTTTTCGAGTTCGCGAAGAGCTTTTTGCCCTCTTTCGCTTACTCTTGACCAGTTACGCATTGCGGTTGTCCAATCACACCCATTTTTCTCTTATCAGCAGAAAGGGACAACCGTCTGGGTGGGACAGGTGGGCGTTTATAAGTTTCTCGCCCTCTTTCTTCTCCTTTTCTGTCGCCACCAAACCAAGAAAGTCTTCTATTATTTTTTACAATTTCATCTCCGCCTTGTTTGTTGAAAACAGGTCCTCGTGACAAGAAGGGCGAAGGCATTTTAACAGGTACTGAAGGTCTCCTTCGAGACAATGTTGTAACGGAATTCGCGAACGAGAGGTTAGCCAACGATGGTAGATCCGAGTTCCACGAATCCGTGCTTTGTGGACTCCCATAGAAAAATGTTAATTAAAAGGTCATTGTCCAAATACAGAACAACTTTCTTACCGCCACCTGGTTAGTGTTTATCACCACCACCTCTCCTGCGATGAAGCCCAAGAAAATTTCAACGTGTTTTGTTTCTTAATATCATTCCTGACATACTTTCCTAAACCTTTTCTTAAATGGTTGTTAGTTTGAGCACAAAAAAATGGCGAGGACAAATGTATTCACATTTACAGCGCGGTAGTGTACCGATAGCTGAGAAACAAAAAAGCCAAGACAGATAAAACCTGTACAGATGATTGTTAGGAGTAAGTAAAATAAAAAGGATAGGGAAAAAAAACTGCTCCTGGCTGAACATATTGAAGGCCGTTAATTCTGGAGTATAGCATCATCACCAAGTTTTACCCATTCTTTCGAGGAAGATTTGCGCTTGCTTATATGACAAATAAAAACTCAAATCAAGGAAGGGAGGAATATTAATAAAGCCGGAAAAAATTCAGCTTAAATTGCCCCCGCCACGCTTTTTTTCCCTTGACGGTCAGTTTAAAGCTTTGCTTGCTTGCCCATTTGTGAGAATATGAAAACAATGGAGGAGGGGAGGGAAACAACTTACAGTTCTTTGGTCAGCTTCTGCTGCTGCTGGTAGGCAATGGGAGATTGAATAGCTTTGAGAAAATCTCGCTGAGACTGTAATAAGTGGCGTATTTGTTGCACCCATTCATCGCGAGTTTCTTGGGTGAGTCCTTGACACACCAGTGCCACATTAGGATTCCGGGGATCCGTGGAACACACAATAAACTTGGACGGATCGCCGTCTTCTGCTTCTTCTCCCAGCGCCATTTTGTTGACCTTAAAATCCAATTAAATCTCAATGAAAAAGCACGTCCAATTCCTTAAACTGTAAAAGCCACCAAAAACATATTTGTCGTTAAAAAAGAGAAAACAAAATCTAGTTTCTAATAAGATTGTTCTTGCCAACATGCATGAAATAGAAATTACGCTTTTAACGGATGAAATTTTCAACAAAGAATGTCGGATACAGCTGTTTAGCTCCCACTTACTTGCATGTGTGCTTTATAGATAAAATCCGGATGGGAATACTGCGTTTTCTTCCGAACAATTTCTGCAAAGATAACTGCTTGTTCGAAAAGAAAAACGTGCCATTCTTTCGCCCGCGAAGTAAAGGAAACGTGCCCATCGGCTACCATCAAAGGTCCGTGTAGTAAAAGCTTACCTTGTGCAGTAATTTTGCCCTGGATTGCCCCAAAACAAAAATTTCATTAAGTGTATCCCCTTTAGCAATAAAGTAACTAGCTTGCTTCTGTCTTTTTTCATTTTTTAATAATATATACTCCTACAAAGTGAGTTTTCTACTTACATCGAATCCCTGTAGTCTTCCTACCATCATCATATCATTGGCGGCTCGAGGCACAACGGTCATGACATGCAAAGCTTCCGTGAGGAGGTCTAATTCAGTTTTGACGACGGCAGAGCCAGCCTTTTCCGTGTACTTGAGTATATCTCGCAGAATCAGTTGATACTTGGTTATGCGTTGCACGGGCTTGATGAGCAGATCCCCTAGCGTGAGTCGATGCCCCAAACGCTGACGGATTTCTTCCAAGTAGGTATCTGAGTGCTCGGATACGATGTACTCGGACTTGGCTTTGTTTTGACAGTAGACCACACACATGTGCAGTTTACGTTCATAGCGCTTAAATAACATTCCCAGTTCCGCGGGTTGATGGACGCATTTTTCTAAGGCTTTTAAAAAGAAACTGTGCACATAAACAAAAGAGAAAGAGAGAGAAAAGAACAGAAAAACATGAGATGAGTCATTAGGATGAGTTGTGTTCTCCATCATCAGTTTCGTTCCCAAAATAGACAAACTTACTCTCGACGCCACTCATAGATTGCTTCGAGGTTCCCAAAAATAATCTTGTCTTTGCCGTCTTTGAGATCTTCGGGCAGAGGCAAATCCGGGGGCGGATCCCTCATCAGGGCCATATATCCTTCCATGACAAGCCCCAAATCGTGAACATAGTCTCTTTCGGTTTCCAGCAATTCTCGGATCACAAACTCGCGTTTCTCCAACGCTCGCTCACTTTCACTTGCACTCGAATTATCGTTAGGCCCGCTGCCAGCGGCTCCTTCATCCGTCTCCGAGGACGAGGTGTGCGACCGTAAGTACGAAGGCGAATTACGATGTGCACTGGCGGGAGGGGGACTAGGGCTGAGATTGCGGGCCGGACTCGTGTGCAAAAATGAAGGCGCACTTTTCGGCTCTTTCTCCTTATCTTTGTCCTCACTCGTCTCCGCATCGTCTGAAACGTTCACTGACTTGTACTGGCGATGGAGAAAGCTTTGTCCAGCTTCACTATGCCTCTCCTGCACGACGGATAAACAAAACAAATAGAAAATAAAACAAACACATTAGTATTGGTCCCCTGGGGAGTTTAGAATTAGAATTCTCTGAAAAATACATGCTTCAAAATTACGGACAACGACACTAAAAATTAAAAACCAAAACAACAACAACATTAAAAATCAATGTCAGAAAGTGTGCAAATTAAACAAGTTCGTGCTCTCGAACTAAACCATACTCAACAAACCAAATATAAGGGCGTCCAAAACGAAAAAAAAGTAAGACTTTGAAAAGAATATTAGAATTAATTTCGGATCTCGAAAAAGTGGAAATTCATTAGCATAAACATGGAGTCATGCCACAGGCAGAGTAAAAACGTTCACCATTTTTTCCCGGACGATTTGTTCAATTTCCGCAAGATCCGCGCCTTCCAATGTGGCGCACGAGGACTATACAAAAGGAATGCGAGGATTCAGACAAAACGTTGGGATTTTTTTCCCGTTAATCCCCCTTTGCATGCACCCATATTTCCAGCCATTTTTCTTCCGGTACTCGATCCGTCATCACCTTCATCGTTTTCTTTTGGCTCACTCGACGCAATAAAACTC
>JAGJRO010000578.1:0-15719 GCA_022832285.1 Lepidurus apus apus
TGACAGGCACCACAATAGACCTACGCTCCTGGGACACAGCGGTGTCCCCATCTATTATCGGAAAAAATCCTGGAACTTGTGTATACCGGGGCCTTTCTCGAGACCTGGTCTTGGTCTTAAGACCGGTCTCAAGGCCATGTAGGTCTCAGTCTTGGTCTTGTCTCGATTTTTTTTTTTGATCTGGGTGTTGTCTTGGTCTTAAAAAATTTACCCCGGTCTTGGTCTTGGTATCGATGCCTTGGTCTCGATTTTAAACGTTGAGTGAAATTTTTATGTAAGCGGAACTCACTGTAGTTTCAAATTAATTTAGTTCCGTTTTGCAATGCCCAAGTGGCCCTTTCTACCATTCTAATCCTATGACGTAAAAGGGGTGTTCATTTTGAACGAATTTAGAGCTATGCCGGGCTATTTAGAGCTATGCTTCTAATGTGGTAGTCTACTATAAACAAAACATTCAACGAACGAACCACTACTAAAAACGAAACATTCAACGCATTGAAAAAGTTTAGTTTTAATTGAATGCCAATCGGAAATGGAGTGCAAGATTATTCCAGCAAAAATTCCCGCTGTCATTGAATTCGGTTTTGCTCAAACGTCCGACGAAACTTTATCAATGTTGATGATTGCATCTGTAAATAAGTAAAATAATAATATCTGTGCTATTAGAACTCATAGTAGTTATCGATGACGACACGAAATGTTGATTATGTTTTAATAATTACTAATATAATAACTTTTACGGCTAAAAATCTTTAGTTTTTTCTTATCAGAAACAAGTGCAAGACAGATTAGAATTTCGAGACCGATCTTGGTCTCGAGACCGGTCTTTGGTCTCGATGGTTTTTGATCGCTATTGTCTTGGTCTTAGTCTCGAAACTTGCGGTCTTGGAATTGTCTCGGTCTCGGGAACTTTTTTCTGGTCTCGGTCTTGTCTCGGTCTCGAGAAAGTCGGTCTTGATAACAACCCTGCAAAAAAGATGAAAAAGGTCAAAATTAAGCCTCCATTTCGTACAACTGCTTTCATGTCCAAAGCTTTCAAACCATCGTAAATGCTTGTAGAATCAGTCTGGTGCTGCAATGGAATGTCCAATCGGTTCCAAAGTATAGCAAAGTCATTGATAATCTGGGCTTTGCGTTATTTTTGCTTCTCTGTGCGTTGCTCCAAGTTCCCGTTGTCTTTCTAGCGTCACACAATTATAATTAATGTACACTCCCTTTGACTGCAACTATTTGCTAACTAAATGCGTTGGTTACCTTAACAGCTGCATACTCGCGTCAGAGAACGTGAATTTGTCAACTGCATCATAAACGGTGGAAACTTTCCAGGTGAAATCCGGTTTAGCTTCCAACGCAGTCAGCAAGATTACAATCCAAGTTCACGTAATTCCAGAAACGTTTTCTCGCGCTTATTCGACGTCCACCACCGACAAGATTGAAAGTTTTCACCTATTTCAATTGCGAGTGACATTTGCAATGGATGGTCTTTTTCACGTTAGTTCGGCCTGGATATGTAAGTTGGTTAGTTCCCCGCCAGATCGTTTGTTTTTCCCGAAAATGTTCTTCAACGCCGACATGTTTTAACGCAACACTATTCTATTGTTAATAAGTAACATGTAAATGACAACTTAACAGACGCAATAATCGAAGATTACCAAAGAAAGAAAAAGAAAAAGTCCCCCAAAACAGGTTAAGCAAGCAGACCTCACTTGACGTAAACGATGCCTAGTTAAAACTGATAAGGCACGCCCCTAATGAAGCTAATAGCTGTTTGTTAAAAATGCCGTTAGAGGGCCACGCCATACAGCAAGATTATTTTCGCCACGCTACTCAGGGGTTAATTTCTTAACTCATTCCCAACTCCACCATAACAATTCTATCTGTAAGTCTGTAACACGGGCAAAGTTGCCGCAAGTTTTCTTGAGAAGTGTGATGATATTTGTGAACACCTTTGACAGTAATGTTCCTAGCGTAATATTGCAGGTATGCATGTGCCTTATTTAATAGACTTAAAAAATAAATCGTGTGTTAGCAGTCCTGTCATGCAATTTTCGAGAAAAGTAGGTTCTAAATAGTACATTTGGAAAAAAAGCAACGCTCCTAAAATACTCCTGCTGCTGCTGCTCGGAAAATAGTTGCAAAATAGAGAAGCTAATTGCAAGAGTGATTATGGAAAGAAAATTACCGTACATTGTAAAACGAACTTAAAGCTAAAGTAAAGCTAACTGGATTTACTCCAGTGTCGACCTACAGATACGATACTACGAAGAGCAGAAGCCGACGTAATATTTTCATGTATGCATGATTTGTTCGAAGCCTGATTTGCGTAAAACCTATGCCAAAGGTCTTAGAAAAACAAAATCCTCAACTTTACTGACATCTTTGCTTAATGAAACGATAATTTTCTAAAACCTGTGTCAAAACTACTTGTCTAATTTCCCGTTTTGTCAGTTTTTCTTTTGTCCAGTTACATAATTTGCAAGTTTTGTTACAAGCTTGGAAGCTTGTTGACAAGGAACATTTGTTACATTTATGTAAACAAACATCTATGTATTATTAGTGTAAACGAACGTTTATATTTAATCCATTCAGACATCATTTAAAGCAAATGTAAGCTCTTTAGTGTGATCTGCAAATGTGGCTACGAGGCATGCGGATTCCACAATTCGTTGTGTCTAATTAATTACCAATATTTTAGTTTTTTTTTGTAGTGATTTGTGTTTATGTCATTGGAAAAATCATGGAATTTTTTATTCAAAATTTTTAAAACGTATTGTTAAAACGCCAAATGCCAGAATACGGAATAAATAAAACTCCAACCCGGTGCCCAATCACGTTGCTCGTTGCTAATGTTGCCATGGCCCTTGGCCAATGGATACAGACCTCTGTAGGCACTCGCCGCCACTTTGCGTAGACGACGGAATTAGAGAACCCAAGCCATATTGTGAACAGACTCCAAGTGACAGTAATACTCCGGAATTTTTTCAACGGTACTCGAAATCTATATATTCTTGGAAGGCTTAGTACCTTCATAGCTACAAACTCTTTTTCGATTTACTCGACTTACTACGTCAGGAATTCAGAAGATTGACTGGCCTCTTATTTCTGAGCTTCAGTCCTTTGTCTACCGAAAAGAAGTTGCTCGTTTATGTAAACTTATACTCTGTCCTAACTCAAGATCATGCTTTCAGCGGTTTAGAAATCAGTCCTATACCGGTGAACTATCACTGAATGCTTCTCTCACTGGTTCTATCGGCTTTCCAACTCCTCTCAGCCAAGCCCCCTTTATCCGTAAGTCAACTGGGTACGGCCTCAATTGCGGTTCATTTCGGCAATTTTCAGCCGTCACCAGCATCTGCGATCAACGTACTATAGGTTGCTTAACTACGGGAATGTGGTTTGGGATGGACAAACAAGTGTCGGCCTTGGATCCGTTATCTTGTCCTTCAAGTAACCCTCGTGCAAGAATTGTTCAACATGCATGCAACGAAATCCTCCGCTCCAAAAGACCAGGGCTCCTTTGAATCCTTTGAAGCCAAGATTTCCAAGTGACATTGTTGCAGTGGATATTTTGGGACCTTTACCCGAAACAACAGAGCATAACCGCTACATTTTAGTTGTCGGTGACTTGTTTACGAAGTGGTTGGAGGCATATCACCAGATATGGCCTTCCTCTTCAGCTTCACTCTGATCAAGGAAGAAATTTTGAGTCCTAAACAGGGAGCTGGGAAGAAAAATGGAGAGAAATAGGAAGCGCATGTAAAGCAATTCTAATGGATCCGACAACGATACAGGCTCTTATTTCATCTCTGACCAATTTCTGAAAATTGTAGCTTGGAATGCTCGGAGTATAAAGCTTATGCGCCTGTATTAGCGAAATGCATAAAAAACCAGATGTAATATTTGTATGTGAAACATGGTTAAAGACTGAAGATCGTGTTAGTATTAAAGGGTACAATATATATACATAGGAAGGATAGGAATAGCGGAACCAGGGGAGGGGGAATTTTATTTTGGGTTCGTAATTCAATAGAAGTAGAGTGGATTCAACTGACAGAATTCGGACACGGTGTATTAGAAATAGGTGGCTTAAAAATCAAGTGGGAGGGTGACAGTATTCACTTGTTAGGAGTCTATTTACAACAAGGACAAAATAGGAACCAAATATCTAAAGAAGAGTATATATAAGTTTTATTTTGATCAGATCGGTGAAAACAGCAAAACCCTTCTCTTTGGGGACTTTAATTCGCATCACCCTCTGTGGGGGAGGAAAAAAGCCGACTCTAGAGGGAAGGTCTTTGTCAAATTCTTGGAAGAATGGGAAAAATTAATGTTAGTAAGTCCGAAAGGGGAGGGCACATGTTTAGCAGGGAGGACCAAGCCATCAACATTGGATGTATGCTTGCTTCTAGTAATATATACGATAAGGCACGAGCAGAGGTAGGTGGGTTATTACAAAGTGATCATTTACCCTTGGTGATACAGCTGGAGGGCACTCCAAATACTAGGAACAAGGAAGTATCACAACGTTGGCTATTTAGCAAAGCAAAGTGGAATGATGGGAACGCAGAATTAGAGAGCCTGAATATATAGAAATCTTGTAGGACTGGCCTTGTCGGACTGGCCTTGTCGGACTGGCATGTCGGACTGGCCAGTCACCTTGATTTTTGTCGGACTGGCCATGTGTACACTATATTCTGCAGCTCCTGTCCAGAATGAGAATCTAAACCAAACTCTCTTAGGTATTCCATCTGTTTTTACTATTATTTTAACCCCACCTGCAGAACAGTGTTACATTCTGCTCTCTCTTGTCATCGCTCGCGTCCTACTTTAATTCGTAAATCTGTTCAAAGCAAACCCTTTAGTTTACTGTTCGTATAAACCTATCAAAGCCAGGAATCAGTTGCTTTTAATCAAATGTACGTTTTCTTACTATTTTTTTAAAAGAAAGGGTAGAGATAAAATGGTTCAAGGTCACGCGACTTCCTAGATCCATGGACTTGACCATCTATTTGTGGTACTAATATTACAACCCACCCGTTATTAACTATTTTCCCCCCTTTTTATCTGGGACCGTTAATTTATTAGTTATGTATACTTGCGCGAGTTTGCATACCAACAAGTTGCATGGGAAAGGCAGGAGGGGAAAGGACGGGAAAGCACGGGAAAGGAGGCTATACCACGGCGCCGTGAGTTATTAGCTTGGTTTTTAAGGTGAAGTTAGGTTCAGGATGGTCCAGTTTCATTGTTGGCGTTTCTAAGCGCAAGTGGGACAACGACTTGTCACATGAGAATTGGCGCCAAAGAGGAATGGCTGAAATGACATGAAATGAAATGACTGATCTTATGAGAAAATAGTCATTTATTCCCAAGTGGGTCACGGGTTCCCTAGTGTTTCTTGCTTCCGGCCAATCTTTTCTTATTCATAATGTTAAGAAATGAGTAGTGTCTTTATTTTCTAGGCTAGGAATAGGGGTAGTCGCCGTGATTAGGTCATGCTTTTTGCGAAGGCTACGGGGGAACGAAATAAGAGGCGTGGTCACGTTGCATGGTAGCAGAGCTGAAGAGAGAAAGTCGAAATACCAGAGAGCTTTAAAGCCGAATTTAGGTGTACTTGTGATCCGTTATTACTTTAACCCTATGTATACGAGTGTTTGTGTTTGTCATGCAGAATAAAGACTATTCATTTCTTAACATTATGAAACTTGGGATGCATTCTTCTCGACCGCTGCTATACAAATTGTTTTAAAATTATATTTCTTTATAAGCACAAAATCCAAAGCAAGCATTGAAAACAAAAACACAGTTGATGCAACGGCAGGAATAGAGTATATTTATACAGCGTTGTAGTTTCAGGCTTCAAACTGTTAGATTTCCACGTCAAAAGAGAGCAAGTTGTTGCTTTGCCGTGGTAGGGGGTAGAAAAAGGGGGGAGGTTGGTAAATTGGCTTTCCAAACTGGCCCAAACGAGTGCGACTGTCCACCTCTCAGGAAAAATCGAACGTTTTTCGACAGCTTAAATAAGCTTCCATGAAGTCATGAAGAAGAGGGAGAAACCAAACCAATGCTTGCGTCTAGGGAAGAGGAGGAAATCGAACGTTTCTCGTCAGCTTAATCAACCTTGCACAGTTCTTTTTAAAAGTCAGAGGATGGGGGGAATCTAGGGCAATAGCCTACTTGTCGTGACTTGTCACTTGTCAACGCTGTGCGTATTCTGAAAAAGCGAACGTTTTTAGTCAGCCCTTTGCGGGTAGCTGGTAGGAAAATATGATGAAGGTGTCAAGTATTTTGGTTTTGTTGGATTGATAGCATGTATCACTAGCTAGCGGGGTTATGAACTATGGTAGTCTTTATGTTCTTTTTTAAGCGTAGTTAATATAAGCTAGTTAATATAATATAAGCTAGTTAATATGAGCGTAGTTAATATAATACTAAAATCAGTAGTTCTACTCAAGAGGGTACCTCTCCCCAAAGATGGTTTTCTCCTTCTCAACCACGGGGAACCAGCACTCAAAACATGCAGCTTTAGCTCAAGATCAGTGGGCTTCCCACTATTATGAGTAACACCTATCTAATAAGGGTAACCTTTTCCCTAAATGAGTAGCCTGTTTTCCGAAATCGGTGTCAGAATTCCCCAAGTCGGTATTTTAATATTGAAGGCTCTTATTAGTATGTATGATTTTCAAGAAAACTGAGTTTTTGCTAGTAAGTAATTTCTCTATCTGTATTATAATTTCAGGTAAATAAAGAAGCACACGCACGTTCTAGATTATGCAAAAGTTGCTACTTCAAAGCGAACGTACTTATAACGTAATATAGTTATAAGTACTTGCAGTCCACATAATGTAATAGTTACCACAAGCACTGTTACGTCATGGTCTGAGCCTCTTTTAGTTGTATCGAAGCACGTGATGTTTTATATAGTAACAGTAAGTTGCCAGTCAGAGACGCCAGAATCTTCAATTTCAATTGCCTCTCCATTGCCGTCAAATCAGCCACATTGGAAAGCTACCGCTTCTTTTGCCCAGGCTGAAAGGGCTGAGCACCATCAATTTCTGGAATAGGACTGCTAAAAAACTCATCACATTCTGTCCCTTCATCCTCTAGAATCCTGTAAAAAAAAAAATAAGAGTTGATGGGCGTAGCGTAGGTGTGTTAGACCTGGCCCGTACCCAGGGGGGGTTAACCCCCCCGAAATTTTGTTTTCTCCATTACGATATCCACATACTACCCCCCCCCCCCCCCCCGAAGTAAAATTCTGGGTACGGCCCTGACTTGACCCCCCCCCGAACCAAAATCCCGGGTACGGGCATGTGTTAGACAGTGGGTTCCTTTTTGGGTCATTTAACACTCCATTGAGGGCCTTCCGTCACAATCAAGACAGGACCGTGGGAGCTCATGAAATAAGATACGACTTCCGAAAAGGAAACCTTTTTAAATTTTTTGCTGTGGACTCGGGATTTGTCAAAAGTCAGCGTCATTCTCTAAGCGTTATGCCAACACGTCGCTTGAATACCGTTGAAACGGGACGTAGACATAAGGCCGACTCGACAATAGGCCTACGGAGCCCCGACAATAGGCCTACGGTGCAAGAATCCTTCAAGGGACAGGGACCAATAGCACTTCGAGTCCAAAAAAGTCTCTTCTCATATTGGTTAAGAGCCAACAAGATTAAAAGACCACGACTTAAGGACTACAAACCCCTAACCTATAACCAAACCTAACGTAACCTAACCTAACCTAGTCCTAACCTAACCAATGAGAAGAGACTTTTTTGGACTCGAAATGCTATTGGTCCCTTGAGGGATTCTAGAACCGTAGGCCTATTGTCGGGGGCTCCGTAGGCCTATTGTCGAGTTGGCCCTATGTCGCCTTCCCAGATGACTCGGCATTACGTCATTCACCGCCGGTAAAAATAAGTCATCCAAGTTTTGATTTTTCCTATTCCCATGCAAAAGCCGAAAATGCAGAACTCGTCCCGGTAGCAACGGAATGTCACCGTAAAAAAAAACAAAAAAAAACAAAAAAACAGAGCGACTGGTTGCAGGGCCACCATATTATAGGGTTACACAGTATGATGACAATTAAAGGGTATGCCGCAGAAGTTTAGGCTAAAACGAACATGAGCTTTAGTCTAGCAAGTTTGGCTCTTCTAAGTTTAAATCGAAGCTGCAAAACGAATGCTGTGCATTGACCTTCGATAACACAGTTAATTTTGGTTTGTCTTTGTAGTGTCATCCTTTTTTCGCAAATATTCGAAAGTACATTTACTTCAGTATACCGCTCTACTTAGGGGGTATTATTCAAAATTGTCTGACGGGCGTGAAAATGGTATAAAAAATCTATGATTATTTTAAGTTAATTAAACTGGAAAAAAATTATAAAAGCAATTGGCTACATGCTTTAAATTAAACAAAGGCAGAAATTTGATTGAAACACACAGAATTCAGTTTAACTTAACGCAACTCGAAAAGAACCTGTCCGTTATGTAGAACTCAATTTCTGCAGCTTCTGGAAAGCCTTTATTCTTCAGGAAGGGTATTTTTAACCGGTGAACCTGTTGGTTCTGTGAGGTGTTCGTTATCCGAACGTAAAAACGCGCATAAAAATGGTGTTATCCTTTTTGTTCGTTGTCCGAACTGTTCGTTAACCGATCACCCACTGTATAACGAGTGCTTTCGCTTATGCAGGCGTTCTTTATAGTCCTAACATTTAAATGTGTAAAGTTTTGTATTGCAGTATTCTTGGCCATGACTGTTAGTAATAAGGGCAGCGGTTTTTAGATGGAAAACTAGATTACAAAATGCGGTTACTGCGGCCGTTGAAGGGAAGGATATGTGGGAGACCAAAGGAAATTTTGGCTTTGTAGCATTTGGCATCCTCTTTTTCCACTTTGTCCATCGTCAATTATTTCTTACGAGTATCACATTTAAGAATCCCATATTAGAGGGGGGAGGGGAATTTCGCTTTTATTCGTGTAGACGGAAAGTTAATTTGCATTTTTCAAATTAGTGAAAACAAAATACAAATACAAAAAATGTCTTGTCTTCCATATTAAACCTTACCCACATTACTGTTATTAAGTTTTGCAAATAATCCCGTGTCCTTTTTGCGTAAGGTTGCTTATCCATTTCCCGTGCTGTATAAGTTATACGGGAGACTTCACGGCGGAGCCCGAAAATCACGGCGCGAAGGAAGTCATTTTTCTGTGATTGAGCGTGTAAATTAACCAAAGCACCCTAAGAGTTGTTTGAGCATTCAAAAATTTTAACCATGCCGCTTCTTTACTTGCTTATTTATATGCTTGTTTATTTTTCATTGTTGCGTAACGTCAAGTAAGGCACAGTAACGCTACAAGTCCGGCCAAACACGATTTATTTTTAAATAGAATCAGAATCTACAATATATATCCTGCTGTTATGAAAATAACTAAAATTCGCGGTTCTAGCTTTATAACCCAAACTTATAACCCATTAATAACTCGGTAATATATTTGGGTTACAAAATTTGTTATAACCTTCACACACCTGGAAACTGTACGTGTTACGAAACTTGAGGAATTTTGAGGGAACCAAAGCTCGTACACGTCTTTTTTTACGTACCTAAGGCGGTATTCTAGTCCTCGTTCTTTGAACACATGCATAGCATTACATGCATTCTGATTAGATAAGCAATGCAGCGTTAACGAAGTATTACATTCATTGTCGTTTCTTTTTCCTGGCCATTTTTCAGCCTTGTCTGCAATAGCATCAAATGTACCAATTTCTTCCCATTTCTCAAAGAAATACTTAGAAGTTAAAGTTTGAAGCATAGGAACACTTAAAACTATTTTAAGCAGAGCCAAGTAGATGTTATCGCTTTTCAAAGCTTCCACATCACTGGAAGATAATGGAATTGAAGGACCAGGACCTACGGAGGAAAATGATATATTCCAATAATGTTCATAATATCCCAGTTTGACTCTCTTCATCCTCGGACAGCGACGAAGGGCTTCTCGGATCGGATGCAGCATCAGTACATCGCTATTTTCCCAAAACTCTTTTAGTAATGACAGATCTTCAATACTGTCTCCACTGCTTCGGGTTAAGGCCTCCAACAACTGGTTGGCATAGAAGCCCTCGCCATTGTTTGGCGTTTTCCTCTCGATTTTGCCGATTGTGACGGTCCGCAGATTAGGCATGGATAGGTTCAACCAACTGAACAATTCGATTCGAAACTTGCATCCATCGATGGTCAATTCCTCCAGGTTTAGTGCCACATTTCTCAAAGCAAAGAGGAGCTCTTTGTTCTCATCAGCTGATGGAAGCATTCCATTAAGCTTCAATGTAACATCCTTAAGATGAAGACTTTTCAGAGAGCATTTTTCCTTTACCGCGTACTTGCTCATTCCGGTAACCTGTAATACGAATAAAAAGGAATTGCTTCGTACGAACAAGGGTGAATTGTTATTGAATTATTAATGAAAATGGTGATGGCGCGAGGACACAAAAGTTTTCGGTGAAGTGAGATTGTAAAAATTTTCTCACTCACCTTGAAAACTAACATGTCAATCTTTAGCGTTTCAAGTTTACTGGCGAGCATCATCAGGTCTTCAAAGAGTAGGTCATCATTTAGGCGACAGTTGAAGAGGTGCAGCGAAGTGAGACTGCATCCAGGCTCCGCAAGTCGCTTTAATATTGGTTTAAACGTTTCACGCGACTGGCCGCGCCTAGAAAAACCTCGTTAGTTAATAGTTCTGATGACATGGCCACTGTCCTTATACCCAGATCCCAAGCCCAGGTGTTGTAAGTGAGACAACCACTTCTCAGCCAACACTTTCGTTAGTAGTGATAGGTTCACTACGTTCAAAACATCCCCTGCAATAAGAATTCAAAGAGTAAGTTGTAGTGTGTTGCTGCATCACCTTGGAGACGTCCACATTACATCACATCAACGTCTGCGATCAAATAACTACAGCGCTCCCTCGTACTTACCATCTCCCAAGAACTGGAAACTCTTGAGACGGCAAGCTTCAGGAACCTCTTGCATGGCCATGACCACGGCAGGTAGTGAACCTAAATATTAAAATAGCCAAACAGCATTTAAAATCCAGACAGTTAATTTAACATACCTTCAGCGTCTGTAAAGCTCAATTGAACAGGACAGGAATCAGCCTTAAGAAGCTCCTGAAGACTGCGAGCGAATTCTTGATCGCTATATGATGAGCCAAATTCCACGCTATTAAAAAAAACACCAGACTTCACCAACGCCTGCAACGGATTTGGAAACTTTCGTCGCCTAATCCATTTCACGTAAAAGGAAACGCGGCAATGCTTTGAGTATGAATGGAGTGCGTTTGCTTCTCCAGTGTTCTCCTTGCCGAACTCTTCAAGCAGTTGAAGCAGAGTTTGGCTAGGCTCAGCTGAACTAACAGTGACATGTCCTCTCCCTGGGAGGTCTTCAAAAAGGGTGGTCAGCTCGTTCGGCAGAGCAGCTCCAAATTCGGACCAGGTACCAGCGGCACCATGCTGGGTGAAATAACTTTTCATAAAGTTATAGCCAAGACAATCCGAAGGAAACTTAATGCCACGGAAAACGTCGACTAAACACCTCGGCTTTAGTCCCATTTCCATCAGGGAAACCGCAACTTCTTCGAAGCTGGCTTCTAGCCGAAACAGGTCAAGTAAGTTCTGTATCAAAAAATTCTGGTCGGTTTCTCGATTTTGGTTGGTTGGTTGGTCGGTTTTGGTTGATTGGTCGGTTTCTCTACTAATAAGATAGTAGGCGGTTAGAAATTCTGCGGTGGTTCGATGAGGAACTTGGTAACGAGGAGTTTTCTCTTTGGTGTCTTGGACCAGCACTCCTGCCGCGATTAGCTGAGTAACTTTGACGTCGGTAGTTTCAGCCTCTTCTTCGTTTCCCGTTATCTCAAACAAGTTGAAGCTCATGCTTTTAGTTTTCAGACCGTTGATGCAAAGACGACCAAAGTCTTGGAGGTAGCTTTCGTGGCCTTCGCGGATCCGACTGCCGAGGACGTCCCAGTTCCATTGTTTTTCGACTTCTCCAGCAGTTCTGGGTTTCTTTCTGGCTGCGCGGCAGAGGTTACGGTTGATCATGGCAAAGTAAAGACCCGAAATAGTTGATGGTAGTTTACCATTCGGGCAATCGCTGACTAAACAACACATCATGACGCAAAGGAGTGGACACTGAGCTAGTTCCATGTAAGGACTCTCGTCTTCTACCTTCCGTATGAATCGCTTGAATTGCTTCAGACCGAGTCGTTCCTCTTCAGGCAGTAGTTCGGAAATGTCTTGAACATTTTTAAAATCATCGATACTAAGTACGGTACATCTTATAACATCGGCTTTGGTTAAGTGATCTGCCTTGATGAAGAACTTGCTAACTGCCAATGTCACTTGTTTTCGTCCAAAGCCTTTCACTGTTACACGCAGGGCGGTACCTTTGACATCATGGGGTACATGTCCGCATCTCGATGTGAGCACGACGTGGCACTCCATCATGTCATCTTTCTTCATAATCCGATCTACCTCTTCCTTGGTGTTAGCATTAGCCTCATCGTACCCGTCAAGCAGAACCAGAACCTTGTTTGCTTCTTTACTCTCTAATATATCTTCTAGCAGCGTGTCCTTCGGCTTTATCTTCTTGCAGAGTTTTTCCATGGAACTCGAGATACCTCTCTGGTTTAAATGTTAGAATAAGTAGAGCCTTCATGGTACATGTGTGTTTAAGGAGACTTACATCTTTATAAACGGAGCCTAATTTTACTACAAACAGTAGACTGAAAGGACTCGTGTAATTCTGGGGATCGTTTGAGCCACTTTTAGACCAATCGGAAGCGATCTTAAGCATCAAGGTTGATTTCCCATAGCCGGCGTCTCCTTCGATCAGAACGCGGTAGCTACCACCTTTCCGAAAATGTTTCTAAAGTGGAAATTGAGTGTACTAGCTGAGTTCTTAGAGAATTAACGTTTAATAGTACACTTACGTGCGCATGTTTGAAAAGATCTTCCGCGCCGAACTTGGACGTCGGTGAGTTTTCTAAGGCTAGTTCCGTGTAGACTTCGTCGATGTCCCAAGTGTACTCGGGGTACCATGGCAGTGGTGATGCTTTGCATAAGGCAGTCGAATAGTACTCTTTCAACCCTGTGCACTATAAACACAAACGCGTACAGTTGTTAACATTGCTATTTCAATGAATTCGAATCTTTACTTCTAACTTATCGATGTCCACTGGTTGTGATCGTTTTTGCAAAGAGTTTCCATCCTGGTTTACAGTGTCAATAATGCTACCAATGTTAATAACAGTGGCAGTACCATGGACGTTAATTGCATGGATGGTATTAGCAATGCTGTTTTGGGAAGCTATAATGAACAAGACATCGGTACTTAATACCTACTACCCTTTAAGCCTTGTAAAGTATAGTTGCCTACTTCCAGCAGCAGCTTCCGAGCCTATCTTATGCTTATCTGAGGCTGTGTCCATCGTGCTGGTATTTTCCTCACCTTTAGCTTTACCCACGATGTCACTTCACCGGTTGAGCTTTTTCTAATAGAAATGCTTTGTTTGTTTAAAACATGAATTCACAACACATAAACAAGACAAGATAACTCATACTGGCTAGCCGGACCCTTTCTTGTTTACATTAAAAGCAGCAAACCGCGGCAATCGGATTTCAGCCATGTTGGAGGAGGTGCTTCAGATCCGCAGCAAACCATACCAGAGGCTTATTTTGCTCATGCGGGGCATTTTAGGTCAGGTTAAGTTAGGTTATTCTTATGGTTATAAGCACCCTCCGGCGTAAACCGCGGCAAAGCCTGGGGAAAAAAAATAGATCACGTGTTACCGCTGCGTATTTTTGCGGTTTGCTGAAAAATCCGAGAACGTAAACAACACACGGTCAGGATAATATAACGAGCAACATAACGTTCTAGTATGATTTGCTGCGGATCGCTAGCCACCTCCGACATGGCTGACATCCGTTGTGCGCGGTTTGCTGCTATTCAACGTAAACAGAAGGGGTCAGGCTAGCCCATAGAGTAGGCTAGCCTAACGGGTAACTCTGAATGAGACAGACTTCACGGTTATGAACCATCTAGTGGCTATGTGTATACGTACCCCGTATTCAGTGAAAGCTTCACTGAATACGCTCCTCTTGCTTTAGAGGAAATTTCCCTTCTCTTTCGATTTTTTTTTTAGCATTTTTCTACTCCCCCCCCCCCCTTTTTTTCGGTTGTTTGCAGTACCTTTCGTAGATCGCGAAAAGAGGGTGGGAGGTGGTGAAGAGTGAGGAGGGGGGACAATTGGGGGTAGCGAAGCTCATACGATGTCTCAAAGCGAAAAAAAGAAGTGAGGTCGACTTGGCCAACGTCTCAAACGTTTGCAACTCCTGTTGTTGTTTTTACTTGTCACCAGAAATCTACAAACCCGAAACTCGAGTAGTTTTAGCCTTCTCAAAAGTGAAGGCCCTTTTCGTACGTTTTCTATTTTACTTGTCGCTTTGGGGTGTTTTCCTTTGCGTATGTTTTGCGGGCTTTTTGTTTATTTCATTGGCGAAAATTACTGTTATTTTTCTTTTTAGAAAAACGGGGGGCGTATTGTTAAAACGCAAAATACGAGAACACGGAGTAAAAAAAGTCCCCAAACCAGCGCCCAATCACCTTGGCCGTTGCTAATGTTGCATGGCATTTGGCGGAGTGATACAGCCCTCTGTAGCATTTGCCGCTACTTTGCCTAGACGACGGAATTAAATCACGCCACCCATTTTGTGAACAGACGCCAAGCTTACTCCACGTCAGGTAATTTGCTCCCGTTTTGCTCAAATTTTCGACTTCCATCCGACTTTTATCAGACTGAAAGCAATCAAAACTTAACTATTATGCAAGTAGCTTGCATATTATCACAATTTGTTCATTAAAAAGTAGCAATATTGATCATTTTCGGGTAAGCGTCAGTTGGTTTCGAATAATTTTTCGAACATTTTCAAGTTTTTTCGCTCCCATTGACTACATATTGCCATTAGTTCGATTAACAATTAGTGTGAGGTTCTCTTAGTATAAGAAGTAGTGTGAAGCCTTCCGTTTCCTCTAAACAGACAAAGATTTTCTCCTTCTTTTACAAAAACTTTCAAAATCCGATTTTTCAAATTTTCAAATTTCTCTTAATTCCTCAATTCTCATGACTACCAACAAAGATACACTCCCGGAGGGTACTCTCGTTTTTAAACTAAAACATTTGATCGATTTAAACAAATGTACCAATTTTCCAGCAGAAAAACAAAATATTACAAATTCCCAGCATGGCCGCCATAGCCGGTCCCTGCCAAAGCAAATCGAACGAATTTCTCAGCTTTCCCGTGTTTGTCCAGTACCGCTCAACGCGAGCGCTTCCCCAGGCACCGCTGGTCCGCCATCTTTGTTTTGTCAAGTCGGGTGGGATGACGTTTGTTTTCTGTGACTCAAATTAAACTTGTCAACGCTTAGTACCCTATTAAGTTGTGTTTAAACATGGACGGTATTACTAAAAGTTGTCTCTTTTATATTTATTAGGTGGTGACAAAGTTCACAAACAGTTATAATTGTTATAACGCGTTAGGGGCCGTCCACAAATGGCGCCACCCAAAAATCGCAATTTTTTTGGGGGGGGGGGGGGGGGGGGGGGGGGGGGGGGGGGGGGGGGGGGGGGGGGGGGGGGGGGGGGGGGGGGGGGGGGGGGGGGGGGGGGG
>JAGJRO010000578.1:15763-46712 GCA_022832285.1 Lepidurus apus apus
CCCCCCCCCCCCCCCCTCGGTCATCAACTGTCACTTTTGGTGTCACCCCACCCTCTAAAATGGCGCCATCACCTGGTTGACCCCTTTCATAGATTAAAAAAATGCCTTTTTTTGGGAGGGAATATTTTGTATGAAATCTCATGCTTTTTAACAAGATTTCAAGCAGATGTGAGGACTTTTACATCCGTATCCGACGCAAGCGTAGTTTGCAAAGAATCACAAGTTAAATTTAGAGTTACAGGATGGCGTCACTATCTTACCAACCCCTCCCACCCTCTCGTCATCTCATGTCATCTTTTGCTGAACCCACCCACCCTCTCCCCTGGTGGCGCCATTTGTGGACGGCCCCTTAAGTGTGTGATGTGGTCCATTCCCTCCTCCCGTTCCGCTCAGCCAACTTTATCCTCTTGCCTTTTACCATCCTTTCGGAGAAGATCAAGAAGACCCGCAACTTTGTATCTGCTAAGCTGAGGCTGTGTGGAAACAGACGTTATTTACCTTCTGTGGGAGCCGCCAGGAGAACCAGAAGGAAAGGTATGCCAGGAGTTTAATTGTTGTGGCCGGTTAGGTCTTTTGCCGCAACTTTTGACTTCCTGGGGGGAGGAACAACACTCGGTTTTGGGTCGCTAAGGTACCGGGGAACGCGGACCCTAAGCAAAAGGGGAACTGAATTTGCACGTGGCCGACTTTCGGAAAATTTGAAAATTCTTCGTCTTTACTACCCCTGCAATGTTTGGATGCGACGAAAAAGGACACATTTGGGGCTTTTCAGAAAGGGAAGTACTTTTCGTGCATGACTCACTTCTACGGGATCGTTTTTGTAAGGCAATTCAAACTTAATTTTTTTAAATTTTTGGTAATTTCTTGTGTTTGCGCTGAGGAAGCTCCGCTTATGCTAGCCAGAGCGAAGCTTTTAGGTTTGGAAGAATGAAACAGTTCTGGCCAGGGGTGTTTTATTTCGGCCAAACCTGCCGCATTTTGTCCTTTTTTTAAGGCGATTATGTCTCGGTTATGGTAATTTCATGTAGAGAGGAGTGACGTGTGTTCAATTGTCGTGCTAGTTGCAATCGTATTAATTCATTCATTTTTTGCTAGTTTTCCGCTTCCGATACGAAGGTGGACATGTTATGCGACCTGTGGTTCAGACGCCTTGAGCTTCTTTCTTTTTTCTTGGTGGATATGGGACTCATTGGTGGACTTTATGGACTGGCGGTAATGTTTGAAATTCCGTTTATTTCGTTTTCGGTGCTTATTATTTCCCATTTTTCCTATTAGGGACTGGAAAGAGCAGCGCTTTTTGTGACCATGCATAAGATTTCGCAACTCTCGTGAAATTGGGATTAACTGGCTAGCCAAAAATGGAGTTCTAGTACAGAAGTCATGGCTAAGTATGTTTCTACATTAATGTTTTCTTGGTGTATTTCTAAAACTTTTGTTTTAGTATTCAAATGGACATTGCAACCCAGGAAGCCACTTAGTTACTAGTACTGCCTCGTTCTGTAGATCTAATGGTAAAGCTTCTAGCAAACATTTTACGTATTTAATTGTTAAACTAATTATGTTGTATTAATTTGGTTTTCTGTTTATTTTGACCCCTAGAAACGGATTTTGGGAGCTCTATTGAAGAACGTGAAAACCAGAAAGGAAGGTTCATCTGTGGAAGCCTTAGAGGTGGAAGCATTTGGCTGATCCCTGTGGTCTCGTCCCTTGTGTTGACCTTTCTTCAATTCCGCGGTGTTTTCAAGATTTGTGTGCTGACGACGAAGTCAACTTTCGGAAGTCGAGGTCCAGGTAAGAAAAGATAACCTTTTCCTTTCCCCCAAACAGCTGTTAAATTCTAAAACTTTAATTTTGAGGAAATTTTCCTTCTCATTTGAGTCTCTTGATAGTCTCTTGGGCTATTCTTCTTAATGCTAATGTGAAAGATTCTGTAAAAGTTCTACGAGATTCAGAAAGAGTTGGGTTAGAAAGAAAACGTCAGTTTTAGGGTTTGGCCTTTGACTCGTTTGTAGAAGTTCCGACTAACTTTTTCCCCCTTCTGTGTTTGTTTTGCAGGACCTCCGTAATGTAGACCTCGGAAAGAGGGTTGGAGGTGGAAAGAAAACCTTTTGGGTTGCGGAACGCGACCGAAAAAGGATGTCTCGAAGCGAAAAGAAAGATGTGAATAAGTCGACTTGGCCAACGTCTCAATCGCCTGGAACTTTAGTTCCCTTTTGTCTTATTCACCGAGTGTCGACAAACGGTACAAACGCCAAATTCCACGAATTGTAGCGCCTTTTCAGACATTTTCTATTTTGGTTTTTGGGTGTTTTTCTCTGCGTATTTTTTTTAAGAGGGTGGGTAAACTTAAATTACTTTTTAATCGTATTCATAATTAATTGATCCCATGCGGAGAAAGCCGAGCTTATGCTACCTAAGTTAAGCTTTTGGGGCTGTTTTATTTCAACTATCTGCAGCATTTTGATCAAATTTGGAAGAACTGAACTAAAGTGAAGGGAATTTTCTATAAATTTTTTGCAGAGAAACCATCCGGGCGCAAATTATTGCTTTGATTATCTTGTTAGTTACATAATACTGATGCTTTTCCCTTTTATTCTAGTTCTCAGAGCCAAAATGAAGTTAAAATGTCCACAACAATCTGGGCCAAGTAGACAACAGCATTTCCGTACGATCCTAATTTCCGTTTGGGGGCGTGTTTTGGGTGGATTATGGAGCCCGATGGAAATGGAAGTCGGGCAGGCCAGAGGTTTGAGTTCGACTGTGGGTTGAAGATGCTGAGTAAGTTTTAACTTCTTATTTTTTGTTTATTGTATACTAATGGATTTTCTTAAAATTCAAATAGGCTTTAATGCCGTTGGATCTACAGCGTTACTAATAAAGACTGTCTTCAATTGAAGCCTTTATGACGCCAAATTCCATCCATTTTAAAAGAAGACGAAGATTCTTGTGAGCTGCAATTGTCAAATTCACCAGTTTCGTCCTTGGACTTCATAGCGGAAGGTAAAGTATTTTAATGTTAAATGAAATAAAAAAAAAATTTAATTTAATATCTGGTTGGTTATAGGCTTGAGATGGAGCTCCGTTGTGTTTATAATCCGTACCGTGGAATACCGGGAGCTGGGCCGCTCATTTTGGAAGATTCTTTGGAAGCGTATGTTATTCCTTTGATAATCCGTCATAAGCTCCAAGGAGTTTTCAGTAATGGTAATATTTTCTTTTTTCAATAGTACTTTATTAATGTATATTTGTTAATTTTTATTTGTTATAGGCTTCTTATTGGAGTCCCTACTGACCTTTCCTTGCTATTTAATAGCGAAGACGTCTCTAAAGAAGATTATCAGTGCATCGATGACGCTTTCTCCAGCTGCTGTATGAAGATCGTCATCATCATCGGCTCAGCTCAACCCTCTTCACTCAACCCTTGCCTTGCTTTTGCGCGCCGCCGTAGCTGATCGCGTTGGTCTTCTTCACGTCGGCTTTGCTTCGGATTCGCCCTTTTTTGTCATGGAACTAGGAAACCCAGAGGGCACAAGGTATGCTAGGAGGCTCGGTTGCGGTAAATCGCGTAAAGATTTGCTGCAATTTAACCTTCTGGGGGGCAGAAAAGCTTCCATTGCTCCATTAGTCGTTAGGTCTTAGCGTGTTAGGTCTTTAAATGGTTGCAACGGAGCTTCTCTGGGGTTTTGGGGGCGTGGTTTAGGTGGATTTTCGATCCCGATGGAAGTCAGGCAGGCCAGGGTTGAGTTCATCTGTGGGTTGAAGATGTGGAGTAAGTTTTTAACTTCTTATTTTTTGTTTATTTTATTCTAATGTTTTTTTTATTCAAATAGGTTATCCATTGCTCCAGCATTATTACAAGGATTGTCTTCAACTGAAGCCTTTATGACGCCAAATTTAATCCATTTTCAAAGAAGACGAAAATTCTTTTGAGCTGCAGTTATCAAATTCACCAGTTTCGTCCTTAACGCAAGGTAATTTTTTTTTAAATTTGAATTAACTAGATGTTAATAATTAATATCTGCCTTGTCATTTGCTATAAAAGGCTTCAGATGGAGCTCCGCTCTGCTTATAATTCATATCCGGAAATACAGCGAGCTGGTCCGCTCATTTTCGAAGGGTACTTAGAAGCGCACGTGTTAGTACTAAGGATTATCTTCATTTGAAATCCGCTTTAGAAGAAGACGCAGATTCTTGTGAGCTGCAGTTCTCAGATCCAGCAGTTTCGTACTTGGCGTTTATTACACAAGGTAAATTTTTAAATTGAATTCACTCGATTTTCTTTTATTAATATATTGGCTATTATAGGATTCACATGGAGCTCCGATGTGCTCTCTCCTTGCTATTTAATAGCGAAGACGTTCGTAAAGAAGCTTATCAGTGCATCGATGGCGATTTCTTCAGCTGCCGTACCGAAGATCATCATCATCGTCATCTCTTCCCTCAACCCTTGCCTTGCTTTTGCGCGCCGCCGTAGCTGATCGCGTTGGGCTTCTTCACGTCGGCTTTGCTTCGGATTCGCCCTTTCTTGTCATGGAACCAGGAAACCCAGAGGCACCAGGTATGCTAGGAGGTTTGGGTGCGGTAAATCGCGTTAAGATTTGCTTCAATTTAACTTTCTAGGCGGCAGAAAAGCATCCGTTGCTCCATGATTCGTTAGGTCTTTAAATGGTCGCAGCGGAGCTTTTCTGGGTTTTGGGGGCGTGGTTTAGGTGGATTATGGATCCCGATGGAAGTCAGGCAGGCCAGGGTTGAGTTCGACTGTGGGTTGAAGAAATGGAGTAAATTTTTATCTTCTTATTTTTTGTTTGTTGAATACTAAAAGTTTTATTTTTAATTTAAAAAGGCTTTTCAACCGGATCCACTGCGTTACTACCGAAGATTACCTTCAATGGAAGCCTTTGTGACACTAAACTCCGTCCACTTTAGAAGAAGACGAAGATTCTTGTGAGCTGCAGTTATCAGATTGAGTAGTTTCGTCTTTGGTAGTCATTACGCAAGGTAAATTTTTTAATTTGAATGAACTAGATTTTTTAAAATTAATATCTGCCTTGTCATTGGCTAATGGGCTTCAGATAGAGCTCCGTTGTGCGAAATATTCCGTATTGGCAAATACCGCGTGCAGGTCCGCTCATTTTCCACGCGTTAAAAGTCCTAGATGGTAGCTTCTCTGGGGTTTGGTGTGCGTGGTTCGGGTGCATTGTGGGGCCCGTGGAGGACCAGCAGGCATGGACGGTGTTGAAGAGGCGGGGTAAGTTTTTAGTTCTCGTTTTATTTAATTGTATCGTAATGTTATTGTTTTTATTCAAATAGGCTATCAATTGGATCTCCTGCGTTATTACTGAACATTATCTTCGATGACATTGTGCTTTTATGTCGTTAAATTCCGTCCATTTTGAAGAAAACGAAGATTCTTGTGAGCTGCAGTTATCAAATTCACCAGTTTCATCCTTGGCGTTCGCAACTGGAGGTATATTTTGAATGAACCAGATTTTTTAAAATCAATAGTTGCATTTAGTTACCTAGAACACCATATCTACATAGGATGGATTCCTGCCTTGTTTCACGATCCGACGAGTTTATCACTCAAGCCTCAAGAACCTACCTTGAAGATCGTCACTCCGATGAATTCGAGATTATCGCGGGATTAAGCTTTACACTTCAGAGCTTCACAGCGCTTCTTATGACCATGCGTGAGATTTCGGAACTTTCGTAAAATTAGTCTTAACTGGCGAGCCGGGAAATGGGAGTTCTAATACGGAATTGTATGGCTAAGTACGTTTCTACAAACTATTGCTTTTTGGTGTATTTATAAAACTTCTTCGTTTTAGTATTTCGATGGGCATTGAAACCCAAGAAGCCCCAAATTTCGAGACTAGTCAGTACTGCCACGTTCTGTAGATCCACGGTAAGCGTCTAGCAAACGTTTTACGGATTTAGTTGCCAAACTAATTCTGTTTTCTGTCTATTTTGACCCTTAGAGAAGGTGCTTATGGAAATGACGCAAGGAGATTGCGTATTCGTCAAGATTTCAACCTGTCGTATGGTGTATACGATGCTTTCCCTCCCATTCCACTCAGCCTAACTTCACCCCTGGCCTTTCGTCATCCTTTGGAGAAGGAAAAAGACCCGCAACTTTAATCCGCTAAGCTGATACTCGGCTACTTGGAGGTAGCTAATTAACCTTCTGTGGAAATCAGGAGAACCAGAAGGAACAGGTATGCAAGGAGTGAAAGTGTTGTGGCTGGTTAGGTCTTTTGCCGCAACTTTTTTGCTTCCTGGGGGGAGAAAAGTCTCGTTGTTGCCAGAGCTAAAACGAGTGCGCTCGAATTCGCTCGCGCTCACGAACGCGCTCGAAATTTTGCGAGCGATGAGCGCGATTGCTCGTTTCATAAATTTGCGAGCGCGAGCGGGAGCGCAAACAAAACGAGCGCACGCTCGCGATTTTAGCGCCATCTGTTGTCAAATTTCCGTACTTTATACCAAGAAGCTACAGAGCTAAATGGCAGAATTCTAAGAAATGGTCTCTCCATTATGATTTTACTATGTGATAGCTAAAAATAGGGCAAAAATGCCCCCACGCAAAATAAAGCAAACTGAAATGTTTGACGGTTCATTCTGTAGATGGCAGTAATGATAACGAGCGCGAGCGTGAGCGCGAGCGCGAGTGCTCTTTTTTTAAAACTGCGAGCGGAGAGCGAGCGCGCTCGCCAGTTTTGAAACGAGCGCGCTCGTTGGAAAACGAGCGATTTTTAGCTCTGGTTGTTGCCATCCATTAGGTCTTTAAGGCCCCGGTATACACAAGTTCCAAGATTTTTTCCGATAATAGATGGGGACACCGCTGTGTCCCAGGAGCGTAGGACTATTGTGGTGCCTGTCAGCAGAGGGCGAACTAGTCTGACACATACACTTACTAAAAGGGAACGCCTACCTAATTTGCATGTCAGAATTTACAAGTACGCTTTGTTGCAGTACCAACAAAAACGATGAGCGAATATCAATTAGTGAATTTTATTATATATGATCTTATTTTTTTGGCTAAAAATATCATGGTAACTCAAAGCCACAAAAAAAAACATCTTACGTATTATAAAAAAATTGACCGAAAATCTACATTACTTTGTTATTGTTTATAAAATTAGCCCCACCCATAGGCGATGTAACGGGGGCCGTCAACGCTTTTGTTAGCATTATTCCTTATGGAGAAAAGCACTGAAAACGCTTTTCCAGCTCGAAAATGAGCCACGCCCCCTTTTTGGCTCAATCCACCAATAGGATTCGTCCTTTTTTGAGGCCACGCCCCCTTTTTTAGCGGATTTTATGAAAAATCACCAAAAATACCAAACATTTTCGAAGGTTACGGATGGTCAAGGTTAGGTTTGCTGAAGTCAGGGGAGTTGACAGTTAGTTGAAGGTTAGCTTTCAAGAAAAATCACCAAAAATTGTACAATTTTCACTTTTATTTGAAACTGGTACAAAAAGTAAACATATAGGGAATTCCGAGGGAAGCAAAACATTTCATTTGCGTAATTTTAGAATTATGAGCCCACCACCCACACTTGAATTCCTCCGGGTCAGTTTGCCGTTTCACATCCTCCGTCAGTGACTAAAAGAAATAACGAAGAATATAGAGTAACATCCATAAAACATTCAGTGGCAATTAATACAATAATAAAAAAAACTCAGTTCCTAAAGCAACCTAGTTGGAATGTAACCGCTATGTCCTGTGGAAGTGTTACCAAGTCAATACTGGATTAACTGCTTTTTCTAGCCGTACTGTCTTTAACTGCGACTAAAAGCCAGTAACTGTCTTTATTGATCGTATAAGTCGTAAGTCGTATAACTGGACTAGATCGCACCTTTGTTTCCAGCCCTTTTATATCTACCCATAACTGGTCAGGGAATTGATCGTCGATCCTTATGTAACCTTTCAATTATTTAACATTTTTACCTGAATTAAATTGTGTTAATGGTATCTTCTCAGCCTTCTTAACTAAACCAATTTGTCCTGGTAGACACGGTGTACTAAAGCCAAAGTGATATACATCCTAAAGAAATTAAAGAGTAGAAAGCTATACAAGTCAATACTTCGACTCGGCTAGTCTTCCGTTCCAATAACACCTTGGTCGTTTAGTGTACCCTGACCCTTTATTACCCCATAACTCGGTTTTGATGTTCTATGTCGATAACCTGGCAGTCTGTCCGTTCCTATGATCAAAAGCGACTGGTTTATAGCTTATAGTATTACATTCTTGGACAAGATCCCCTGCATAAAGGAAATATAATATTATAGAACTATCTGGTACACAAACACATTCAATTACAATAATTTTTAGCGATCTTACCTGCTATTACGTTGAAAAACAATACGCGGGTACGCGTTCCATCTTGGGATGATACTGGAATGACTCCTGTAATGACTTACTTTTGATTTATTAGGTATTGGCACAAATTTTTCGAGCTTAAAACTCAACTGCGAATTTCATTCAGCTTTTCATACATCGATGTCATAGTTTATCACTGAAAAATCAGGAAAGTGCTTATAACTTTGTCAATTGAAACGCGTTTGTCGATTGCACAGTCAGGAAAAACGGACTTTCTTGTCCAGGATTAAAAGTGGACGGCATGATGCGGTAAATACCCGCAGGCACGTTCTCTAATTCCAAAATAATAAACCCAGATCTTGAAAAAAATTAAAATTCAATTCAATTTTTTTTTTTAAAGAAAATTCGAGTGAATTAATTCTTCCAAATTAGTTACCTATACGCCCCAGACGGTTTTTTAGCGAATAATTGAGGTGCTCCATTAGTCGAGATGCATAGAACATCAAAGCCCACTTGGTACTGCTTCGGTCCTTTGAGTTCAATCAGCAAATCGCTTTTATTTTCCAATGTTAATTGATATTGGGGATTATTAATATAAGTAGCCGGATAATTTCCACATCCGCCTGCAGTAATTCCCTGCCATAACCCATCCTTCTTCTAAATAAAGAAAAATACACGCAATAATTTACTAAAATAAATTAACTACGTAAATAAGAAAGTTAGAACCATTCTAAAAATTCATACAAAAATATTATAAATAATTAATATTTTTAACTGAGGGCTGCGATAACTTCAATTATAATACAAAGACGGCAATGAGCAAAGCTCACGCCGAGATACAAGTTAAAAAAAAAAAAAAAAAAAAAAAAAAAAAAACTTACCTCAATTTTGTACTTATAAGGCACCTGTAATTTGTTCAACCGAAACGGACAGGTTGCATACACTCGCAGGGAGTAATACATAGTGTTCATCTTTTCGTATTGGGAAATGACTAAAATGAATTTGGACGAACTTTCTGGATTCAGGACCAATTTGCATAAGTAATGCGGACTATTAATGTGAACTCCGTCAAATGGAGGAGGATCATCTAAAAGATCACATTTTCCATCAATTACTTTAATTTTATAGAACTTCAACTAAATTGTTAGCAAAAAATTTAACTTACAAGGATAATAAACTTTTTTCCCACTTTTATATACCACCACAGTAATATACTCCTTATTCTCCCGGAAATCCTCAATTTCTGTTATGTGCCTCGTTAACATAAATGCATACAGCAGCTCCTTGGGATTTCTCCACTTCTAAAGAATATTGCGGATTTTCGCCAACGTTGTACATATCTCTAACAGGACCCGTTCCAGCTTGCCAAACTCTAAAATACAATCCAAAAATTAACATTTACTTGACTTCTATTGGTAGAATTGTCTGAATTTTTCTTTATTATTTCAATTTAAACCAAAACTGGCAAGAAATCCTTACGAATGGATGCAGAAGGTGTGTGAGAACAAGGCAGGGCTCCAATTCAAGTAGAAAACATCGAAGAATTGGCATAAACTCTCGTAATCGATCCAAAAGATCCCATTATCGAACGCAGCCGCACTTTTCGGATCATAATTTAACCGTTTCTTTAATTCCTCTGTCCAATGACCCGAATCCAACTCGGAATAATTGCCTCTCCAACGTAAATGCGACCAGGGATTCTTCAACATAAACAATCTCACCCCCTAAAGCCCAAACAACCGGGGGAAAAAAAGCAAAAAAAAAAAAAAAATCTAAAAAAATTCCAAAATTTATTAAAGAAATTTACCTTAATTTCTTGAATATTCAGCATACGCATGCGTATAGGTACCAACCCTGCTCTATCGGCTTGTACTTCGCTTAATTCCCCAGTAGCGACCGTAATTAGTACATCGCCTTTATGGAATCGATCAAACAATTTCCGGAAAATTTTATCCGTGTCAAATTCAGGATCTTTGGGTCGAATCGCGATTCTCTCGGGGATCCAACTCGTTAACGCATGTAGATCGATATTCTATATCAAATAATAATAATAATAATAATAAGTAAACCCAATTAAAAAATTGCCAAAATTAGTTAAATGAATTTTAATTATTAGTTAAATGATTAAAATAGGAATAAATTAGTAAATAATTACCGAATTGGAACCAGGAAAGTCATAACCGCCCATAACCTTCAGATACGCCTTTTCCAATAAAGAAACCCACAATTCTCCTTTATTGGAAGAATAAGAGCAGAGTAACTCGCCCGATTTGCCTACAGGGAGCAAATCATCGATGATAACTTTCCGTGGAATGCCATTTAAGTTGAGTTTGACCATAAATTTCCCACATGGGTTATAAACCGGATCGCCTTTCTTGTTTTGGGGGAAAATGATCTTGGTAATGAGTCGTTTCTTAAAAGTGCGTTCGTTTGCTTGATATGGAAACAATCGACTGATTCGATGATCTTCGGCTCGGGGCAAATGTCTTGTGGCCGTGCCCAGCGATCAAAGTTGCTTCTCTGCTTAGGAGACAAGGCAAGCGTGCCATGTTTGTCCGTGAAAGGTAACGGAAAGGCGAAACGCTCTTGCAAGTCGCCTTTCATGAACGGCAAATACTGGCGGCCGTTAATTAAGGAAGTTGCAGCGAGCACGCTCTTCTCTTCGGCGGTATAAGTACTGGCGCCGCCCTTACAAAAATTTAAGCGGTTCGACCAGCTGTATACCACCCATTAACCGCCGGAATACAGGCACATGAAACTGTTAACAGCAGCTTAACTGAATGTTAACCGCCAGTAATTTGGGACTTCTGTTAACCGCCGGTTTACACTCAGTCGAAACCTGGTGTTAACTTCTTGCTTTCACAATGTATACTGACGGTATACTCCCGGTTTTTATCCTTTCTTTGAAGGTTTACCAGGGATAAACTGAGAGTTACCTACCGTGTAACCGCCGGTAAATGGTTATAAACCGTAGGTTATACAGCTATATATACTGACGGTATACTCCCGGTTTTTAGCCTTTGTTGTGAAGGTTTACCAGGGATAAACTGAAGAGTTATCTACTGTGTAACCGCCGGTAAATGGTTATAAACCGTAGATTATAAAGCAAGAGCAATTTATTAATAATATATTAACTTTTCAATCCTGATCATAAATATAAATTTTTTATCTTTATTAGAAACTTTATTATAACTGCAGATTCCTGCAGATTAATAGATTCAGAAATACGAAATCAGGATTTTTTCTTGAATGCTTTCTTCATGTTGCGGCACTTGTTTCCGATAGCCTCCACTATTTCTGAAGTTTTCGACTTCGGGAAAATGGTCCTTACGAGCACTATATAGAGTTGTTGGACTTCAACCGCTCATTATATCTGCTTGAACTTTTTTCATATCTAGCCTGAGTTTCTTGATCTCCTCATCTTTTTTGGGCAATTCCCTTTCCATTTCTCGCACACGTTTTTTGAACGATTCCAAATCTCCTTCCCGACATTGGTTATAGGGTGGTAAAAGCGATGACGGAGTTCGTACACTCGATTCTTCCATAAAGCTTCCTTCTGACAATACAGGAGAAGGCGACCGACTTGCTTTCTTCCAGCGTGCTTTCAGAGTTGTCTTGCGCAAAGAAGGTTCCAATAATATTCGTGACTTCCTTTTCTAATTTGGCTTCGTTGTCTTGAAAAAAAAGTTACGATGAACAATCAGTTTTATAAATATTTTAGATTACTTACCACCAGTTGCTAGAACTCTAGCTGGAAACCGTTCAAACTTCCCATTTTTTTTCTTATCCAATGGCCACTCCACATTTCCAATGCTGTGTGGTTTTTTTAAAATTCTGTTGTCTACTACATACTTGACATCAAGCACACTATAACTTTTTTGTTTTTTCCCCTTGTTTTCGACCCAGTATATCAACGCGTACTGTACATGTTTAGAGAAAGCAAGGTATTCACTGACTGAACCAGTTTCTCGTGAATAGCCACGAGAGGAAGTGTCTACACAAGCCTTGACCTTAAGTTAATCCTTTCTACTTATACTACGCAACCTGTTACCTAGCTCTCAATAAAATTGGGGGTCGGTTCTTGATTAACACTTTATTAACGTCATACATACGATTTGATACAGAACGTCACTGTCCAACGATGATTAGATACAAAGGTATAACGAGCTCTGAAATACTCCTGTATCCTGTTCCTGTACCAGGAAAAGTTTTTGCTGATCGCAATCTACATCTTTATCGATATAAAACATATTAACGAGTCAACTCATTAAGTATTTTAATATACAGAAATATTCAAATACAAGGCTCACAACGCGAAAATTGTGTGAAGGTGAACCGTTGGTTGCTTCAAGTTTAACTGACAGTTATACTGAAGTCTGTTGACTTGAGTTGTATCGCCGGTAAACGGTAGGTTTAAACCAGCGATGAACCGGTAGTTAACCTACGGTTAAACTGTAGTCGGTTGACTAGAGGTGTACCGGCGGTAAACGGTAGGTTACAACCAGCGATAAACCGTCAGTTAACAGAAGTCCCAATTTACCGCCGTAAACCGACAGTAACCGTCGTATAACCAGCAGAATACTCCAGGTTGTAACCNTAGAGGTGTACCGGCGGTAAACGGTAGGTTACAACCAGCGATAAACCGTCAGTTAACAGAAGTCCCAATTTACCGCCGTAAACCGACAGTAACCGTCGTATAACCAGCAGAATACTCCAGGTTGTAACCGGCAGATTTTTGTAAGGGAAGTTTTATCTTGATCAGATCGGTGAAAACAGCAAAACCCTTCTCTTTGGGGACTTTAATTCGCATCACCCTCTGTGGGGGAGGAAAAAAGCCGACTCTAGAGGGAAGGTCTTTGTCAAATTCTTGGAAGAATGGGAAAAATTAATGTTAGTAAGTCCGAAAGGGGAGGGCACATGTTTAGCAGGGAGGACCAAGCCATCAACATTGGATTTATGCGTTGCTTCTAGTAATATATACGATAAGGCACGAGCAGAAGTAGGTGGGTTATTACAAAGTGATCATTTACCCTTGGTGATACAGCTGGAGGGCACTCCAAATACTAGGAACAAGGAAGTAGCACAACGTTGGCTATTTAGCAAAGCAAAGTGGAATGATTGGCACGCAGAATTAGAGAGCCTGAATATAGAAATCTTAAACTCCACCGGGAGAGTAGAAGAAAGGTATAAAAATTTCATCAATCAGCTAAGTACGGCAAGCAAAAAGCACTTTTGAGAATTAATTAAATGTGCAAATGAAGGCTTTTCTTCAAGTGAGTTTTTTTTTTATTACTGTTAAAAACGGCGAGTCATGACCTGGTTTCGCGTCATGAGTTCATTTTTGGGGTGGCGGACGACCCCCGGTTCAACCGTGGACACCGTAAGACCAGTTTTTCAAACTGAATAACTAAAATATAATAATAACTAAAATAACTAAAACGAGCATACTAGCTTTCGAGGGTGTGTATATTTTCACCAGAGGAAGTTAAGAACTTATCAACTGGTGACCCAGCTACAACTGAAGTGACCCACACCGAGTCACAAGAGGGTAGGCTTTTTATAGTTGATGGTCCGTGGGAACAGGGACAAAAAGGGGGTTGGTCATATAACCAAAGCCCTGTAGTCTGTAACTTGTCCATTCGTAGTAAACATTTGAGAATTCGTAGTAACAAAAAGCGATGAAGAAAAATACGATATTAGCGAAGTATAGCTTACATTCTTCAGAAGCTGCTTAAGGCTAATTCCTGTCCTGTTCAATTGAGCTTTAGATCCGCAACAGAAGGTATGTTAAATTAACTATATGGATTGTAAATGTTGTTTTGGCTATATTTAATATTTAGATTTACTACCGGCCGTGACCGAGGCCATGCAAGAGGTTCCTGAAGCTTGCCGTCTCAAGAGTTTAGACTTCTTTCTAGATGGTAAATACGAGGGAACGCTGTAGTTATTTGATCGCAGACGGTGGTGTGATGTAATGTGGACGTCTCCAAGTTGATGCAGCAACACACTACAACTTACTCTTTGAATTCTTATTGCAGGGAACTGTGGTGATGATTCATCACTACTATCGGAAGTATTGGCTGAGAAGTGGTTGTCTCACTTACAACACCTGGGCTTGGGATCGGGGTAAAAGGACATTGGCCTCGAAATCAGAACTATTAACTAACGAGTTTTTTCTAGTAACTCGGGTGATACGTTAAACCCAATATTAAAACGACTTACGGAGCCTGGATGCAGTCTCACTTCGCTACACCTCCAAAGTAGTTATCATCATGGTGACATATTCCTTGAAAACCTGATAATGCTAGCCAGTAAACTTGAAACGCTAAGGCTTCAAAACGTGAAATTAAGTTTCGACGTGAGTGAGAAATTTTTACAACTGCACTTCCCCAAAAATTTTTCCTCCTCGCGCCATCACCATTTTCATTAATAATTCCATCATAATTCACCCTTGTTCATACAAAGCAATCCATTTTTACTTGAACTGCAGGTTACTGAAATCAGCAAGTACGCGGTAAAGGAAAAATGCTCTCTGAAAAGTCTTCATCTTGAGGGAGTTTCATTGACGCTTGATGGATTGCTTCCATCAGCCGAAGAGAACCAAAAGCTCCTCCGTGCTTGGAGAAATATGGCACTAAACCTGGAGGAACTGAACATCGATATATGCGAGTTTCCAGCCGAATTGTTCAGTTGGTTGAACCTATCCATACCTAACCTGCGGACCGTCAACATCGGCAGAATCCATGTGGAGACGCCAAACAATGGCAGGGAGTTCTATGCCAATCAGTTGTTGAAGGCCCTAACCCAAAGCAGTGGAAAAAATATTGAAGAGCTGTCATTACTAGAATACTTTTGGGAAAGTAGCGATGTACTGATGCTGCATCCGATCCGAGAAGCTCTTGAACGCTGCCCGAGTATGAAGAGAATCAACCTGGGAATTCCTGCTTATTCATATAAATCAGTGGTCTCCATAGGTCCTGATCCTTCACCTCCATTATCCTTCAGTAAAAGCAATAATATCTACTTGGATTTGTTCAAAGTAGTTTTAAATGTTCCTAACCTTATGACTTTAACTTCTGAGTTGTTCTTTAAGTACTGGGAAGAAATTGGTATATTCAAGGCTATTGCAGACAAGGCTGAAAAATGGCCAGGAAAAAGAGACGACAGTGAATGTAATTCTTCGTTAACGCTGCATGGCTTATCTAATTGGAGTGTATGTCATGCCATGCATGTGTTCAGAGAACGAGAACTAGACTACTGCCTTAGGTACGTAACAGACGACGTGTACGAGCTTTGGTTCCCTTAAGGGGTATTTTCCAGGTGAAGAAAGGTTATAAAAATTGTTGTAGCCTAGATATATTACCGAGTTATAAATGGGTTACAATAGTTAGAATGGATTATATGGTTTTAAGTTCGGGTTATAAAGCTAGAATCCCGGTTATAAAGTTATAAAGATGTGTTATAAAGTTAAAATTTTGGTTCCAAGCTTTGAAAAGCAAGAATATATATATCTATTTGCTTTGTTTATAATAGTTTTAAGGGTCCCTAACCTTCAAACTTAACTTCTAAAACTTTCTTTGCGTACTGAGAAGAAATTGGTACATTCCGTGCTATTGCAGTCAAGGCTGAAAACTTGCCAGGAAATAGAAAGGAAAATTAATGTATATTACTTCGTTAACGTTGCACGACTTATCTAAGAAGAATACATGTGGTGCTATATGCGTGTGTTTAGAGAACTAGAATACCGCATTAGGCACGTAACAGATGAGGTGTGCGAGCTTTGGTTCCCTGTGTAAATTGATACTTAATTCTGTGGAAAGATCAGTGGCAACTTAGAAAGCCATTTACACCATAGTGTATGTATATGCCAACTCGCAGTAAGAAATTCTGGCCTTTTAAGTACCCCATTCAACTTTCTTTTCATTAATCCAACGCCAAAGCATTATAGTTCCATCGGTTTTCTATTTTCTATTATTTATCCCTTAAAGCAAACCATAAACCAGCCCAAGAAAAGAAGGGAGACGAAAGCCCACAGCAACTACAACACTTTGGAGGTAACACACGCGAGCCCCGAAACTCCAATAGTATGGCTTGATATTCTTAAAAAATAAACTCATCCCGTTGTTCTGTTATTGTTTATAAAGAAAGTCACACGAGTAAGCTTTCGAAGTTCCTTGAAAGAAAACATTTTTCTATGGTAAATTATTTTTATGTCTGAGGTGAAGCCAAGGGTGAAGTCAACAATCCCTTCCTTCAAGGCTAATCCATCATCCCTTTTGCACACTTTCGTCTTGCATCTATTGCGATTTTTCCAAGGATGCTACATTGAAATGTGGCATCACAATACGGACAGAAAAATTCTCAAAAGTTTTCATATGATTTCGTAAAAACTACTTGTCGGATTTTCTTTTTCTTTTCAGCAAAATAATTCAGAAAGAAATTACTTATTGAACCTGGTAGCCGGATTGTCATTTTTCGTTTATTAAAAAAAATATCGAAATTCAACTACAAATTTTAAATTTATTTTGACACTTTTTTTAAAAAAAAATTTCCCATATGCACTAGATATTGTGGTGGCTAACATTTCTGTCAAAACGGTTATTTGAAATAAGGAAGCATTGTCGAGATTTCATCTGAATCAATTCCCTATGTTATTCTCCCATAAGGCGTGGCCTTAATTTATCGTTGGGATTTAACGTCTTAAAATGCTGAAACGTAGTAAACAAGCAAAGATGCGTAGAAAGAACATTAAGATGCCAATGACGTCGATGTAGATGCACCAAGCTGCAAAGACGTACTCTTCAGGAGAGACGGCATGTTTGCGATCGGCGCCACCAACCATGCACTGGATGTCATAGACGAAGTAAAGCGAGAACACGAGCGCTCCTAGAGAGCAATACGCCAGCGATACTACCCGATTTTGGAGACAAATTGCTGCAATGCCGAAGATAAACAAAATCAGTAAAAAAGTAAAAACCATCGAACCCAACATCGTGAATTCCGACTTGGTCTTCGCGGCGAAGATGGTCAGTACTAGACAGACTGCGGTACACATGCCAAAGGCCATCAGCACCTCGTCTGCCTATGCCAATGGCCATCAAAACAACAGACGTCCACAATTAGATGCAAATGGGACAAAACTTACACTAGAAAGTAAAAGACGGGATTAAGTAAATTGTGCGTACTTCGTAGAAAGCCGAAACTAATCCCAGCATAAAACTCTCGCCGATGGTGAAAAATCCCAGGAGAATGATATTCGCGGGCGATTTCCTTCTCAGTCCCTCACTGCACGCAATAGCAAGAAGAAGAATCATTATGAAGAAGAGTGCTGCCAATAATATCCATTGAACATTGGTACGGACAAACTCATCGGTACGGACAAACTCATCGGTACGGACAAATTCATTGACTTGTGGCTCGTACACGAACACCGCGATGAAGGCGACCGTCACGGCGAGTTGGCACATGAGAATCGCGAAGACTTTACTAATTTATTAGAGAATAAGTAGATATTAATTTTAAAACATTTTTCTCGTAAATTAGTCCAGTATCTGCTACCTTATAAATGCCATCTTAATAGACTTCTCTGAAAACGGACACACTTGGGTTTCAGTATCGTCACCAAGCAAAGCATAAGTCACATCGTTTATAGCCGTGGAGTGCACAGGAATTGGTTGAGGATTCGCCTGTGGCGGGTTACCTAAAATATATATTCAGATAAAAAAAAGAAAAATTCATTAAGGAAATCAAGGCTACTCGTAAGAGTAAGAGATTAAGCAAAACAAATGTCACTTTTAATTCACGAGTTTTACCTTTTCCAGGTTTATTAGGTTGAAATCCTGGATTTCCTTGGACGGACAAACCGTTTTGTGGTTGGTTGGTACCATAATGCTTTTGCTGGTGAGGAATCATTGAACCAAATTAAGTTCACTCTTAATTAAAGTCCTTAAACCCTGCAAAATTAAAAAATGACGACATGGCTATGTAATTGGCAATCAAACCATCTTTAATTAAATCGGAGTCGAATTGGTACAGTACGTACGTCAATACAAGCTTGTAATGCTGTGGGAATTTACTCGTTAGAATTAGATTAAAAGGAAAGAAAAAAAGGGATCCCTGCATTGTGTTTAATGGAAAAGATAGGTTCGTTACGTTTGTTTGTGGACCAGTCAACCAAGTAACTTCTTCAAACTTACGATTAAAAGAATTTAATAACAAAAAGACTGACTTACATAAAACTTGTGGAAGGTGTACGAGTTGGAAGAGCTCTATCTAAACGTATATATGTTGGGTACAGTTTATATATGGTACAGATACTCTCTAGAGGATATATATATACAAAATAGGAGGTGGTAATGTACATTCAAGGTTAGTTTTAATTAAGTTGTTAGGATACTTAGAAAGGGTCAGGAGAAGACAAGGATAGTCTAATAAGGAAGAGAGGAGTAGGGTCAAAACAAGACAAATCAAATCAAAGAATGCTAGGGTATACTAATTAACAAGTCACTAAGAATTTCCGATAATTACCTAAGAATTATCAAGTGACCTACCCAGCAATCCCACAACATCAAGTACAGAGTTCAAGGCAAGTGCTTACAAGCTCAAGGCAAGCCGTCGGAATGTATAGTCGGAAATCATGAGTACTATTAGTGAAAGTAATTTCACTAATAGTATTCATGATTTCCGACTATACATTGAGAAATGTTAAAAAATAAAACTCATCAACTCACCGGAATCAAACAGTTACAGAGTTAAAAGATATAGGGCGTTTGCCAATTTAAGGTTCGTACTTTAACCGCTTATAGGGCGCTACCAGCGGAGCTGTGGTCTAAGCTAGAGCCCTTTTCCAATGAGGGAACAACTGTGCCTGTGCCGCGACGTTTGTTTACATTGTGCGTCATTGGAACACGACTGTGCGGCACAAGTCGAAGAATTTTTGCGAACAATTTTTTTTCGGTTCCTGCGGGTGGAAGCAAAACTGGAAGCACAGCACAGTTGTTCCTCACTGGAACAAAACTCAGGGCCGATTCCCACTTAGCGCATAAGGCCTTATGCTTATGATCATACTACGCCACCTGTTGTCATTTGCGAGCCACAGGCGGAGCCAAACTAATTACGAAGACCATAATCCTTTAGCCCAACCTCTTTCTGTCGATGAAGCTATGGAAGTTAGCTGAAATTACTTTTGGCTAAATATTCTTATATTATTTATATTATATTTTATTTTAACTTATATGTTTATAATATATTTACTATTTTTTATTATATTAATTATTTTAGAGTATTTTTGTATTTATTTATATTTTATTTTTTTTTAAATTTCATCCACTCAATAGATGGCAGTAACGAACGAGCGCGAGCGCGCTCTTTATCAGGCCTGTGAGCGAATGTGCGAGCGCGCTCGCAAAAAAAAAAACAAAGAGCGCGAGCGCGCTCGCAAAAATAAGAGCGAGTTGCGAGTTGCAGAAAGATCTTTAAACCATTTTGGGTTTAAAGATCTTTCTTCTTAAAGGTAGAGGCGTGAGGCACAAGGTAGGAACTTTCTGACGGAAACGCAGTATTGGATCATCCATGCTCCAGAGCCAACGGAAGTTGATTTCAACCCTTTAGATAATGTTTATTCCTTCTTAGTTCACATGACTTGCATGCAATGAACGAAAAAAACGGAAAAGGAAAAGGGAAATAATCAGAAACCGGTCTACAGATAATCCACCACCACCACCGAAATCTGTTTGTTGCAGTGGTTTCCCTATAGCAGCAAACGTGCCTATGCTGCGTATGGGGAAATTCGGAACAACTTTTTGAGACAACCAGTGCATTTAATGAAAAAATAATTTGGTAGTAATCTTGAGCTTGCTAACAGGTAATACAAAAGCAAACGCAAAATTTTTCCCAACGGAGTAATAAATAAGCAATATGCAAATGAAGTTTGCAACTATTAGAAATACGTTACCTAAAAATCTGTCCTTTGGTTGTGCACTAGCTGCTAATAAAAGAAAACCTTTGTTTTAGTTTGCTTTCAAATCTGACAAGCTGTTTTCGAGAAATAGTGTTCCGAAAGTTTGACGACTTGATTTGCTTGCAGACCAGTAACAGCCGTGAAAAAATAGTTGGATAAGCGATCTCTAGGAAATCCACTTCGAAGATCTTTTGGGATATGATTATGCCTTATGACCTGACTAACTATATTCGAGCTAATTATAGTTTCGTCTGAATATTGTGACGGTCTAATTTTGCCAGGGCATCAATCGGGCAAGGGATTAGAGTAATGTTCGGGAAAGGTGGATTTAATTAACTGTATTCGGGTAAATACAGGGGTAAAGTTAAAGGGGACTAATACTACAGGGAAACAAAGGACTACCACATAATACGACTCCCGGTACCCTAAGCTTGACTCTCTCAGACTAACTAACTTGCAATAATCCTCGTTCCCAGGGATCCATCCTGCCTGGTGTAGGCCTACTCTTACAGGATGCGTAATCCGGTACACAGGCGGATGGATCCTCTGGCATTACTCTTAGTAAGCTAAACAGTAAAGCGAAGCGTGGGAAAAGCAAGCAATGCGAAATATAGCCGTGACAATATGGTGGTCGGCTCCTAATATCTAAAACGTTAATGATAGAGACACTTATGGCTCGGATGACTTGAACAAACTTAAAGTCGTTAGACTTACATGAAATAAGATCAATTGAAGGTTAAGCTTTTCCGTTAGTCGTTAAACTTGCATGAAATTAGAGGACTCGGTTCAAGGTTAAGCTTCTCCAACTAAATTTGTGATTCACTAAACAAACTAAAACGTCCGCATCTGTTCGGTGGTTTGGCAAAACTGCGGATATGGACAAGAAGGGTAATAGGTCAGACACTCCCAAATCCAGCACAACTCGTCAAGGCCACGGTGGAGCCTAGGCGCTTATGGCCAAATTACATTGGAGTTTTGGTGCACGATTTCGCGAATACAACTTCATTATTTTTGTAAAAAAAAAAAATTATAGTGAAGCTCAGAAATTTATCTAGTATGTAATAAGCTGGCACTTTTTTGAAAAATCAATCAGGAAACTTTCTAGAGGCGATTAAAGTTTTGAAATTTTTGCACATAACGAATTTTGAAATTTCTGTTCCGCTTACTACAAACAGCATTAAAAAAAAAAAATGAAATAGAAATTATGAAAATTAGACCCTCCATTTCGGAGTAATCATTGACACCGTTTTACCATTTGTTCCGAATTTTTCTTGGGAAATTGTGGTGCCCAGTGCCGCCCAGAGGGGGGGGGGCGATTTGTCCCGGGCCCCGGCTGCTTGGGGGCCCCCCTTGGATTTTTTTTTACACAAAAAAACTGCTAAAAAAAATTTAAAAAACTGCTCAATTGTTTTCACCACCTTTTAAAGCTTGTGAAACTCACCATCTTGATGTATGGCGCATATTTTTTTTTTTTTTTTTACAGCTTCTTATGTGCACGAAAGGGGCCTCCATTTTAGGTTCGCCCCGGGCCCCGTCTATCTGGGCGGCCCTGGTGGTGCCACCACTTCAGCTGCGGCCAACATAGGAAGTTCATTGTTAGTTCAGGAAAAGAGGAATCATTGAAAAGGAAAGGAGGAATGCAGGAGAGGAATAAGAAAAAAGAGGAAAGGAATGGGTGGAAACTGGAAATGTTATGATTCAACCCTCTCTTCGCTTGAGGCTTGCCTAAGGCAAAAAAGATATTATTTTCTGAGACGAATATTTTTCAGACCGAGTGCAGCAAGGAGACTCGTCAGCGACCAAGCTGTTATCACGCGTAGAAGGTTGGGTGCAACAGAAAACAATTACAAGTGCACGTTTATTCTTTGTTGATTTTAGTTTCTTTTGCCCATTTCGTCGTGGAGTGGTGCCCTTTCTTTTATTATTAAGTGTATAAACTGTCTCGCCATCTGGCGAAACCAAACAATATTCATGGCCCCTGAATTCTAGGCAAATTCTGTGGCGCTCAAGTTGCCATCTATGAACAACAAAAACGCTTACAGTATTACAGGGCTTAGATCATATATAAGCCGTGTTTTATTTGCCACAAGACAAGGCTGTCTTTCCTAAACTTCCCAAGACAGCCACGGGAGTCGTTTTATTTGACTTGACTTGGTGCTTAGTTGCCGTTTTATTTGGAACGCCAAGTCGTCGTTCAACGACGACTTGGCAAGTTAGGGAAATTTAAGGAACTACCTTTTTTGGGAAGTTCGGCTCGTCGTTACCCCACCCCTTCGCGCTCTAGTGCTTCAGTTCATGTTGTTGTTGTGTTTTCTGTATTGTTCGTTTAAATAAAATGGCCTGTAATATGGAGTATATTGGCCGTGTTTTTTATGACGAGGATTTACATGTGTTTCGGAATTTAATTAGTATTACTTATCACTAAAAACGTATTTATTACATTTTAGTTATTAGATAGAAAAGAAACATGATATCTGTCAATGGCTTTGGTTCAGACTCTAGTCTCTACATTTAGAGCATTTGTTAGTGCCTGACCTATACCTGTATGGTGCAAGGGTTCAACCAGAAGAAACAGAAGTAGTTTTTTAAGCGATGGTCAGGTAAATGTGACAGTTGAAGCATTTCGTCAGCTGTAATTTAAAAAAGCCGACAAAGGCGAACTCCATACAGTCAGACACAATTATTGAACTCAGGGTTATAGTTATACTTATATGAACTGCTATCTGCAGTACAAGGATATTACAATGACTGCTTGGGGTATTTAATAATTGTACCGTTGAAAGCTGATCAATAGTGATGTCAAAATCGTGAATTCTGGCTTGTATAGTTGGGGAAATGAAAACCGATGAGCTTTGTATTAAAGTACTCAAAATATTTACGGACTCTTCTTCACGTTCGACAAACAATGACAACACTGGTATAACACCATGGCAATATTATTTGTCGATTCCAGAAGCAACTTAATGCGTTTGGATAACTAACAGTTTTATTTTTAATTCCATGGTAAGCCTTTCAAATAAACAGTGAGAATACCGGTAAATACAAAAAAGAAAATAGAAATCAAAGCATATGTTATTCTCAAACTCAGAAACAAGACATGTAAACAAGACTGCAGATGAGCGTAAAGGCGTGGTTAAGCTGCGCTTTGCTAAAAAGCCGTTTTTTAATCCCCCTCTGTCTTTCAACGACGACTTGCCAAGTGAAGCTAAATTATAACGGCTCTAAGCATAAATTTCGAAAACTTGGAACGACCGCTTGGAACGACAGTGTACAACTCAAACGCGGCTATACTATAGATAGGCCCTGGCTATGTGGACGGCTGTGACCGAGTAAAGGGGGGCGCTACTAGTAGATTTGGCCCACTCTATGATTTGGCCACAGTTATGGCGGATTTTTGTTTACATTCATGAAAGTTTCCATGGTTTGGCTCAAGTAGTATTTGGGAAAAAAATTATCACTCCGTGAGAAACGATGGTGCAAAAGTGCTCGTTCCCAGGTTGCAAGAATAAACACGAAAAAGGGAAGATTATTACCTTTCATTCGTACGTTATTTTTAATATTTCCAAAATTACAATGAATTAACAAGCACCTTGATGTGTTATTTCGATCAGGTATCCATGGTCTAAAGTAGACTTGCTTAGTCAATGGAAAAAGGTTGTAGGGGATCCGAATCCAAAACGCGAAGTCAAAGGATTTGTTCAGATCATTTTTTTCCCTCTGAATTTGTTCACGGAAATATTGTAAGGCTACATTTCTCAGCTGTGCCAAAACCTGCAAGTGGTATGTAAAATACTTACAAGTGGTATGTATATGATCTAAGAATTTGCGAGTGGTAGAGATTGGACTATTTTCAACCCAAATTGTTGGGTACATTGCAGGTTAGAATTTATACTAACCATTATTTTTTTGTGCTGCTTTACATAAGGAATAGTGTACGATTTTTAAAACATACATTGTAGGACATGTAGTTCGAGCTGTTTCATCACGGTTACCTTGCTCCAAATGCAAAGAAGCTCTACATGATTTCAACTGCCCAAAATCATCTGATTTATCCCTCATTAAGGATAATGGTGGGATTACATATCCGTCTTCAAGCATAGTACAAATCTGTCAGATGGCGGAAAAATCATTCCGATCAAGAACAGATAATGAATCAGTGACAATAATTTGTCACAGAGCTTTCATGGCCCTTAATTTAGAAAAACTTTTTACTGATCTCACAAACCACGTGTTTGAGTGCGACCCTTTATATAGTCATGTTTTAAATCCAGTAAAACGAGTTCTTGAATGTTATATTAAGGTACGTTATTATCACCATTGCAATTAGATCGTTAAAAAAATTAAAATTCAAAGAATCAGGACAAAACTAACTAAAACAATACAATTCAAAGGTCAGTAAAACTATGCAGTCTTCTATCCTTTTGTCAAATGGGTTATTTATACTACTAATTAGCTTATAACACAAAAGGAATTGTGTGGTATTCAAGTCTCCCTAGCAAAGATTCAAAAAGCGCGCTAGATTTGGCCACAGTTATGGCGGCTGAGTTTGAGTTAAGTCGGTCACAGCCTTAGATCATATACACTATAGATAGGCCCTTGCTATGCTGCGGTGCGTGCGTAGTAAAGGAGGGCGCCAGTAGTAGATTTTTCCACAAAGATGGCGGTGTTTGTATACATTCAACAGAGTTTCCATGGTTTTCTTTCTGTAGCACATGATTCAAACTAGCAAAGGTTTAGGATTCCATGAGAAAGAATGGTGCAACAGTGCTACTTCCCAGGTTGTAAGAAAAGGTACGAAAAAGGGAAGAATATTACCTTTCATACGTACGTATTTTTATATTTCCAAAATTGAAATTATGCTCCGTGTTGTGCTATTTCGAACAGGTATCCATGGTCTAACGTAGATTTGCTTGAGCAATGCCAATAGATATGGAAAAAGGTTGTAGGGAATCCGAACCCGAAACGAAGTTAAAGGATTTGTTCAGCGCATTTTTATCCAACTGAACTTATTCATGGTAATGTAGTAAAGCTACATTTCTCAGCTGTGCCAAAACCTGCAAGTGCTGGTATGTAAAAAACTTGTGCTTGTAGTTGTGATTTTGCTATATATGTCTCACTCTGTTCTAGATCCTTTGATAACGGTTGACACACATTAAAGAATTCCTTCCAATTGCGACGCTGTTCTCGAAGAAGTAAATACCTCTTTCTTGTATCTTAGTGTTTTGTCTAAATCCGTACTAAATTAGGATTTGGATTCACCGAGTAAAAATATGGGGGCATCAGACCAGAAGGAGAGACCTTATTTTACTAAATTTGAAGCATCCAATCGAGGAGGAATGTAGTTTGGACGCGTGTGATACACCGTCCTTGTCCATAATGTTCCCAATCTATGGATTGACCAAATGTCGAAAATAGCCTTCAAAAAGTATTTGATTTTGTTAGCAATACAATTCAAAGGTCAGTAAAACTATAAATTTTCCTACCCATAAAAGAAACAGTGTGGAATGCAAGTATCCCTAGCGAAGATTCAAAAACCGCGCCAAGTTTTCCACAAAGATGGCGGCTGAGTTTGAGTTAAGTCGCGCACAGCCGTCCATACCATATAGCGTTTTTCCTTGGGAAAACTGGTGCTGCACTTTTCGGCACTGAGCGGGTGTCGCATGTTTCCTTGGGAAGCCGGCGCGAGTTCTCTGGCGCTGGGCATGTTTCCATGGGGAGCGAGCACTAGAAAAGTGCGGGAAAGAGCAAGTTTTGCAGCACTGACTTTTTTGGCGGTGCAGGAAGTTCAGTGCTGTTTGTTTACGCGCGAAATATGAATATAACTGTGTTCTAGGAACCAGCACAGTGCTGTGACGTCACGGTGCGGAAAACTGGAAAAGTAGTGCAGCACCTAACCCGCACTCAGTTTTCCCAAGGAAAAACGCTAATAGTGTATATGATCTAAGGTCACAGCCGTCCACATAGCCAGGGCCTATCTATACTCTGTTAAAAATTTCCCCCTAAAATAGGAGGAAAAAGGCCCCTAAAAGCGGGGGCACCAGATAGGGGCCTTTTTAAGCCCATAAAATTTTATCGGGGGTTCACTCCTAAAAATGGGGTATATAAACCCCTAAAATCGGTAGTTTCTAACTCTCAAAGAAACGGGGGTATACATCCCAAAAATCGGTAGCCGCATATATGAAGCTATATTTTACTTATTGATTTTTGTATTGTTTTAAAAACTTCATCTCCTGCGTACATTCAGTCAAACATTAAAAAAAACACTCAAGACAAAATATAAGAGACAAAATGCAAAAACATGGATAAGTCAAACTATAAAAACGCAAAAACATGCACAAAAACCATAGTAAGAATACACATACAAGAAACATAAGTAATCAACAATCACTTTTCCAAGGTCATCGTCATACAAGCCAACCATATACCCAAAAAATACTCATACACACACTAGAAAGTTAATCAACAATCAACATTTCGCGCTTGTTTATTTTTCACATTTTTCACGAACTTAACTATCATCTGTATCATCTGAATAAACGTTTTTCATGTCTGCTCCATAGTGACTTTGGCAATGATCTTTTGTTTTGGTAGTTCCAATATCAATTCCATCATACCTTTTAAGAAACAATCATCAATGAATGAATGCCAAATACGAACGTAATTCCTAAGGGCCTGATTAAAATTAAATCAATTCTACTTTTTTTTACCCTTCTCTGAGAGCTGCGTGAATCTCACTGTTCAGATCAATGTTTTCCATTGAGGAATCTTGCCTCGTGCTGGATTCCTCTTGCGAATTTGCCATTGTTATGTTATGTGCTCTGGCACATGTGTGCTAGGGAAGCTTGTAGCGAGGCACACGTGTACCAGATATGTTCGGTTTTCCCTTTCTCTCCTTTTCTTATCCCCCTAAAGGAGAAAGTGAGTTGTCTGTTTTTTGGGAGCCGGGCAGTGGGTCGCCAGGAAGGAACGAGAGAACGGTCAGTTAGAGCAAGTTAACAGTGTTGAGCCGGCGAGTTAGCGCGGTTTTGCCCCTTGTTCATTCCCCATTCATCACCTCTCATCATCACCCCCTTGTACCCCTTTGCGGTTGTCGCGGGAAACTGAATAAATCGTCATTCAAACGTCAAACGTTTTCTGATCGCACCTGCTCGCTTAACAGTTATGATATGAAGCTACTAATACCTCCGCTGGCGCTGCTGTTCCCTCTAATAGGCTAAACGAAAAATGCTTCTCAGGAAATGACGGGCAGCTGGATAAAGCCAAATGCGACTTCATACCAAAATTAACCCGTGTGACGTCATGGGATAAGAAACCCATGTGACGTCATACAAAAGCTTACTTGCACTGTTAAAAAGGGTACCTAGAACCGGTATGTAACGACATGCTAAAATTGGTAGTTACTACTCAAGAAGGGTACCTCTCTCCCCAAAGATGGGGTTCTCCCTCTCAACAACGGGGAACCAGCCTTCAAAACAGGTACCTGTAGCCCCAAAGTGAGTGGGCACCTCCTATTATGAGTAACGCATACCTAATAGGGGCTATTCCACAAGCAGTTTCCTGGGTTAATCCACCAGATGCGACACTGTAGAAACCGTAAGGCGCTAGCATAGCAGGGAACCAGGCGTAGGCCGCCATTTCTTGAGAGTTTATGTTTGGGTTCCCGGTTGTTACTAGGATACCGCTGACGCTTCGTCAGACAAGTTAGACAGATCACAGTCTACACAGATCACATTCACAGATCACATTTAGACAGATCACAGTCTAAATGGGTAAATAGTGAATTCTCGCCACTGGTATCCTAGTGACAGTGGCGAACGTAAATATAAACTCTCAAGAAATGGCTGCTTTTCCCTAGTTCTCACGGTAGCCACCGCCGTACGGTTTCTACAGTGTCGCATCTGGTGGATTAACCCAGGAAACTGCTTGTGGAATACCCCCTATACGGGTAACCTTCCCCCCAAAATGAGTAGCCTGTTTCCCTAAATCGGTGTGTTGACAAGAATGAATTTCGGTCTACCTAGTCCGCAACAGGAAAATTTCACTGTTGCCCAATAATGAATGTTCCCGTCTGCTAAGCTAGCCTGCAGACCCAAGCAGACATTTTTGTTCGTTTCCCATCCTTGCTAACCGCTAGTCGGTCCGTTAATCTCGCAAAATTTCATTGCAGTAAAATCCCACAACAAAATACAGTCTTGATTAAGGGCCTCAGTGATCCATTTTCTGTGGATTTGTCTTTTCTTATCGCTTTTCGTTTCGTTATCGCTATTTGCCATTACAGGCAAATATGATGCACAAAAAAGCTGTTGCGCCAGACGGATTGAGAAGAAGAAAATTTGTGACAACTTATTATGTATTTTAAAAACATAATGGACTGTATGAGTATTTTATGGGTATTGGTTGGCTTGTATGACGTGACTTTTGTAAAGTGATTGTTGATTACTTTTGTAAAGTGATTGTTGATTACTTTTGTAAAGTTATTGTTGATTACTTTTGTAAAGTGATTGATTACTTTTGTAAAGTGATTGTTGATTACTTATGTTTCTTGTCCAGTGTCTTCTTACTATGGTTTTTGTGCATGTTTTTGCGCTTTCATATTTTGACTTAGCCATGTTTTTGCATTTTGTCTCTTATATTTTGATTTGAATGTTTTTTTTTAATGCTTTACTGAATGTACGCAGGAGATAAAGTTTTTAAAACCAACACAAAAATCAATAAGTAAAATATACGGCTTTATACGGCTACCGATTTTGGGGGTTTATATTGTAACGTGTGGAGTTCTGGAGGCCTGACTCTCTTTATACCCTTTATCCAGGCGGACATTCTAGAACTTTTCTGCTGTGTTACACGTGTACCATTTGTAACTAACATGTTGTGGACGTAAAAGGGGTATATAAAGGGGGAATATAAAGGGGTAAAATGACAAGCTATATGTAGTTAGTCGGGGGCTTGGAACCGAACGGCAATACAAGCCTTGAACGAAGCAGTCCGAGACAATATATACACTCGTTTTTGAGACTTAGAAACTACCGATTTTGGGGGTTTATATACCCCATTTTTAGGATTGAACCCCTATTAAAATTTTAGGGGCTTAAAGAGGCCCCTACCTGGTGACCCCGCTTTTTGGGGCCATTTAACAGTGTGCGTTGCATTTGTTTAAGGTATTCGTTTATTAATGAGTTGAATTGAGTCATCGATATGGGCATACTGGCATACATGTTACTCATGGATGTTGTATTGTCTTATTTATTTTTTTCATAATAAAGTTATTTGATCGTTTACTCTTCAGCCCAGAAAATTTATGTGCATTGTTCTCATCTTAGAGAAATAAAGAAGTAACTAAATGAACTCGTACAGTAAGAAAATAATAGTATTAGATGTCGTTGCTAAAAAGCGTTGGAAATGACAAAATAGAAGTAAAAAAGCGCTACAGATTTATGAATTTCCGAAACGGCGTTGTCAAAATGGAGCAGAGGGAGGGTTCGGAAGGGAAACGGGTTGATGGCTAGATTCAAACATCTACTTTCTGCACTGGACTCGTTAACTTTTCCTACTCATCCCGACTTTAGCATGCTCGGTTGTTGGCTTTAAAGCATGATAGCATTTGCGATTGAAAAGATCTGACTGAAAAGGAGGTGTAAGGCAATGTTGAAGATGTGCGGGTGCCGACTGTAATGTACTGAGTGATAGGCCCATTCATGAAACTTGGGATGCATTTTTCTCGAGCGCCTCTATACAAATTGTCGTAGTTTTAGAGCCAGGTTTTAATTGAACTATTGCCTTATGAAAAGCTATTATCTTTTAAAATTATATTCTTTAGAAGCACAAAATCCAAAGCAAGCATTGAAAGCAAAAACACAGTTGATGCAACGGCAGGAATAGAGTATATTTATACGGCGTTGTAGTTTCAGGCTTCAAACTGTTAGATTTCCACGTCAAAAGAAAGCAGGTTATTGCTATGCCGTGTTAGGGGGTGGAAAAATGGGGGAGGTTGGTAAATTGGCTTTCCAAACTGGCCCAAACGGGTGCGAGCGACTGTCCACCTCTCAGTAAAAATCGAACGTTTTTCGACAGCTTAAATAAGCTTGCATGGGGACGTAACAAATCATGAAGAAGAGGGAGAAACCAAATCAATGCTTGCGTCTAGGGAAGAGGAGGAAATCGAACGTTTCTCGTCAGCTAACACTGCACGGTTCTTTTTAAAAGTCAGAGGATGGGGGGAATCTAGGGCAATACTTGTCGTGACTTGTCACTTGTCAACGTTCTGCGTATTCTGAAAAAGCGAACGTTTTTAGTCAGCTAGCCCTTTGCGGGTTGCAGGTAGGAAATATGATGAAGGTGTCAAGTATTTAGGTTTTGTTGGATTGATAGCATGTGTCACTTGATCGATGTATCACTTGATTGATAGCATGTATCACTAGCTAGCGGGGTTATGAATTATGGTAGTCTTAATGTTCTTTTTTTAAGCGTAGTTAATATAAGCGTGCCCCCCACTTTTAAAACTGAAAATATTCCCCGTATGGTTTGCAACGAATTTCGGTTAAAATGTGTACTACAAAGTGGAAGAAGAAGGCCGGTGGCCTATTTTGGAGCTGGCCGGGATCGTAGCGTTACTCCGGTTTGCTTAGGCTATGGCGAAATAAAGAGATAGCCCAACAATGAAACGAAATAA
>JAGJRO010000729.1:0-46656 GCA_022832285.1 Lepidurus apus apus
TTTTCTGCAAAGTTCTTAAGGCTGACATTATAAAAGCCACGACTATTGGGAAAAGCCTTTGATCAGTCAAAAAAGTCTGTGGGTTAAAATGTAGTATGAGTTTTGCCAGTTCACGTAATAAATAGGCTCTATGTCTGTTTAAAAGTCTACACCGGAAGAAAATATGTGTCAAGTCTTGTGTTGAGATATTGTTGCAAGGGCATGTTGTATCAGTTGTCTTCTTAATACGATATAAAAAAGTTTTGTAGGAAAATGTGTGGTTCTCAGTTTGATTAAAGTAGAAATGGTGCTTCTGTCTTGTTGAATCATACATAGAGGAGGTACATTTTGGTCTTAGGAACCTGAAACCTTGATGATTTTAGTAAAATTCACCGCCGACTTAAAGAAAACTGATGTTTACTTCAAGATGGCGGTGTCGGCTATTATGACACACCACTAAACGTCGTGTTTAACACGAAGACCACCGCTTAACGGAGAAGACCACGCGTGCGAAGCAACGGCTCATAGTCTTCGAGCGTCTTTTAAAAATTCGAGCTTTAACTTTTAGAATGTAACCCAGTGTCCCCTATTTGACTGCCCGTGTTTGATTTTTACATTATGATGTTATTTTATGTTACATTACATCAATAAACGGACGATATGAACACGGTCTCTTTCTGTGTCATAACTCACCCGAGGTGTGTCATAGCACCCTCCACGTTCGGGTGATATGACACACCGACGACTTCTGGGAAAAAAATTGCTACACCTTAACGGTTTATTTTAGACGAGGGGAAAAATTAGGACAAGTACCGGAAAGAGTTCCCTATAGAACAACCTTGGAATAATTGACATACGTTTGTAACTTTTGGAAGAAAAAAAGATTCCGTAAAAACTGTGTCAAAGACCCGGACTCTCCCCTACATTCCGCTAAAGAGGCCATACTATGAAAGGGTACATTCGCAAACCTCTCAGTGCCGTTCAAAAAAGGTCACGACGGTTTACAAAGCGCGTAATTTAAATCTAGTTGCTTTAAACTATTTGAGCTCAAAGGAATTTGCTAATTAACAAGGTCAATTAACAAGGTAATTAACAAGGCTCTTTACTAATAGCCTCTAACCATAATTCCGAACAATTATCCTTCGGAATATGAAAAAACTTCGTTCCTGCTGCTTTTCTATAGGATACGTTCTTACAAAAAGGAACACCACAAAGTACTCTAGGCATGCTTTAATAAAGTAGATTAACCACTATTTTACACTAAAACTCACTTATATTACACTTTGCTGGATTAATGTAAATTTTTTACTAACTTAATGAAAAACTTTACTATAATTCGTCTTGAAAAAGACAAATTATAGGATCGTGTTAAGAAAATCGTAAAAATGTGCTTTGCTATGTGAAATTTGCAACAAACTGCAGGGAAGCGCAATAGCATTTGGTAGGAGTTGATGGGACGACAATATTTATATCAAACTAAAAACTGCGGAAGTAGGAAGTGCTTACATTTTTTTACGGATTAGCAAGCAATGTGAACTTGAAAGGGATTAGCATAAGACTTATTATCAAGAAACAGCATAGGCATTTTTGAAAAATATTTGCAAATGTGCGCAATGAAGGTCGTATTCACTGTGTTCGTATCTTACGTCANGAAAGGGATTAGCATAAGACTTATTATCAAGAAACAGCATAGGCATTTTTGAAAAATATTTGCAAATGTGCGCAATGAAGGTCGTATTCACTGTGTTCGTATCTTACGTCAGCCACAAACTCCCTAGAGTACCCGAGAGAAAAGTCAGCAGTTCCATGTACTGTACGACCTACCCTCCCCTAACGCTGTAGTATCACATCTGTTCTCAATAAACGACCCAGTAACAGGCTACGGCCTACACTGGTAATAAAAAGGAAAAAAAAAGTCAGCAGTTCCCCGTTTTGTGAATGTTTTGCTCTCTTCTCGAACCCTTTCTCTAGTAGATTAGGAATGCCTACTTACAGGGTACGATGGGCAAGTCTGTGAATCCATCCCTCCTATGTTTTATGAGTACCTCCACATCGTCTAGAGACCGAGAGAGCCGGACCCAAAACCTTTACATTGGAAGATACCCGTGTTATCCTACTGTGTAAACCTTTATACTGTGGCCGTGGCATTAAATCGGTTAAGATGTGGCCATGGGAAAATAGGTACATGGCTACATAGGTTTAAACTCATAGACGACCTCAGTTGTAGAAACTGCGAGGAGATGGAAGAAAGCGTTCAACATCTAGTTATGGAATGCCAAAGCTATCTGAGTCAGAGAAAGATGCTATATGACAAACTGAGACGAAAAAACATCCCATTAACCCTAGACGAAATATTGGGGTTCGGATCAAGAACTAGTCACGAATTTTTTTATATACAAAACGCACTATGCAAGTATTTAAAGGACACTGGTATAGTCGAGATTATCTAGTCAATGCAGGGACGATATCAGCAATTTTATGTCTTTTAGAAATATTTATAGAATTAAAGTCGAAGACGATAATATGTCGAAGAATCGACGTCGTTCGTCTTAGAACGCCAACCAACCAACAAAATCGAGAAAGATGAGAGCTGCGTTTGGTTTTCTTTGCTCGAAAAATCGTAAATTTAAATAAAATTACATTTTGCTAACTAATTGCCGACAAAGTTTCTACGCTTATTTTGCGAATGAAAAGTACAATTTATCACCACAGTTTGTTGTAGCAGCACGAAGTCCCAAATCAAGTCAAACTTTCGGAACAAGATTTATCGAAAAAGGCTTATCAAATTTGAAAGCAATTTCAAAACAAAAGTTTCATTTTATTAGCAGCTAGTGCACAACCAAAGTACAGGTTTTTAGGCCATGTATTTCTCATAGTTTCAAAATGCATGTGCATATTGCTAAGTTACTATTCACTGAAAAAATGTTCGCATTAGTTGTGCACTAACTGTTAGCAAACTCAAGATTACGGTCAAATAATTTTTTCATGATATTTACTGGTTTTCTCAAAAAGTTGTTCGGAAATTCCCCATGCTAACCGCCTATACCGAGCTAAGGTAAACGGGACGATTTCAGTATTTGTTTTTCAACCACTGACAGAATTGCGCACTTTATAAAACCGAAAACAAAAATAAAAAATAAGGGTGAATTAAAGCAAAAGTTGTTAAATTCGAACTGTATACTGTATTCGTCAGTATACGGGTGATTAAATACAAGATACGAAATACATCTACCAAAGGTGCTAACAAGTGTAGGCAGGTACGTCATGGCGGAATGCGGTTTCGCTTTAAAGTGCCTACCAAGTACAATCGTGTAAATATCAATCCAATTCTTCATTTTAGACCATTCAGAAGGGGACAGTTTGGTAAACTACTACTTTAAGAAAAGTTCACATTCTTCCCGCCACACGCGCTAGCAGGCCCGTACCCAGGGGGTTTACCCCCCCCCCCGAAATGTTTTTTCTCCGTAACAATATCCACATACTACCTCCCCCCCCTGGGTACGGCACTGTGCGCCAGTATACTATCACATCATCCTTGAGATTTACGGCATTTATAAAGCGTTCAAAGTTTTTAAAAATATCAAGAAAAAATCACTGGTTATCCTATCGATTTTGTTTCTTTTTGTTATTTTTTTCTAGTAAAAATAAGTTGACGAACTCTTCTAGATTACGAGGTTCATGCCATTTTGCTATCATGCAACACAAGACTCACTCGATTCAATGACAATAAGGCAAACTGCTTCACAACCGATCAAACACTATTAACTTTTCCCTACACAATTTCTCGAAACCCTGCCTTTAAAAAAAAAAAAAAAAAAAAAAAAGTGACAATCCTGCGTACCCTGTATAACACCTTATCAGATTTGTGATGGGAAAAAACATTAAAAATTAGGGAAAATATAGAAGGAATAAAAAAGGCTAAATAAATAAATATAAACAATTAAAAAGTAAAAAGCAAGAAAAGCACTATGATAAAAAATTAAAAGCATGAAATAATTTTAAATAAAAACATAAAAATACAAAATTAAGAAACAAATATATAAAAAAATAAGTAAAAATGAATAAAGGGAGAAAAAATAATAGAACCAGCTACCAACGATGAGGCAATGCGTTAAGAAACGAACTATAAATTGACAAAAATTAAAAGTTGGAAATACATAATCGTAATTGATACTACGATTCTTGGAGGATATTATTAAAAGAGATAAAAAAGCTATTCTCGACGACTCCGTTTAGGACGAGATGCGCCGACATGCTTTTCGTCCTTCGGGGGAGGCGTGGCTACCGATCCATCTTCCCCTCCGCCGCGCCCCTTTCTTCCCAACTGCACTTGCGACTGCGCAGTCAACTGGAGCGATATGGCATGTGTGTTAAGTTTCTCCGACAGCAATAAATCCTTAAGGCCACGCATTTTTTGACTATTCAATACTAACTTTGGCCCTTCTTTCTGTCCGCCTTCAGGGTGAGCAGGGAAAGAGGGCAGAGACTCTTCGGGATTTGGTTCTGGCGCATCTTTAGGTTCACTAGAGGGTCTGGTGGGCGGAGCCTCCGTTTTGCGTAGCACCAAAGTTGGATTTCCGGCCGCACTGGGTCCTACAAAGTCAGACTCGACTGTTTTAGGTGATTTCTCAAGATCACAGAAATCTTCCGCCAAAGCCAAAACACCGCCATTGCTCTCGTTCTCGCTGACCAACTTCCCGCCCATAAAGTAACTGGCGTTGAGGACCGTTTGCCCGCATAATTCCGTGAGCGCCGCGAGTGTGGCATTGCTTACAGAAGATGGCCGAGTGTCCACTTTGTCCTCAATGCGGGCAAAATAGTCTCGCAACGCTGATTTACACGGCGATTTGATATGACTCTCCAGAATGTTGCTGTTGGTATCCAAAAGCAACTCTTCGTCCACAAAGGACCTGTTTCCGCTCTCATGACTTGGTTCGGACACTTTTTTAACGCCAACCATATTTATACAAATAAATAAAGAAAAAAAGAAAAATAACACCTATTCTAAAAGCAAAAAGGCTAGGACGTTACACAAATCAGAAAGCGAAAATGAGAAATACGATCGTAAAAGTAAAGATGGATGACATTTTTTCTACACTTTAGGTTGATTTTCATTTTCTAACCTCTTTAATCAGAAATGAATTACGAGTTAGATACTGACAGGAAAAGTTTTGATTTCTTTCGATTTCAATTTCCTTCGATTCGATTTCTAAAAACGACTTAGAAATTCGAAACTGATTTTTGGCTTTTTGCCTTCTTATTTCGATAAGAATTGGTACTTGAAAATGGAAAAAGGGTCCTAATTTGAATGTCTGACTAAAAATAAATAAAATGTTTGACACTTAGAAAAAAGTTGTACCTGCTTCTTGTTCTTCGATTATATGGACTTGCGCGCGCACGTCTGCGTCAAATTTGGAGATGGTGTTGACTAACGGCTTGGCCCATCCTATATGCAAAACGGGGGTAGAACTGCCTTCTTCCCATTGGCAGATTCCATCGTAGAATCTGAGCAAATGCGCAAAGCATTGTGGGTCTTTTAAGATACTTCGCGCATTATGGCCTGATCCTTCCACTTTCATGATGTGTGGAATAAGTTCATTGGCGATTTCCAAAAACTCCTTATAGATCTCTTCATCCTCTCGCGAGTAATTGTAACTGCGATGATAGAATGTCAATGAAAGACTCTTGTTTTAGGTGACGATTGCACGGAATTCTAAATTTACTTTCTTACGACGTCAGCTGCGTTGGCCCAGCTGTCTAAGGCTTCCTTGTAGAGCCGATTGCGATAGTAATAACCGCCTTGATATGTGTAAGGATAAACGTGGCAATTGTTGTACATCCTACGAGAAACTTGAATGGCTTGCTGGAACAAATACTGACAAGAGAGTCGACCAGATGCTGGCGCTATTTCTTCCAAGTCTGCCAGATTGCCTAAGAAAACACAATGGAATAAAAATTAATGTACTTATTGTATTTCAAAGCAAAAAAACCTTACGTAAAAATACAGAAATTATACATGTAAAAATATAGAAATTAGGAAATGTAAGCACAAACTGAAAATGTAAAAATAAATTGATTCGGATTTTCATGTCAGATTCGAATTTTCGCGAAATAGGTCAACTTGGCGACTTTTTCCCCGAAGTTATGAATGCAACTAGAAGTCTTTTTTAAATATTGGGAGATATTTAAAAAAAGCTGACATTCCTTTACAATACTATAATTATGACATTGTCTGAAAATTCAAAGTAACCGCGGTACATCACTTTAAGTGGACACACTTCAGCGGAAAATGGAAAATTTAGTATAAAACAACCTTAAAATAAACAAATTACGAAAACAGGAAAAAAAAGATTTTACTATATTTAACATTAGATTTACCTTTTAGATTGGATAAGTTAAAAAAAAAAGGTTCCATTTTACCTAATGCCATGGGGTAATTATCCAGATAGCCCATGTCATAGAGCAGCCAGAGCAAGGCTTGTTGTAATCCCGCCACTTCCATGGAATCTACGCTGAGGCTGACACTCGGATTAATGGAAGACACCAGCGCAGCTACTTGAGTAAACCTTCCACCCTTGGCCAAGCCAATAACAGGATGGCCTGCTACATACAGCCACGAATTGGCGCTCAAACCAGCATCAATGCACGCTCCTCGCTTATCCTCACTGCCTTTCCCTAATTAATCAGTAATTAATAGTCATTTTCGTGATTCCAAAATAAGTCATCTTTACCATGCCAAGTAACTTCAGCCGTTTCTTGTCCGTGTTCGCCGAAAACGACCCAGGCGTGATCTTCAGACAATGCCAAATGAACGTCCTTAAAGCCCAGAATCTGACAACCAGCTATAACAGCAAACGCAACTCCAAAGCAGTCTAATTTGTTTCCTAAGTTTAAACAAGTAGTTGTATTAATTACCGATTTTTTTTATTATTTCCTATACATTCACATTCATTCATTTAAGATTTATTTCCTATTATCATTCATGTATTAAGTAATAATAATATACCTGTGAGATAACTGTAGAGGCTTTGGAGATGAGCTCGATCTTTGTAGTAACTCCGGGTTAGAGTGTTCCAAATGACGTCAGATACACGTTTGATCAAGTCGCGTGTGGCATAATCGCCCTTCTTGCAGTTGTAGAAGGACAAATCCACCGAGCTTTTAATAATGGCTTTAAATTTGGCGTGAAGAGCTTCGACAACATGGATGTCGAGTGGTGGAAAATCGTCAGCTTCATCAACTAAACAGGTAGAAGATATGGTAATACTTCCGCTTTCGCTGTGATTGCTGGAGGAGCTAGCGGCTGTTGTTTTGTTATTGCAAGTGAGCGTGTTTTCTATGGCTCCAACAATGATGGAAAGTAGGGAAAGATTCGGGTCATCGTGAGATCGGGCCAAATGGTGTTCAAATAGTTTTACGACTGATTGAATGTTTTTCAGAGGAAAATACTTTTTCTCTTCTTCCGTAAACGGAGAACTAGGCATAGTTACACTTTAAAAACACATTGATAACCGTCACAATTAACGAGAAAAGGGTTGAGTAACTGTAATGTAAAGGCGTCTAGCGTCGATTGTTTTGTTTTGGCTTTTGTTTTGTGAGGGGGCAGATAAAAAGCCGAACGACGAGCCGCTGACAAACGCGCAAGCTTTACGGGGTCAGTGCTCTTCAATTCTTACCGTTAGCGTTATAGTATAACTTATAGCGGGCTCCACTGGCTGCATTGGCGTAATATTTTTGGCACTCAGTGTGTTGAACATGTATTATCTTTACACACACACACTCCGTGTGTATACTGTGTACACACACGGAGTGCCAAAAATATTGCACCAGTGTTACCAGCTGAACGCGCTATTATACGGAACTACGAGGTTGTTGCCTATCCAACGAACAGAATCATACGGATATCAAGAACTTATACCGCTAAACCGCTTCCTTTTTTCCTGCAGAATTTTGGAATTCGGATAGAAACGAAGTGGGAATTACGGCTCCCTAATTATAGTATGTCTTTTTCAGACTTATCAATATTGAAGATTATAAACATTAAGCTGACCGCGAGTTCTGCCATGCTTACAGCTAGTATATTGCAGCACCGGTCCGCAATCCGCGCAGCAGTTCGGCTGCAGAACTACCTAAACGTCAGAAGTACCAAATGAAAAACCCGATTCCAGCGCGATAGTCGTTTTCCATGCCTATTCTTGGAAGATCTTCGAAAAGAGAAGTAAATCTTAAAGAGTTTTCCTTAGAAGATCTAAGGAAAAGAAAAGAGAAAAAATTCACCTTTCCCTCTTTTCTAGCTAATCATTGTAACGATCAAGACGACGAATCGCGAAAGATACTTCGGATCCTCACAGAATAAATAAACAATATAGCCAGCTTTTCTCACCGAAATGGCCACATATGATAAATCTGTTACAACTTTGTTGCCCTGTGTATTGCCTAACCCCGGGTGGCGTAGCATTGGTCGCTCGAAAGACATAACACACATATCTTTGTAGTAAAGGAAGTTATTCGTAAAAAAGTCAATAATAGATTATCAATAGAATAAAACAAGTTTTTACAGTATCACATAATATGATACTGTCATAGAACGGGATTTCTCAGGAAAAATAACAAATATCAATAGAAAGGTCACTTTAGAATTTACAGCCCGAACAGTCTGAACTCCTTTGCAATGGATTTTGCTGAACTCTTTGCTGACGGCGTTGCGTAGTTTCACCGTACTGTATACCCGAACCAAGGCGTTCCGGATCCAATTCGCCTATTCGACAAAGATGGAAACAGTGAAAAATCATAGCGCTAAAACGTCGTACTATACCTGTTTCGATTTTCGCAAGGATAGTCTTGGCGCATTTAAGGAAAGCCTCTTCGACATTCTCACCTGTCAAAGCACTCGTCTCCAGAAACATCAAATCTGTCAAGAAATAAAGTCGAAAATATAGAAAAAAAAATTAAATAGAGAATAATATTTCTAAATACCATTTTCTTGAGCAAACCGAGTAGCTTCCATGAATGTGACTTCTCGCTCAGCTTCCAAATCACGCTTGTTTCCTACCAGTAAAATGACCAGATTGGGGGAAGCTAAATTGCGTGCATCTGATAACCATTGTGTTAAAGCATTATAGCTTTTTCTGCAAGTTATATCATAAACTAGCAAAGCTCCGGCAGCCCCTCGATAGTAACTGCGCGTAACTGATCTGCAAATGTAATACCGATTCACAAAAGTATAAGTAATCCGAAAACCAGATGCTGAATTTAAATTGGTAACTTATTCTTACTGGAATCTTTCTTGGCCCGCTGTGTCCCAAATCTGCAATTTAACAGCCTTGCCTCCAACGTTAATAATCTTTGATCCAAATTCCACTCCGATAGTGTGATTACTATCCTCTTTAACTATTAATGAATTGAATTAGACAGACAATACAAATTTAAAAAAATTGGCCCCTACATTTGTTCTCTGTAAATTGGTAAAGCAAGCAGGATTTCCCTGTTCCAGCACTTCCAATCACAAGGAACTTGAACAGATATTCTAAAATAGAAAACGGTATTTAATGAGGACAAACCAAGTTTGTATTGTAATTACCATATGATTCTGACATTTCCACTCCCTTCCGTTTCTTCATTTACCTCTTTAGTACCGTCATTTGCCGCCATGTTGAAAGCAGACGTCATAGTGGGGAAGAAGCAAATCTGACGGCGAAACTGTGTTCTGGTTGGCAACTCAAAAATGGCGGGCAACTTTGTATGTTCAGCGAAATGATACGGAAATAACAACAGCAAGGCAAATTTCTCCCACAACACTGTTTATACTCTCCACCAACGTACATTTTGTGCGACAAATCTTTGACTAAATTCTCTCCCCAAATATTTATATTACAAGTATAAAACAACGAATCTACAAGTTTTTTTTTACATCAATTATTAAAAAAACATGTTTACAGACTAAACGCAGTTCATCACGAATGTAACTTTTCTACCCAAGTACACCAACCAAGGGACTGCAAGGGCTTTTGCTAACTTGTCGCAAAAAACCTGAGGTTTGTCCTTCACACTAACATCGGGTAGGGGACGAACGGGCCCAGTTCCAAACGGTCCCACCTAGGCCAAACGGGCCCACCCATTGACTAAAGGGGCCCACTCAACAGGAAACAAAAACTGGGCCCCTTTGGAACTAACCTAACCTAACCGTTTGGCCTGTTGAATGGGCCCCTTTAGTCAATGGGTGGGCCCCTTTGGAACTGGGCCCGTTTGGCCTAGGTGGGCCCGTTCGTCCACTACCCCTAACATCTAGCCGTATTTTATTTTTTACCGCGGAATGCCCTATCTTTTTTTCTCTCTGCTTGTCTCATTATTAACTGCAACTCGACAAAATCAAGTGCAAGAAAATCCTACTATTCCCATTTATATTTCCGAATATAAACTAGCAACTATTTAGAGAGTAATGCCTCTCGTAATAGAGGCTTCTAAGACTATGTTAAAGTCTGCTAAAGTCGCCAGAATCTGCTCCAAGAATATACACAATTGTGGATCCCTGAGAAAAGAACCGTCTTCAAACATCGAATACGTCACGTGAAGGGATTGAAGTAATCTGCACCACTGATGTAGGTACTTGGATCTAAAACAATCGGAACAATTGATTACACCCATATAATAAGTTCAAAAACAAAGAACGCATAATATTAAACACTAAATTTACTGAAATAAAACAATAATTAGTAAATAATGTCATTAACTAATGAATACAAAGTAAAATAAGAAGTAATTGAGTGTAATTGAAAGGCTCCAGTATTGCTTAGCTAATTTTTCTATTTGCGCCATGGGCTGTATTTTAAAGCCGGACGTGAACGCGCAGGGCTTTTTGTGCGCATAAAACTCAATTGCGGTAACTTGATAACCTTGATATACCCAAATGGCGTACATCTTTTGGTACCAAGTACAGTAAAATAATGTCTCATGAAAAAGGGCTCCAAATTTTCTTTCTTGTTCCAAAAGGAACACTCGTAAGTATTTTACAAGGTTGTACCTGAATCCCAAGCAAACCAGCAACTGAAATTTGCCATCTTTTCCCAAGGACGCTGCATCCTGCTCCACCTGATTCACAGCTTCACTTATCCAACGCGCGATGTCAGCTTTGCCTTTAGGACATTCGCCTGCTTCCAAACTGTCCTTGACTTTGACTATCCCAGATCGAAAAAGAAATTTGAAAATATTAGTAATAAAAAATTTGAAAGCACTGAAAGATACTAATGCAAAGTATAGCTGAACTAAATTACCAAAATAATCCCAGAGGTACAAATTTCGCCCAAAGAATCTCGAACTACGAAACCCATAACTCAGCACCAAATCGACGCAACTAACCAATCCGCCTTCACCACAGAGTAAGGGAGTCAAACTTCCTCTTTCACTGGTCGAACGATGAAAATACTTGACCAACGTATTAACACTATCTCCTAATGGATGCACACACACAAATTTAGTTTAAATTCGAAACTACACTAATGCAAAAAATAAGATTTACCCAAAATTCTTTGGATTTCTGGAACTGTAAGCTTTCCTTTAGCCAAACCCCCATCATTTAAACCGCTCAGATCTGGAAAAGAACCGATCGGCCCTACACTAGGACTACGAGCTCTGGGTAAAGAGCTTGAACTGTAATTGTGCACGGAGGGAGAGAGTAGCTCGAAACTGCTATTGGCCCCCATTTCCAGGGCTTCAGCCACTAATAGTCGCTCCCCAGAACCGTCGTCGACGCCACGCCCTAACCATCTTCCGCAAGGAAATCTTTAAAAAAAAAATTGCTTTGGAAATACACGAAAACCTTTAAAAAGCACATTTTGAAATCCAACAACTTCACAAAATGTTTTTTTTCTTTCTTATCACAATTATATTTAACCTGTAAGTTTGGCCGGTGACTTCATTGCGGACTAAAACGTAATCCACCAACCAACGCGGATTCAACCCAGTATTGTCATGGCCGATTCTGAGTGTAGTAAGCAGTCCCAAATTCTTATGCTGTTAGATACAGAAATAGTATTTTTATTACAAGACCTTCAAGGTAATGATTTCAATTTTTTACTTGGAATAGAAATTCCATCTTGTTTCTAGAAAAGTTGATGACACCGGATTCGCCCAATGTGCCTGCGACGGCGACATAAGGATTGGAAGACATGACCGATGCGGCGACTTTCTTGGAGCAAACGACCACCACGTGATAAGGAATAACTTTGAAAAGAAGATTTTGTTAGCTAATATTTTTAGCAAAGATCTTTTCTTACCCGTGCTAGCGTAAGTGCTGGTGTAGCAATGGTAATCTACAGCATTAAGTGACAATAAATGGAACAGAAACTGTTCGCGTTCGTCTTCACAGCGCAGAAAAGCGTGTCTTTTGTACAAACTCCTAGAACCCAACCAAACCTATGAAAATTTGCAATTGTATAGGCGAATTCTACCTTAAAAGCTTTTCTTTGGAAAGTAAAGTGCGCAGGTGTGTGGACAGGAGCTTCTTCTCCAACGCTAGACGTACCCAGGCACGAGCTAATCCCACCTCGGATTTGATTTCGCTCATGCTTTGCACATTCCTAGGGAAAAAATAACGTGCCAGGCCTGTCATTTGCGTATTTATTGCTGTTTTGTCAATTACCGCATGTCGAAAGTGACGGACACAGGCAATGGACGTAATCTGGGCTCTTGCCTCGGCTCTCGTTCCCGTTCCCGTGACTTGCGATGCGAAGGCGAGTGCAACGGAGAGGCCAGCGGCGAAACCGTGTCGCTTTCCAGCGTCAAAGTAGACAAATCTGTAAAAATAGACACATTAGATGCCTATCACACAATTGTATCCATTATACACAATTTTATCAGGATGTACCCAATGTATATGTCAAATAAATTAGCGAATCAACTTACACTCCAATCTTTTTCTAAATACAGTCCAAGCCAAGGCTGCGAGGAATTTAGTTAATTAAGTTAGCTCTGTCAATTGGAATAAGCAAAAAGACGCAAAATAAACGCTAGTTGGGTCACTTACTCGGGGTTAAAGATTGCGCACTGAGCGATTGTGGGTTTCCATGATTCTCAAGTTCCTGGTAATGTAGTAAATGGGACCACAACGAGGATTTTCCCTGAAATCATAAAAAAAACTGTAAAAAAGTACTTTGACACTTTAAATAAACCACTTTGTAAAGCTTGGGAATGATATACTTGTTTCTGTTGCAATCCATGACTCCAGATACGCTCCAAGAGGTCGCACAACGAAGCCAAAAGCGGATTTTCTTCCAATCCTACCAAAGCGACATGCCCATGACCTAGTTCGACCGCCTCTGACCCCATTTTATCCACCAATAAACGCTTGGTCTTGGCTTTGCACTCCTACATGGGGAAATACAACAGAATTTGGCTTTAGATCGACTATATAATCAAGGATAACTGTACTCAACATTTTTGCTTTACCGCTTACTTTTAGCAACTGCTCTACGAACTTCCAATTGGTCTGAGCAATGGCCGCTGCACTGGGAATAAGCTGTTCATGCTTTTGCTCGGTGATTTCTGGTCCACTAGCAGATCTTTCTAACGTTTTTTCCTTGTTTTTAACCAAAGAGCTGCTCTTCTTTTTCCCACGACTAAACATTAAAAGTCATTTTAGAAACTTAAGATATCTCCTAAACGTGCCTAATTTAAAAGTAAAAAACAAAAACAAAAAAACGTAAATATACTATTTATTACAAAATTTGTTGAAATAGTGAGGAGTATAGATTACTTTAACGTCGCAGCTGGGATCTGGTTCAGTAAACATGCGTCAAGTGTAGGAAATCGAGTCAAAAACCACACTCGAGGTCCTCGAACTTTCTTTTCAAGCTCCAAGGGCGTGGCTACGCTATCCGTGATGGTAATAGGCGTAGCTTTGGCAAGTCGTTGCATGAGCAAAATTTCCGTGTCATAAAAACACTTGCAAGGCTCGTACCCTGGCGTGCGGGTTGATTCTCCCAAACGATCTCTTAATTTTTAAGCAGAATATGTTTTTTTTCCAACTGAATTATCTACAAGTCTTTAATTACCTGAGTTGCTTGAGCCGCAGGTCAAAAAAAGCCACAGGAGAATCCCGTAATCCTGGCCCAGCGCCAGATTGTAAAGCCATGACTTTGGCGTCGACAAAATTTATAAAGAGTTGAGTATCCAAAAAGCGCGCCAAAAAAGCTACGGTTTGTCGGGGTTGATCAGACAAGAACGGCGCAGAATCAAAGTGGCTCACCATATACGAATCCGCATCCTTAGGCGAATATAAAATGAATCACTAGTCTAAGTTATAGTCACTCTAATACAGAAACTTGAATAAACGAAATAATTTGGAACAATAGATTAAAACAAACTCCTAAATTCCAGGCCCGTTTTAACTATTAAAACATAATTAGTCAATTACAGAATTAAGATTAAAAACTAATGTAAGAAATTGATTAAGAAAGTAAATTACGAAAGTAAAGATACGGAATTCAGAGTAATAAAGACGTAAAATAACCGACTAAAAGTGAACCTAACTAAATAAAAGGTATAAGTAAGAAACTAATAAGAAAAAATAAAGAAAAATATCGGTTATCGTTACTTGGGAAGGTTGGACAAGGAAATGCTCGTACGCCGCAAAGAGATGAAGAAAGCGATGAAAGACGATTTCTCTAATCGCGTTATTAATTTTCATGTCTGTTTCGTACTGCTTCAGAGAATCCATCAACTGGGTGGTTGGTTTCGGAGTGGGTTTCTCCCAGTCGTGAAATGAAGTAATCACACCTGTTAAAACCATGTTAAACCTTTCCATCAGTAACTAAAGCTAATTTTTTCTCTTATTTTTGTATGCATTCCATTTTTTACCTGTGCGCTGAGCAATCGCAGCCACGCGCTGAAACACGGGCGACTGCTCCAATATGGTTTTGTTTGATTGCATAGCCCAATCCGTCACGACTTGGTTTTCATTCACTTCATTTAACCAGCGTTCGCTTTCGGAGTTCCATGACATTTTCCTCCTGTGCTTCGTTTGTTGCTGACTCCTGAACAAGTAATTTTTTTTTTGTGAAATCAAGACTGAAAGTCAATAAGTCCAAAGCTAGTTTAAAAGTTAATTAAAATTCAGAATTTAATCGAAATCAAGCCTAAAGTTATTGAAAACTCTTATTATAAGAATCGCATACGGTTGCTCTGTGGAAATCCGGTACGTTTTCAACACTTCTTGCAACTCTTCCAACACTTCATGCTGGTGAGGAAAGGGCGGCAAATCCTCCGGAATCTCGACTAGTCCGTTATCAATATCTACGACGCAGGCGCTAGCTTGTGTATCGTCACCTTCCATGGGATGGTTGGCGCTGCTGCTTAAAACGTGCAAGCCCATGATGTAGGGTACTGGAGCATCCAAAAAGTGCCTCATGGCAGCAGGCAAAATGGGCACATAGACATGAGGCCAGAAAAATGGCCATAGCAGGGCTGAAAGACACTCGCCTACCAGCATGAGACGATAGCACTCTAAACCCAGACCCCAAACAAAGAAAAATTAATTTTAAAAAAACGGAAACATAACAGTTAAAAAATTACAAGTAAAATTAATTAAATAAGGCAGAATTTCAGCATTACTCAAAATTTCGAAATTCACTAGAGAATAAAAGTAAAAAAAATCACGTACTCAATCGAAAAATTAAAGTGAGTGAATTCATTAAGGGCAAAACTGGAAAAAAATAATTAAAAAGAAACATGTTTTAGCAAGAGGAATGGGAAATAGTTTTTACCTTTGGAGTGTAAGAGGATCTGATGTTCGAGTAGTATACAAGTAAGCAGCTGCAAAACAGCTTCGGCACGGAAAAGCGTAAACAATTCCCTGAGTGGATAGTCACAAAGCGGCAGTTCACCTTGATGGAGGGCGGGACGATGTAAAAGCGAGGGACCAGGTTTGTATAGCAGGGCATGATTTGGAGCTGGTAAGGGAATATGGTAAAGGAGATGGTAAACGGTTGTGTTGACATCATGAATTGTTACGTGCGACGTGTAGAGGCTTGAATGTAAAGTCCTAGAATGATGACATTTAGTTTTTCTTTTCCCCTTCTAAAAAGAGCTCAGAAGTTAAAATCTTAAACTTTTAAGGAGCGTAGAGACCAAATACCTGTACAAGTTTTGGAGTATAATTCGGGCGGAATGAACCAGAGGTATAGAACAAATGATTGCAATGCATTTGGAGGCAAGAAGCCAATGGCGATCAGGGTCGAAATGGAAAAAGGTAGCCAAGGGAGACGCGGAATGCGAGAGATCACTAGCTTTGACGCGAAAGTGTCTTGGCAAGGAATGGGTTGATTGTTGGTTCTGGGAAGCCAGGAAGGGAAACTTAGGGTTGCTTTCCGCCATGTGCATTGTCTAAAACCAAGGCAACAACACCGTAAGATTGTAATTGGAACCAATTCGACAAATGAACCTGCAGCGAGACCATTGCGTTGATTATGCGAAGGTCCTCTACTTGTTCCCAACATGTTAAAGAGCAACCATGAATCTGGGTTCCCTTTTCGCTTGTAATGATGAAAGGATGAAACGTCGTATCTTCCCCCTCCAAAAGTTCGGTTGCTTTCTCCTTGGGACAAACTCTGAAATGTAAGCCTCTCGGCATACACAGCTTGAGAAGAAAACAAAAACCCGTTTTATGAACAAAAACAAACCAAAATCCAGAAAGTAACACAAGATGTATTTTTTAAATAACCGTGCATTAGTGGTGCATACCATGTTAACTGCATTCACATTGATTCCCTCATTAGACTCTGGGAAGTGTGCAAGGACGCTGGATTGGTAAAATCGTTCCAACGGTGGTGCAGCAGCATTGTGATCTTCTACGGAATAAAATGTGAGAAAAAAAATTTGGTCCAGTTTCTGTCCAGGCAGGAAAAAGGAAAATTGCATTAAAAAAGCTTGCATTTAGATTTACTGAGCAATGGGTTGGGTTCCAATCCAACTTGTGTATCCAAGCCACAAATTACTAACAAATCAACGAAACGGTTACACTGGCTCATAATTTTGACATGCTAATCGAACCACCGCACAAAAGATCAGTGAAACAACGACAATAAGAACCGGTGTGGGTAAAAGCCGAAATGCGAAGTCGTAAAACGCGAAACTGACCGCGAAACAGCTCTCTCACTGAGCTCCGTATTTGGCGTGATCGCGTCTAATCGCGTCAGTGAGAAACGTCCGCATAAGGCGCTGAAGTCGTTTTATATTGTAGAGTACAAGAAGCTACTAAATGACGCCTATTCGGAGGATCGAACCTAACAAAAGCTTACCCATCTGACCGCTAACCGTTCTGTGGCGTGCTTTGGGTATGACGAGTGCACGACGAGAGCAGTTTCTGCCTGGGAACGTGAACTAATGAATATTGAATTTAACTGACATTAATATCCCCCAAGTTAACGTCATGTTGACGTTTCTTCTATTTAGTGTAAATCCCAGTTACGGCATGTTATTTGTTTCCAGGGATTGGGTAAGGTTAGGTTTGGTTAGGTTAGGTTTAGTTAGGTTAGGTTTGGTTAGGCTAGGCTAGGTTAGGTTAGGAGACTCGCTCCGAAAAGGCATCAAAAGGAGCACCTAAATGCCCGAAGCAGACAACTTGTGGATGTCATCCGAAAAGGCGTCAAGACACTCACCCGAATCCTAATACTCCTGCAAATTCTAAGCTTAATATTCGCTTTCTTTACCAGAAGGTGGCACCACATGTTGGGGGAAATGGGGGGATATTTCCTCCGAATAGGCGTCATTTAGCCTCTTTTGTAGAGTACATCGCGATTACACTGTCTTAATTTGCAATAAGGGGAAGGGAACTGGTTTTAGTTAACAAAAAGGTGGAGACGGTTTTAATTTAATTTAGCATTAACATGGGGATCTAGTTCGGGATTTACTATAACACATAACAGTCAAACACGACTCCACTCTGCCATTCGAACTTTCGCGCTCTCACAATAGCTCCTCCCGTCTTCAATCGTCCCACTCCAGGCAGTATTCTGGATCTTTTAAAAAATATTAGATCAGATCAATCGGCCATTTTTGATCTGATCGGCGTTGACCCTAAATTGGCAGCGAACTGATCGATTTTTTCTGGAAATTTACCGATCCCGACCGATCCAAAATCAGGCCGTCTAGTGGCCACTGTTCAACATTTTTTTTATTCTGTTTGTAAGACCCTACTCTTGTTTTACATAAAATGATCGGAACTTGGATCTGATCTTTGATTTGAACTGACCGATTTGGATCTTTTTGATCGGATCTAAATTTTCTGACATTCTGCAACTTTTGATCTGATCGGGTTGACAGAAGTTGACGACGATCGGAAATGATCTAAGATCACACAAAAAGCATCGATCCAGAACACTGACTCCAAGGTAAGTAAAAAGAAGTTCTTTTAACTTACCTTGGTCCCACTCGACTCTCGGCTCTTCTCTCTTGTCGTGCCTCTCCCACCCTCTAGCATCATTTCACCAGAATATACAAAACGTTTTTAGCATTCCCAGCCGTCAGTCTTGTAAACATCCCTATTCTCTACTCCACGTAAACATCTCGTGAATCGAAATCGCATAGCAGAAATGTTGCTTTAATGGGACAAGTCCCACAGTTTTATTTAAAAAACCTTGTTTCAAAAACAGACAGCGAAATACATATAAAATTTACAGTGGCCGTTTTGTACAGACCCGCAAAATAAAGCAAGAAGATCAGAAAATTGTATTACGTACTGTAATATTAAGCACATTCCAAATTGGTACATGTCAAGTTGAAAAATTCAACCTGGGAATTTTTTTTAACAAGTTAATTCAGGGGAAAGAACTTACTCTATGGGATCTGGCCTTTCAGTACCAAATCTTGTTGATAAACTTGGCTATTATTTATACGCACTCGTAACACCAAATCCGAGGTAGCATAACTTATCGTATATTGTAGCTAGTTCATATGGTAGCAAATTACAGCAAGTAAGGCTACGTATAATTCTTTAAAGCGGGAGTCAAGTACAAAAAAATAAAAAATATTGTTATGTTTTGTTGTTGTAATGCTGAGATAGAGGGCTCTTTAAACGGGATAGTTTTAGATCCTTCCCAAATACAACAGTTCAGCCTCGGCTTCCAACTAGCTCGCATCCCTGCTTTTCCTCCGCTTTAATACAGCTTCGTTCACCTTGCTTCCTTACACTTAACCGACAGTTTCGTTCATAACAAATATGTTATAGAGGAGACCAAAAGAAGTGTTCTGGCTGAAGAATCCCTATGTCAATTATGCATATTAACAGAGTAATTAATTATTTAGCGGTTTAAGCTCCGCCCCTTTCTTCCAAAATTCAAATTTTCCTATCCTTATAACATTGGGGGACAGCTGGCCGGAGGTCTAGCGCCTTTACCTATGAGCGCATTCAAAATCGGACCTTTGATTTATAGGGTCGGCACCATTATCTTTCTTTTTAATGCTCAAGCAGGTCTTTAAGTGCTTTGGTTAACTTATAATCTCGATTACAAAAAACGGACTTTTTCTTCGCGCCGCGACTTGCGGGCTTCGCTGAACGCCATGAAGCGAGCGTTACACGCATAGTTGGAACCGCCTCGTGCGGTCCCATTGCCAGGGGATGGGCTGTCGACTGCAAAGCTGACCCGAAACTTGCCTAAAAGCTCTCAGGCGCGGGTCTCGGCCCGACAGGACGGCGAGCTACGGCGATCGCGCGAAGAAAAAGTCCGTTTTTTTTATCGAGCTTGTAAATTAACCAAAGCACCTAAAGACTTGTTTGAGCATTCAAAAGAAAGGTCACGGTGCCATCCCTATGAATAGAAGGTCCGATTTTGAATGCGCTAATAGGTAAAGGCGCTAGCTCTCCGGCCAACTGTCCCCCCGTGTTATAAGGATAGGGAAATTTGAATTTTGGATATATTTTGGATAATTTTGGATAATCTAGTAAGTAGCACACGCACGTTTTCTAAGCGTTCTATAGACGTTTAGATACAAACCTAAGACGTAACGTGGCTTACGCTTATTTAACGCCTTCTAAACGTGCTATTGTCCTCTCTGCAAACGTTCATTTAGCGACGTCTAAAATACGTCTTTTTTAGACGTGTAATATACGTCTTCGCCAATAGGTTTATATACGTGCAGAAAACGCCCAATTATACGTTGAAAAAGCGTACACCATACTTATTTTATACGAATTATTTCCTTATATTTTTTGTTGTTGCATATTAATTCTTGCGATGGAAATTCCTTGAAAAGGCAGGAAATAAAAAATTATTACAATTTTTATTTGCTGTATTATTGCTTTCTCCGGATACATTTTGTCAAACAACATATCAAAAATCATTGTCAATCAGTAATCAGTAATAAACATATCGCAGGTCCATTATTTCAATCTTCTTGGTGCTGGTGCTTTCGCTGCGGCTTGTTCACTTCCCGCCCGCTGTAACGCCTGCCTTCCCAATTGTACTCCTTCCAGACGTTGTCTAGAAATATCTTTTAGTCCAGACGCAATTTAGAAATATTTTTTAAACGTGCATTCAAGAAATTTTACTAAAACTTACAAAGTTTTTTGCAGCTCTGTAAATTCCTTTCTAATGTTTTGAATTCGTCAAGCGTCTGGACGGGCAAATTTTTCATGGTATAGAGCTTTTGCCAAGTTCGCTAGCGACATCTAGCGAGAGTCGCAGAACTAAAGTCCACCATTTTGAGTCCATTGCGCATTTCGTTCTTTCGAACATAGAAGACAAAACACCTGTCTTTAGTTGTCTTCTTCCCGACAAAGTGTCGTAAGAGTAGAAATCCTCGACACTGAAATGCTTGGAGCAGACTAAAGCATTATTGGTAACCTGTTACTTAAAAGCTTTGGTTTTAGACGTAAAGAAAGTAAATTATGTTAAGTTACTCTGAAAGATTCCCAAAGTTCTGCCTTATACACGAAACAAATTTCTCTTGTAACTTTGGCACCTTTGGTAACTGACGAAATGTTATCTTCGGCCCTTGCTTTCCTTTGTTTGATCTTCCTGAGTGTTCCGTACATAAAGGATCACAATAGCTGGGCATTTTTTCAGGTTTTATTAAACCTAAGCTAAATCAAGATTATCTAGCAACTGTCTTTTTGTTTTTGTTTGTTTACCTGAGCTACTTGTAGAAGCTGTAAGTAAAACCAATATTCACGGAGAACAGTTTGTTGTTGTTTGTTTACCTTAACTTAAATGTACTCAAATGGCGGATTTCGCCAACTATTGCCGCGAGAGGCGTAATTTGGCAAAAGCTCTAGATAGGCACTATACTTCAACTTGGCAGCCTAATTCGGGGCTGGCTGGGAAGAAAACGTTATATACGAAGAACGAAGGGCGAGGGGTAAACGAAGAATACGACGATAAGGGAATCACTCAATTTATATTTCAAAGGGAAACAAGAATATATTTGCTCGCGCAGTACAACAATCAAATTTCTCGAGTTGGGGAAAAGTGTCTAATGTTTAACAAGGACGGGGCGCGAAAGCTACCTGGCTCAGCAGACAAGCTCGGTCGGGGGACAAACATTCATTGTTGGGCAACAGCGAAATCTTCCCGTTGCGGGCTACGCGGGTTCAAAATTCATTTTTACCAACAACGAAACATGGGAATTTGGAAAAAATCCAACTAATTCATTAAATGAAACACAATGAACTAAATGCGAACTTTACATCAATTTCGACCACGCTTCACAATAACAACAAAAAATTCTTTCCGTGCTTAGTACGGAACAGTGTCCGTCCCAGTTCTTGTTGTAAAGAATGAGATGAGTAGACGCGGGTTTCTCTATAAGGAACGCAAATAATATTAATCCAACTGCCATGTCAATTTTTACCACTGCCGGCACAATTAAAAAACTAGTAGCCTTCATTTTTCCTTGATTTTGCATTTAATTAATTCACAAAAACAAAAAGCTTTTGTGTTAATGTTAAGTTAAAGTTTGGATAAACCAAAAGAACGTGTTCTTTGGATAATACTTTTGCTGTGAAGTAACGCGGTATTGATTGCAATATTAAACTCTACGGAATTTCTTCAAAAAAGGAAAGATGCCACTGATATATCAACAGTGAAATATTACGTGGAGGAATGTTCAATATTGTCACGTCTAAATCTGACAGGGCATCAAATCTGTCAGGGAATTAGAAGTAATGTTCGAGGAAAGGTGGATTTATAGAATTGTATTCGGATAAACACAATGGTGAAGATAAGGGGACTAATAGTAAAGTGAACAAAGGGACTATTACACAACTAACAGGACTAACAACGACTCTCTACTCTTCGATCCTCTCAGCTTGACTCTCAAAGACCTCTCTTGCCAAAAAGGCTCATCCCAACCATTAGCAAAGTTGGGTGTGCAATCCCCACGTAGCCCCTGTGCTCCATCCGACACTATGTGCGTCAACAGGATGTGTAATCCAGTACATGGGGTCAGGGATCACCGAAGCCCTGTGCTAAGTAAGCTACAAGAATTAGCGAAAAGCAACACCATGTATGTAATCCGGTACATGGGGTCAGGGACCATCTTAGCTCTGTGCTAAGTAAGCCACCAAGTTCAGCAAAAGTGACACCATGTAGGTAACTCTGTACATGGGGTCAGGGATCATCTTAGCACTAAGTCAGCTGCAAAGATTAATAAAAAGTGTGAAAAAAATGCAAGCAAAGCGAATATGACCGTGACATTACCCCCGGCCCGCTTTCGAACGTCCCGGTCGAAACAAGCGGACCACGCGTAGATAACGCCCTCTAGGGGCAATACCAGGATTAAATTGGGGACAAGCTTGCAAGCGCATGGTTAACATCAGGAAGCGTAAACGCGTAATTGTTGATAATCAACTCTCTAAAACTAAAGTGGAAACACTACATAAACCAGACATCAGACATTTTGCACTAAAAATGTTTAGCCAATAGGTTGAGCACTTTAGGCGATGACGTAGCAATTCCTGCTCACACTTAACATAATTTTGGCACAGAACTCCAGCTGGGGATTCCTTGGGTTGAAATTAGTAGCAGCTGCCGGAGTGGGGTGCAAAGCACCAGGCACTAAAACATCATGGTTCGGTTATTGTCATCATTTGTTTGTTTGTTTTGTTTTGATTTTTCTTCAGCTCAGGAGTCGGGTTGATAAAGGTGATTTGCATACCGTCGTTGGTTTTACGCGTTTCTTCAGGTAGGTTGGCCGTTCTTTACGTGATCACGCGTGGAAGTTAGTGGGATTAAAGCTAATGAGAACCAAGCTAGCATGCTTAACTGTAGATGATGGCCAAAAAGTCCAAAGAGGTAGACAAACCTAGTTTTGACTAATGGTTAGGTTATAGGTCCCAAGCAAATTTAATTGTTCCCATTGCCTCGGGTAATGAGGGTCGGGCGGCAAGTTGCCTCAGTCTTGATAAGTTATTTGGTTGAACTTCAGCAATTGCGGTGATTACTTCCGCGAAAATTAAGACCTCCCATATCTAACTTCTTTCCAACTCCGTTTTGTTCTGGGCTTCAATTTCTATCGAACGACAAACACCCCTCGTAAAACCTACAACGTCTACATACCACCAGCCATATTTCCAGAAATCTGATAATCCTCCTCGCCCTCGAACCCGTAATACTTAATCTTCTTTCTAACCCTACTGGACCGTCGTAAACCCATTGGTTGATCCGGACGAGCGCTATACGTCACGCTTTCGGTAACGCTAGCCTCGGGCGCTGGAATGGCAGACGGGATTGCTTCAGTGGTTCAACGGGGAAGTAAGTCCGCGGGCTCGATAGCTAGTTCGCTAGCTCCACCTGATACCGCGAGCGTCCGGTCGCGCACTTCGAGGTCTCGTTCGTCTCCCAACTTAACCAACAAAGTTGGTTCGTCGAAGTCGTTAACTCTGTCTACGAAGGGTTTGAGGCGAGAAACGTGGACTATGTCGGATTTCCGTCTTTTTACCCCCTGGACCTCGTAATCTACGGGAGACGTTCTACGGAGGATTTTGTAGGGGCCAAAGAAGCGATGGAAAAGTTTTTCCGACTTCCCCACTTTCCGAACCGGAGTATAAACCCATACAACATCCCCTATGTTATAGAAACGCTCCTCGTGAGATTCATCATAACGCTCTTTTTGTTTAGTCTGGGCTGTATCCAGGCGTTGTCTTGCGACGTTAAAAGCTTTCGATGTACGACTGGCTATTTGACCCGCTCTGCTTATGTCAGCGGAGTCGTCCATCTCGCCTACCTCGGCAGAGGCACCCATCGCTACATCGAGTGGGAGTTTTGGCTCCCTCCCATATAGGAGATAGAATGGGAAGTATCCAGTGGATTCCTGCCTCGCCGTATTGTACGCGAAGGTCACAGCGTCTAAGCACTCATCCCAATCACGGTGGTTACTGCTTACGTACATGGAAAGCATGTCCGCTAGCGTGTGATTGAGGCGTTCGGTTAAACCATTACATTGGGGATGATAGGTCGTAGTTGTAGCGTGATTAGTTTGAAGAATCCTAATCAACTCCTCAGTAAACTCTGCTGTAAAACAGGTACCCCTATCACTCAACAAGGTCTCAGGTGTCCCATGTCTCAATACGAGTTGTTGCACGAAGAATTTGGCAACTTCGTCGGCTGAGGCTGATGGGACAGCCTTGGTCTCAGTCCACTTGGTTAGGTGATCAACAGCTACAATAATGTGCTTGTTGCCGCGCGTGGTCTCGGGGAACGCGCCAAGTAGATCAATCCCGACTTTTTCGAAAGGCCTGTCAACTTTGATCGGGATCATTAGGCCTTTCTTTTTGGTCGTCTCTCCTTTCCTAGTCTGGCAATCCGTGCAGGATGCGACGTAATGGGCAACTTCGTTTAACATTTTGGGCCAATAATACCTTTTACTGATTTTGTCCCAAGTCCTTTTGAGACCTAAATGGCCAGCAGTTATGTCGTCGTGACAAGCATACAAGATCTCCCTTATCAGAGATGTAGGTACACAGAGTCTTAGACGACATTCACCGTTTCTCATCAAAAGTCGAAAAAGTTTTCCATCCTTCATCGTGTATTGCGCGACTTTACGCCTCTGCACTGCCCGCGGATTAACTGTTTCCAAGATGACAATGAGTTCTGCCCATCTCGGATCTAAACGTTGTTCTTGTTCAACATCAGCTAAAAGAGTGTCAACTGAGTGGACCCCAATCCCAAACACTACCGGGCCGTTGTCGTCGCCTTCTTCAGGTGGGGGGTCAACGGGGTTACGTGACAAGGGATCAGCATCATTGTGAACCCTCCCACTCCGATGTACTATTTGGAACTCGTATTCCATCAGAGCGAGGGCCCACCTAGCTAACCGCCCTGTGGACTCTCGTTTGGTCATTAACCAACACAGTGCGTGGTGGTCGGTGACAGCTTTAAAAGGTTTACCCCAAACGTATGGCCTAAATTTTTTTACAGTCCGTACGAGAGCTAGACATTCTTTCTCAGTGGTGGAATAGTTCCTTTCGCTTTCGTTTAGGAGACGGCTCGTATAAGCGATAACTCGCTCTTCACCATCTTGGCGTTGCGCCAGAACTGCTCCGATGCCAAAATCACATGCATCAGGGTGGATCTCAAATTCACCATACAACTCTGGATGAGCTAGAATAAGCGCCGAAACAAGAGCCTGCTTAAGGTCTTCGAAAGCTAACTGTTGTTCGACACCCCATACGAATGGTGTATTTAATTTCGTAAGCCTTGAGAGAGGTTCGGCCCGAGCTGAAAAATCTTTCACGAATTTCCTATAGTACGAGCATAGGCTCGTGAAACAACGAACCGCCGTAAGATTCGTCGGCGTAGGAAAATCCGTGACGGCTGTTAATTTACTTTCATCCGGCCTAATGCCCTCCTGATCCACTACGTGCCCAAGCCCCTGCACAGTTTCACAGCCAAAGTGGCATTTGCTGGGTTTTAACTTCAGCCCTGCTTTACCTAGGCATGCCAAAATGGCGTCAACATCTACCACATGCTTTTCGAAGGTTTTAGAGAAAATAACGACATCGTCGAGGTAGATTAGACAAATTTGCCACTTAAAACCCGCTAAGATAACGTCCATCATCCTTTGAAAGGTGGCTGGCGCGTTACAAAGCCCAAATGGCATTTTCGTGAATTGGTATAGGCCATCCGGTGTTATGAATGCCGTTTTCTCCCTATCTTCTTCCTTTACTCCTACTTGCCAGTAACCTGACATTTGGTCCAAGGTGCTGAAGAACTTTGACCCTTGCATGGAATCCAAGGCATCATCTGTTCTAGGCAAAGGATACACATCCTTGACCGTGACGGAATATAGCTTACGGTAGTCAACGCAAAAGCGCCAACTACCGTCTTTCTTCCTGACCAAAACTATGGGGGAAGACCATGGACTGATTGATGGTTCTACAACACCCGCTTCTATCATTTCTTCCACCTGCTGCCTAATCAGCTCTTTTTCCCTGTAGGCGCTCCGGTAGGGAACCTGCGAAACGGGATTTGCGTTACCCGTATCTATTCCGTGCTCTACCACGTTGGACGCACCTAGATCCTCTGAACCCCCGGCAAAGCACATGCGATGCTTACTTAGCACCTCTCTAAGTGCTTGCCTTTGATTATCGTCTAATCGATCAGATATACAGCTATCCAGGGTCTCGTCAGTAACTGCTCCTTTCTCTACTTCAATTATGTGGTGTACCTAATCCTCAACGCTGCCTAAAACTGACCCCGCGGCCACCCATTGTGCCTCCGGACCAAAGTTTACCAGCATTACAAGACCGTACCCACCCTGAAAGGTAGTTATGCTTCGACCTAAGCTTATCCCTTTTTCGATTAATAATCGCTTCTCGGGTTCTACTAGAAAATCTTGAGCTTCGTCTTTAGACTGCGGTGTTAGTTTACACTCGCCCCATTTGCCTGAATCCTTGTTCACAAGGTTGACATGAATGGGAATTCCCGATCGTGGGGGAATTTTGTGGGCCTGTAAGGAGACTAACCTAAGCGGCCTACCTTGCTTCTTTTGACTTTTTCCTTTCGTGGCTAGCAACATGCAACTAAAGGGATTGTCTCTCTCACTTATAACGCTAGATGGAGGATTAGCGATATCGCCAACACCCATGTCACTAGTCTCGTACGTTCCCTCCGAGGTTAAGGTAGGAGAGACCGAGGGCTGCGAATTTTTACCTTCGTTTTTCGTCTCCGGCGGTCGAATAATTGGCCACTGATTTCTGCTAATCGTGTCTCGTCGCTTACGTGAAATAATTGCCCATAAAAACCGTACGAACGACACAGAAACTCGATTTGGTGTAGGTGGCTTTAACGGGACGCTCGCGAGCTTAATTCGTGGTGGGGTAGAAGCGCACTGGGGAGTATTCGCCTTTTGAACCCATGACCCTATTTCCAGGGGAATTCCCCAACAACCTTTGTCAAATTTCGACTCCATACGCGCTTCCCTAGGAGGTATTATTTCTCGCTGGTTCCGGATCGCGCGTGCCACGGTGTTAAGTTCGCTAGCTACATCCTGAATCTGCCTAATAGAGGTCAGGGGTTCCTTACAAAAGGTATCGCGCGCACATTCCTCGCGGCGTATCCCGAGCTGCCCTGTGGGGGTTTCCCGTGCGGCACTCATGCCATGGGCAAGGACGTCAGTACCTTGATAAACTACAGGCGCCACCTGTTGAGGGATTTTCGAACAGTCTGGAAGATCAGTTTGCACTTGAAAATTCGGAGCTAGGACCGAAACGGGGCTTTCCCGCAGTTGTGGGGCAAGGATAGGGATTCCCTTGCTACCCGAGTACGGTGTTACGGGAGCCGTCATAACGTAGCCAGCTGGCGTGCATTCCTCAATTTGATCCTCAAGCTCTCGTACTATACTCGTAATTTCCTCTGTCTTCCCTATCATTTCATCCCTCACTCTCCTATCTTGCCTCGTTGCATGTTCCTCATGAATTTCTACTAATCCAATTATTTCGTTTCCCTCACTGGTGAGGATAATCGGTAACTCTGTTCGTCCCTGTGCACTCGGCTTTCGATCGGCTTTAATCTTTCTGGTGCCATCTCGCTGCTTGGTGGCATTGAGCATTCCCACTACCGTTTCATCCTTGCTTTTAACTCTCTTTAGACAACATGCTGCCTGGGTAGTTGTGTTATTTGACCTTTCTCCGATTGCCTTTCCTTCATTTTCACGACGGCCTGCTAAGGTAAAACCATCATCTCTATATCGGAGGGTTACGTCACCCAATTGCCTGAGAAAGTCGTTGCCTACGATTAACTCCGCCAAACCATTGTTAAATACGACTGCTTTCGTATGCACCTCTTTTCCTGCGAGTCGAACTGCAAGCCACACGCCACCTCGTATCTGAGCTCGTTATCCATTGGCCACAACGATCTCTGGGCCTTCCCAGTCTACTAACTCCGCCTGGTTACGTAGGGCCCAATCTTCAGAAACTACGCTCACAGCCGCACCAGGGTCGATGATGGCTATTGCTTCTACTCCATTACAAATTACTCACTCTCTAACTAGGTTTGGACAGAACACATATAAGAGGGGGATCTCAACGGCCTGGGCGACTCCAACCCCTGGAGCCGCCCTTTTTAGTTTTCCGAACCAGAATCTTCGCGATCGCTATAGACTTGTTTCCAAATTCACAAACGACATCTAGTGAAGCCTATAGGAACCGAAGTGGCAGCCATTATCGGCCAAAACCTGAGGAAAAAGCGGCAGTCAACAATGCACCCGTTAGATGGCCCTAGTCTTATTCTCAATGCAAACTGCCTTAGCAACTTCGGTACTTTTGGTAATCTGTGGAAAGAAATTCTGGGCTCTTGGCTAACTTTATCCAACTTTCCCGGCCGGGACTTACGCAATGGAACACAGCAAGATGGCATTTGCGACAATTAAAACTACCAGGAAGGAGAAAAACAGTGAAACAATAACAAGCAGCCTTATGGCAAGTGCCAGAGTTTGGCCGATAATGGCGGATTCGACACCTCTCCCCATAGATGGCGCGAATTTGGAAACAAGTCTATTCGAGGGTCTTCCAGAAAGACCATTGACGTTAGACTTGCCGCCCTTACCTTTACCTTGAGATTAATTATTTCCCCTTCCCTTCCCTGTTTCCCGGTGGTCTTGACCACGCTCCCTGGACTCAGGGTTGGCACAGTAGCGTGCAATGTGCCCTGACTTTTGACAGCGGTAGCAAATAGGTTTTCCGTCATGCGTGCGGGAATTGGGAGGGTAAGCACGAGTGGGAGAATAGGGACGGCCAACCTTACCTTGCGGCTTCGCGAAACTTTCGCGAAACTTTCGCGAAACTGCTGAAACTCTCCGGCAAGTTTGCTAAGGGCCTCCGCGATGGCGCTGGATTCCGATCCTGAGCTGGGTTTAGGATTCTCACGACCCGTAGGGGTAAAAGGGGTAAACGACCCTTGCCCCGGCACACCAACTCCAGCCAACGTGACACGTTTTTCGGCTTCTTCGCTGCGGATCACATTTGTCCACCAGGATTGAGAAACTCGGCTTCTCTCCTGGCTGAACTCAAGCAGGTTAGCCTCTTCAAGGAACTTGTCGCACGTTTGCACATTCGAGCGCGACAAATAAACTAGGCCGTAGGCCTCGGAAGAGATGGTTGAGTTTGTCATATTCCGACATGTCGGAATTAATCTCTCGGCACATGTTGATTACGTCCATGTAATATTCGTTGACGCATTCTTCTGGACGCTGCACACGCCTTTGCAACTTTGCGTTGCTGCGGAAGACTCGGCCTTGGGGGACAAAAAACTTTCGGAACTCCTCTTTCAGTTCGTTCCACGAGGCTGGGGGTGGTTCACCGTAAGGATACCGATTACTGTACCAGGTATCGGCCAGACCGTCTAGACTGGTAGCGAAACACTCCAGTTTATCATTCTCGTTCCAGCTGTTGAAAACGGCATTCTACTCGTACTTTGCGAGGAATCGCATCGCATCCTCATCGTGGGCTCCTGAAAATCGTGGAGCACTCACCGCTTTACGCAACCTGCCGGGCGCGGCGATGGGATTGGCCATTGTCGGAGCAGGGATGTTTGGCTCACCGAGAAGATCCACGAGTTTTGAAACAAACCCACGAGGGCGAGGGGTAGTACGGCTGGCTTCAGTGGTTTCAATTACCAATCTTTCAATTACATCTAACTCCTCGCGTATTGCTGGGAACTCGTACCTTCTGTTAGGGGTTTCAGGGCTGGATACAGGCTCGCCAGGAGCGGCGTAGCAGGTGAGGTCTAGGTCCGGACTTCGGGGACGGTCTGCTTCTTCGTCCTCGGTACGGTCAGCGGAGCTCCACGGGGGCCACTGCGCCTCTAAAATAGGCTTCTGTGGGCTCGGGACAGCAAGGACTCGTTCGACGCTTTTCGAATATAGCCACGAAGGATTGGCGGCTTCTTTTCGTGCTTCTCTGGGCTGACGGCGTACAGTCACGGAACGGGTTAATGGTGACTCCCTCGGAGGTAAGGTTGGTGCTCCTGGGATACGTGTACCCCAGCGTACTGGACAAGGAACTTCTTTACCGGTCCCCGCGGTCTTCGGGATCGCCCCAGTGTCGCTCATTAAACCCCCAAGTCCCAGTAAGATTTAAACACTTAACTTCACCGATCATACCACCTTTCCCGGTCGGTGCACCAATTTGTCACGTCTAAATCTGACAGGGCATCAAATCTGTCAGGGAATTAGAAGTAATGTTCGAGGAAAGGTGGATTTATAGAATTGTATTCGGATAAACACAATGGTGAAGATAAGGGGACTAATAGTAAAGTGAACAAAGGGACTATTACACAACTAACAGGACTAACAACGACTCTCTACTCTTCGATCCTCTCAGCTTGACTCTCAAAGACCGACTGCCTCTCTTGCCAAAAAGGCTCATCCCAACCATTAGCAAAGTTGGGTGTGCAATCCCCACGTAGCCCCTGTGCTCCATCCGACACTATGTGCGTCAACAGGATGTGTAATCCAGTACATGGGGTCAGGGATCACCGAAGCCCTGTGCTAAGTAAGCTACAAGAATTAGCGAAAAGCAACACCATGTATGTAATCCGGTACATGGGGTCAGGGACCATCTTAGCTCTGTGCTAAGTAAGCCACCAAGTTCAGCAAAAGCGACACCATGTAGGTAATTCTGTACATGGGGTCAGGGATCATCTTAGCACTATGCTGAGTCAGCTGCAAAGATTAATAAAAATTGTGAAAAATGCAAGCAAAGCGAATATGACCGTGACAATATACGTCTGATAACTGTAAGAAATATGTCTTGTTGGTGGCTTAAATAGTCTTGAAAATGATATATAATAGATGTTTTTTAGCGTGCTGTGGCAAGTTCATAAACACGTTTAATATATGTCTTTTTGACATTCTTTTTCCAACAGATGAACCTCTGTTAGACGCTTTTTGAGCGCATGTTTTCTGTGTCAAATACACGTTCGTTGCTGGTCTAAAGCTGGCTTTACATTGGCCTGTCGGCGTGTCGAAACACGCGACAGACGACAGACACACACGGAAAAAAGCAGAAAGTCCGGCAGAAACCCGGCTTCTGATCGCTTGTGTGCCGACGCCAAAAGTAGAGCAGCGCTCAACTCCGTCTGTCGTCAGTCTGTCTGACTGTTTCTGCCGGGTTTTCTGCTTTTTTCCGTGGGTGCCTGTCGTCTGTCGCGTGTTTCGACACGCCGACAGGCCAGTGTAAAGCCAGCTTAAGTGTCAAGCTTTTTTACGTCTAAGAAAATCCGTTCAAAACCAAACGTCCAGACCTCTAATATACGTATATTTTTAGTAAGTGTGCTACTTGGGTAAAAGGGCGGAGCTAAAACCACTAAATAATTAATGATTAATTACTCGGTTAATATGCATAATTGACATAGGGATTCTTCAGCCAGATCACTTCATTTGGTCTCCTCTATAACACTTTTTTTTTGCACCTGACTGTCCCTTTAATTATGGGAGAAACTCTACAGGAAGTTTGAGGCTAGTTATATACGAGTGCCATCGGTGTTTACCTCCCGAAGTTCTAGGGAAAGACACCCTTAGATCATATACACTTACGATGATAGTGTATATTGTGAAGGTGTTGTGAAGGTGTATTAAATTGACAACAAGAAGCAGAAAAATTACATATAATCTTATTGCAATTCAGTGACAACAGAAAGCAAAAGTAATATAACAAAGAACACTTGGTTATTCTTACGGTTTACGCCACAGGGTTGTGGCGTAAACCGCGGCAAAGGCTGCGGGAAAAAATAGACCACGTGCATCGCTGCGAGTTTGTGCGGTTCGCTGAAAAATCCTAGAACGTTGAAAAAAAAGGTTAATCTAACGTAACTTTCCAAGATTAACAGCACTACAGGCCAAAAATAAATACACAACATGCTAGAAGGAGCGAACATGTCTGGCAGTTTAACAAAACGGCTTTATGCATTTCGCTGCGGTTTCAAATCGTCTGCCTGAGGTAAAATAAGCCAGGTTTGCTGCGGATCGAGCTAGGCCCCTCCTCCAACATGGCTGAATTAGCTTTGCGCGGTTTGCTAATTTCAAATGTAAACAAGCAAAGGGTAAGGCTAGCCAACCTCCGTTTCATTCGTTGGGAACCCGGATGGATTGGGCCGGATACGTCACCCATAACAACAGAAGACGACACGAGTGCACTAAAATCATACTGAAACTGTTTTCGGTATATAGCTTTTGTAATGAGTAGGTTGTAAAATGACCTTCACAACAGATAAACAACGCTGATATCCAAAGTTCTTGTATAAAGTTAAAAAAAAAGTTCCCGGTAAAGTTACATCCTGTTATGTTAGCCGTCTTTGATAATTCCTTCTTTGTCTAAAAACAAACGCAAAGTATGCGAAAATTTTTAAAAATATTTTATAGCTTGAATTCTACTTTTCTTTCGTTAGGTATTTCGATAAATTACGCGCTCGTGTTAAGCCTACTGGTAAGCGTTGAAACACAAAAACAACATATGTCCAGCCGGATATTCCGCCAAAGCAAGCATCAAATCATGGGTCTTAGATATTCTTCCAAAAAGTCTCTGCTCTGGGTAGTAGTCTTTGGGTGTAGTATATATGCTTTTGCCTTATATATGCGTCGTCCTTGTCCAAATGTGGGCTATGATAACCAGGTATATATTGGAATCAATCTTTTGGGAATTTTGTGCCTTTTATAGAACTTTCTAATAATCCAAAATGACTTTCTTTGCATTAACCCCCTCAACTCTGCCTATACCTTCTCTGTTTCCTTCACCAACCATTCCACATGCTCACAGCCTTTATTACAGCATATGGTCCTAAACGGAAAAGACCAGATGTATCACTATGATAAAAACTCACCCTTTATATTTATTGGAGGCATGCCTCGATCAGGCACAACCTTAGCCAGAGTTCTTCTTGATGCTCATCCCGATATTAGGTAGTTTAACCTATTTGTTTTCTATCAATTTAAGAAAAGAATCAGTGAAAAAATCTAAAATTACTATACATATAAATATAAAAAGCGATTTTGAAGTAATTAAATTAATGTTTTGGGAACTTCAGGTGTGGGGAAGAGACACGTGTGGTACCTCGGTTACTGCAAATGCGCGCACAATGGTACAAATCACCCAAAGAAACGGTCCGTTTAGAGGAAGCTGGTGTTTTTCCTGAAGTAGGCTTTTTTTTTCATAGTTTAAGACGCTTTTTGATTCTCTGTTTTGTCCTTAATTCGAAAGGTGCTCAACAATGCCGTGGGGGCTTTTATTGTTGAGGTCATGGCCCGGCATGGTGAACCTGCCGCTCGCTTGTGCAACAAGGACCCTTTTACTATGAAATCGGCAGTTTATTTATCGCAATTGTTCCCTAACGCGAAATTCATCCTGATGGTACGAGATGGTAGAGCCACTGTCCATTCCATTATCAGCAGAAAAGTACTACTTCTTTCCTTTTACCCTGTTTTATGGTTATACGCTATAGTAGCTTAGTAGAGTTTAAAAGTTATTTTTTCAGGCTAAATGTACTTAGTAAACTGTTGTAGCTTAGTAAAAAAAAAAAAAAACGAAACGTTTATTCAAAAAGGTCATCTTAATCGATATTAGCAAAATTTTCTGCGTCTAACAAAATATCAATTAATTGCTCGCGAATACCCCCATCATCATCGTCAGTTCCAAAAATCGTTTCAGTTTCCTCATCCTCAGTCAAATTGTCGTCAGTTTCGTCCTTCACCTCACCATAAAAATCGATTTTTGTCTTTTTAAATCCATTTTTGATGGTTGACAGGCCCGTACCCAGGATTTTTTTTCGGGGGGGTTTTAACCCGAGAACTGGAAATCCTATTTTTGTCGTATACCATTTTTCCGGTAAGGAAAGGGGGATACGAAAAAGGAGAAAAGTTATCGCGTTGTTCGAGCTTCAAAACGGTCAAACAAAACCAAAGCTCAATTTGAAATAAACTTCTCAAGTACCATATGCTAGAAAAACGTATATTTTTCATTTGCGGAAACTTTCGATGGGGGTTTAAACCCCCCGACCCCCCCTGGGTACGGGCCTGATGGTTGATACTGGAACTTCCTTCCACGCTTCTGATCATGTGGGCCGTCATACCCTTCTCCCTCTTCGGGTTGTAATGCCTTCTATAATTTCCAACAGTTTCCAGTTGTTGGCGTTTTTTTTATTGTTTTCTTTACTAAGCTAGTAGCTTAGTAAAGAGTGGTAGCTTTGTAAAGATAACATAAAAAGTTTTGGTTTCAAAAAGGTTTACTAAACTAGTAGCTTGGTAACGAGTAGTAGCTTGCAACCATAAAACAGGGTACGTTTTTTTTTATTTTCTTAGTTAATTAAATGTAATCAATTTTCTGAAGGTAACCATAACAGGTTTTGATTTAACCAATTACCGGTCCTGTATGCAGCGCTGGAACCAAGCCATTCAGACCATGTACAATGAATGTAAAAGTGTAGGATCCTCTCGTTGTATGATGGTGTATTACGAGCAACTCGTACTCCATCCAAAGCAATGGCTGGAGAAAATTATGTCCTTTTTGCAAGTGCCATGGGACGACGTTCTTCTGCACCATGAAGAGCTCATTAACAAGCCTGGCGGGATCTCTCTCTCCAAGTAAGGAAATCGAGAGATCATAATTTAGTACAAAATCGCCATAATTTTAGGAAACTAACCTGTATTTTTGCTTTGCACGTTTTACTTGTTCTTAATTATGCGATCTAAAGTTACGTTTTTTACAGGGTGGAGAGATCTTCGGACCAAGTAGTGAAGCCTATTAACATAGAGGCGTTATCAAAGTGGGTTGGAGCGATTCCCGAGGATGTGGTGAAAGATATGGCCGATTTAGCACCCATGCTAGCAAAACTCGGGTACGATCCCAAAGCCAACCCCCCAAACTACGGCGATCCGGACGCTTTTGTATCAAAAAACACATTTGATGTCATCCAAAACCAGTCCCGATGGCAGAATAAGACGTTACACTTACTGAAACCTAAGAAAGAAATGCTCTCCGCTGAAAATGATAAGGTGAAAGAAGGCTTTGAGGCCGGAGAAGAAAGGTCAATTGATAAGGGCGAACCATGAAGTTGAATTGCCACACTTTAAAAGAAGCTCATTTCTACAGTAATGGCTTAAGTCTATCAAAAAAAACTATTCAGTGTCAAGAATATCGAGGTTCACTTGTGATAAAAATTCAGCACCCCCCTCCCACTTAAATTGACAAGTAGAGCAGAAGGGCATTTTCAGACAGCGAATCAGTTTTTGCTATAGAATCCAACAACTTGGATTATATAATCCTCATACATTCAGGTTTTCCAGTCAGGTTCCTCGCACCCTTTTAGAGACATGCAAAAATTCAAACGGAAAAAGAAAAAATGAGAAAGACATTACTCTAGCTTTTATACTGTGTGACCCTGCCAAGACTTGTAAAGAAAAAAACTTTAAAAAAAAGTGTCGTGTGTTTTTGTCAAATGTGCCATTTTTATGTTTGTGAACTTTGTAATTTTTCCGGGGCCCACGCACTCGCTCATACGACTAGGTCATTTGTCTTTATCTTTCCTTGAGTTTCCTGCAAATCTTATCTGCAACATATTTACGATGTGAAGAGAATATAAAAACGCTTTTGGAATCTCGAAACTAAGCTTTAAACGCAAATACATTTGAAAAAAATGTCATAAATTATTTTTTTAGTACCAACACAACCAACGGAAATTTTCTTTGTCCACGTATTGCACGTAATTGAAAACTTAATTTGCATACTACTAATTTATTATGCATGGAAAAAATTGTGTAAATGTTATTCACACTAGCGAATAATATACTGACTTCAGCGCTAATACAGTTTTGTATGAAATGTAGTGTACTCGTTTTTGCAAACGGTTTTTTCCGAAATTCTACATGGTTACGGCCAAAACCGAGCTAAAGATATACGAGAGCCTTAAATTGGGGAGTCAAGTGCAAAAAAAAAAAAAAAAAAATGTTATAGAGGAGACCAAAAGAAGTGTTCTGGCTGAAGAACCCCTATGTCAATTATGCATATTAACCGAGTAATTAATTATTTAGTGGTTTTAGCTCCGCCCCTTTGGTCCAAAATTCAAATTTCCCTATCCTTATAACATGGGGGGGCCAGTTGGCCGGAGACCTAGTGCCTTTACCTATTAGCGCATTCAAAATCGGACCTTCTATTCATAGGGACGGCACTATTATCTTCATTTAGAATGCTTAAACAAGTCTCTTAGGTGCTTTGGCTAACTTACAAACTCAATCACAAAAAACTGACTTTTTCTTCGCGCCATCGCCCGAACGCCGTAGCTTGCCGTCCGGCCGGGCCGAGATCCGCGCCGAGAGCCTTTGAGCAAGTTTCGGTTCGGCATCGTAGTCGAGAGCCCATCCCCTGGCACTGGGACTGCACGAGGCGGGGTTCCCACTATGCGGGTAACGCTCGCTGCATGGCGTTCAGCGGAGCAACACGTTCTCCAAAGTCTAGCACACCTATCTTGTGTGGTAGTTTGAAAGGCTTGGCACACGGCTCCGGTGTGCTTTTAGACGTTTCCAGCAGTTGGGTTAAGTTAGGTTAAGTTAAGTTAGGTTAATTAGGCTAAGTTAGGTTAGGTTAGGTTAATTTAACTTAACCTAAACTAACTTAACTTAACTCAACTGCTGGAAACGTCTAAACGCACACCAGAGTCGTGTGCCAAGCCTGCTGTTGTTCTTTATAGAACACTCAGGAAGATCAAACAAAGGAAAGCAAGGGCCGAAGATAACATTTCATCAATAACCAAAGGAGCCAAAGTTATAGGAGAAATTTGTTTCGTGTATAAGGCAGAACTTTGGGACATCTTTCAGAGTAACTTAACATAATTTACTTTCTTTACGTCTAAAACCAAAGCTTTCAAGTAACAGGTTACCAATAATGCTTCAATCTGCTCCAAGCATTTCAGTGTCGAGGATTTCTATTCTTACGACACTCCGTCGGGAAGAAGACAACTAAAGCCAGGTGTTTTGTCTTCTGTGTTCGAAAGAACGAAATGCTCAATATGGACACAAAATGGTGGATTTTAGTTCTTGAGACTCTCGCTAGATGTCAGTAGCGAATTTGGCAAAAGCTCTATAGAGTTGTTTTCAAATTCGCGCCATCTATGGGGAGAGGTGTCAAATCCGCCATTATCGGCCAAACTCTGGCACTTGCCATAAGGCTGCTTGTTATTGTTTCACTGTTTTTCTCCTTCCTGGTAGTTTTAATTGTCGCAAATGCCATCTTGCTGTGTTCCTTTGCGTAAATCCCGGCCGGGAAAGTTGGATAAAGTTAGCCAAGAGCCCAGAATTTCTTTCCACAGATTACCAAAAGAACCGAAGTTGCTAAGGCAGTTTGCATTGAGAATAAGACCAGAGCCATCTAACGGGTGCATTGTTGACTGCCGCTTTTTCCTCGGGTTTTGGCCGATAATGGCTGCCACTTCGGTTCCTATAGGCTTCACTAGATGTCGTTTGTGAATTTGGAAACAAGTCAATAGTGTATATGATCTAAGAGCACAAGCTATGCAGTTTCCTGCCCGACCGTTATTTTCTGGGTGGCAGCACAATTTCTCATCCGAATTTCATAAACTTTAGGAACATTTTTAAAATAAACAGTAAGAGATAATTGAAATTAAAAAAAAAATTCTTAATAATAAACTCGATTAATGGTGCTTCGGTTTTTTTTATATATGATTAATTTAACATGTTCCTCTATGTAAAAAATTTATGGAAGACAAATATTAAAAAGTACCAAGCAACATAAATTGAAAAATAAATCACCTACATTACTGTCACAATACAATTTGATTATATTGCAAAAGGACTGAGAATTTTGTACCTAAAATTTGCCATGCTATAGCGCCATAAGGAGTTCCACTACACCGTGGCCTTAATTAATCTAGTGATTTCTTCTTTTGCACAAAGTGCAATATCGCAAGATTTCTCCCCGGGCATTTTTTTTTTCCTAGGTCGCCTTTTGACGTCAATACTCCACTGCTCGCACATTTTGAGCCCTTTTTCCAGCGATTTGCTTGCTAACAATTCTCGATCAGTGAGAGAAGCAGTTCTAAAGGGCTCGTAAGTCCTCATCAGCATCATGAAAATCCATGCTATGATCTTGCAAACGCTATTGAATTCGATCTATCCGGGTAAGTGTTGAGTTCCAAAACTCAAGCAGAACAAAAAAATCGAACGTTAACATTCGACAAAGCATTTGCTGTACATCCCCTCTCGTATCGACAGTTTCGCATTCGTCGTCAATCACAGGTTGCAACACTCCCACTAAGCTATCGAAGTAGTCATAAACCAGCCTTACAGACTCTGTTCTTGAACTCCATCGAGTTTCGCATGCCGACTTAAAGAGCAATAGCCAACGACATAGCATATTGATATTTGAATGGATTCTTATTGTACACATTTTTCTAAGAACGGAAAAATTTGTTTCAAGTTTTTGTGACTAGCCGTTCCCAAGTTATTGACTTGCGAAATTTGGGCATTTTCCCGCCACGAGAGGTGTGACGTAGATATTTGATGAAACTTTACAGGCTGACCTGTTCGTGTTCGTAGTTCGTGGTTTGTGTTGGTAAGTTCGTGGTTCTGCGCTGGCCAATGGCAAATATGCTCCGTTTGAATTTTAGAATTCTTATTTTCTTATTATTTAGTTTTTGTTTTAGCGTACGATAAAAAGACACATAGAACTGGAAACTACATTTTTTACTCCTTATTATAAGACAAAGTTGTTTTTTGGTGGCTATTGCTCTTTAAGATCAAACTTTAGAAAACCAACGTCATGATACCGAATTGTATCATCTATGGTCTCTTTTGCTTCCTCCCAGTGGTGCTCATGGGGGGGGGGGTCGTGAGGAGTAACTCCTCTTGGCCATTTTCTTNCCCCCCCACCCACCCCCCCCCCCCCCGAAATGTTTGCGGGGGGGGATTTGTAGGAATTTGTAGGGGTTGGGGGGGAACTCCTCTTGGGCCTGGGGGGTGACCACCTCTGCTTCCTCCGGGTCCAGGTCGAAACGACCCGATCGAAAACGACCTCGCACAAAACGCCCTTGCCCGAAACGACCGTGGCCATAACGACCGGCTTATGGAGTTCAGGGTGTGTCAAAACGACCTGAAATGCTGGGATTGGTTAAACTGTGAACATAATTGAGTTATTTTGCTACAAATGTATTTTTTTCGAAGAGCTATCTCACAGTTATTTAATAAAAATGTTTTTTCTAGTAAACAAGTTATATTTTCTTGATCATTTCAACATAATTTAAAACGAATGTTTCTCGAAGTAAGACACGAAAAGCGTGTTATTTTATTGAAAGTATATAAATACTCGCTACATAGAATGGAAGCTTTCTTTCCCTGAGTTGGGAATTTTTAGGATGTAGACCTTTTATTGTAAACACTATTTTTATCCTTGACGTTATCTTTTGACTTTGGATTCCTCGCAATGTTTTGGGAACATGAAATCTATATGTGGACGAAGTGTATAAAAGGTCTCGACCGAACATTCCGGATCGAGTGTAGTTTGAAACATTGACCTGAGCTGACGTTTTAGCTCTCTCTCTTTATATTGCCATCTTTTGTGGTTTTTATTTGTGGATTTTATAGCTTTCATAAACCAAAAAAATTGGTAGTTTATAGCCAGTTTTCTTAATGTGCTAATTGAAATAATGTCTCATTGCGTGATATGTGAGAAACCCGTTAGACCTAAACAACACGGGTTAGGTCCATGTGACACGTGTGACCGGTGGCAACACCGTGTATGCAATTCTGGTAAATTCTTTACTATATCAAGTTAAAAAGCAATAGTCCAATATACATATTCGTTAATTAGGAGTGACGCTTGCGGAATATCGAAAGTTACGGAAATGGAGCAGTTTCGATTGGCTATGCTCACGTTGTCGTCCGAATAACGACCAGCAAGTAATTTTGAAGAGTATAAAAAATGATATCTGAAGCAGCAATTATATATTAGCCATAAAGTCACATCTAAGAAAATTTATTTTTGCAGGCAACTAAAGACCCTGCCCTACCAACTGACGAACTGCCTCATTTACTGAACAGTGACCAGGAACCCGCCGTGTCTCACGAAGACCCTGCCGTACCAGTTGACGATTTGCCTCCTTTACGGGACAATGACCAGGACTCCTTTGTATCTCACGAAGACCCTGGCCAATTGCCTCCTTTATGGAGCAGTGACCAGGACCTCGCTGCATCACACGAGGAAGAAAACCACCTACTTGTACGTATTATTTTACATACAGCAGAGATTATATTTCTACTACCGCATATAAACTAATATTCGAATTCTTTAAACAGGACATAAGCATTCCCCATCCAGATCTACCGTTCCGACGACCGGTAGTTGTAGCGGAAGATTCCCTTGTGAACGACTCATTAGGGGAACTGTTAGACACTAGCATTCCTGCAATTACGTACCAGGTCGTGAAGAGCGGTAGCAACAAAAACCACGACGCACTAGTGGACAACCAGGGTGGCAAATACACAAGAAAAGATGTTGTAAAGTCGGGTACGACAGTTTGGCGTTGCTCGGTAACTAACTAAGCGTTAACTAAGCGTTAACTAAGCGTTACTATTATAAATTTATATTTCCGGTTCTTTCACAAGACTCTTGATACAGGACTCAGTTCTGCAATACCCTGTGAGATAGCTCTTTGGTCCCAACATTTCAGGTCGTTTTGACACACCCTGAACTCCATAAGCCGGTCGTTATGGCCACGGTCGTTTCTGGCAAGGGCGTTTTGTGCGAGGTCGTTTTGGATCGGGTCGTTTTGACTATTTCCCCTTCCTCCTACTCTTGGTAAAATGGTGTAGAAGTTTTTTCTATTAATAAACCGTTTCTCATCGTAATAAAATGCGAAACGACTTTTTAGACTCCAAATCCTGTCAATTAGTGAACCAGTAGTTTCTCAGCCGGTTTCTCTTTTTACCCTGTCGCGTTATATATTATGCGGCTTAGAACCGCGGATCGCACTTGATGGAGCTTGGAAAAGTGAACCGCAAAAAAAGATGGCCGACACTTGTTAACGTAGAAATGGGTTATGTTTTTCCTGCGTAATTTCTTTAATTAAATATTATTAGGTAATTATCGTTTTTACGGAAGGACGTCTAATTTCTTTTTCTTTAGGTTGAACCGGCGTATGAATGGAGATCGCCTCACAAACTTCTAAGAGGCCGATCGTTTGCCGTTACTTTGCTGCATCTGGGACATGTTTTTATGGCACCGATTGCCAATTCCTACACGCCAGTAACGGCCATAATCACGTACATCAATCCGGCCAAGCTTCATCGCCCTATATGAATTTACCTAGTGCCGATGGAAGCTCAGATTTCTACCCTGCAAGTGATAAAAACACACCGTCACAAACATATGGGGTACTTTTTCCTTAAAAAAAGCTTGTTATTTTAACCACTTAATTTACATTATATTAATCACAGACAACCTTCGCACCCTCTTTCCCTCCTCCTAACGTTGATTCCTTGACAGAAAAAGCTCAACATTTGAATCTCAATGCTAGAAGCAAGGGTCGAGGAGATGCTGTAGAGAAGTAATTAATTCTGTTCTTTAAAAAAAGACATCGGAATTCATTTTATTACCGTCTGTAGGGTTAATTCTGGGGATAGCCTGCCAACATTTCAAGTATAATTTTCTTATCACATTATAACGGGGTTTAGGTTAGTAACGTTCAAAGTGCTGTTTTTGTTAGGATATGGGTACTACTTATTATTATAACGAAGACGAATCCAGTAAAGAAGAAACGGAGGGTGTGGAAGTAAAGAGCGAGGAGACAGAACCGGCTCCTCAAGTATATAACGTGTACACAGGGCCACCATCCGCCACACAAGACCTTTACCAGAGATTAGGGAAGTTCCATCCTCCAGATCCGTTAAGCTACTTCGTTAACGAAGACGTTCGTATGGAAATCCTTCATCGCAATAGCTTAACCTTGGCCTTGGCTGACCCTAATATATACCCAGGTTAGGAAAAGAAAATATTTTTTCTTTAGTTTTGAGGTAATTCTTTAATTTAAATGTTTTGAAAACTAGATCTTCCGTCCGAAGTGGATCAGTTTCATGAGTTGGTACCTTTGGAACCCATGTCGTCGCTGCACGCCGTCAAGTCTTCCACGTTTGGCTTCGTGACTTCGACTTACAAAGCCCGGCATATGCGCACGGGCAACCATTATAGTCTCAAACGTGTACATGGGTTCCGCCTTAGCAGCACAAAGTGTTTAACGTTGGTTGAAACATGGAAGAAGGTCACCAACAGCTACGTTGTGCGGCTGCGGGAAGTTTTTACCACCAAAGCATTCGGCGATCATTGTAATATTTTCGTCATCCTTTCTTTGTGAAGTTATAATATTTTTTCGTAACTTTTTTATGTTTTCAGCCATCGTATTCGTTTACGATTACCACGCGGGAGCAGAAACTCTCATGAACCGCCATTTCGGGAGTGGGAGGGACCTTTCCAAAGGGCCCGATGTATTTAGTGACGATCCCTCGGTCCCTAAACCTTATACACATCAAAAGAATCGTCTGCTGCAACAACAGGCAGAAAAAGGTGGATATAGTTCATTATTTCCTTAGTGTATTTCTTCAATAGTTTTTTTTTCTTTCCATTTTTCGGTGGGCGGATTCGTTAGGGTTTCTGCCTGAATCACTGCTCTGGCATTACGTGTGCCAACTGGTGGGAGCTTTGCAGAGTATACAAGGGGCGGGGTTAGCTGCTCGAGTGCTGGATCCTACCAAAATCTTGGTCACTTCCCAAAATCGCGTAAAGTTAGGAGCAGTAGGCGTTTTCGACGTTTTGTCCTTCGATGCTGCGGCCGCCAATCCCATGGCCTTATTGCCCCATTACCAGGTAATTCATTTGTCAAGGTTTTCATTTTATATGTAAGAGAAAAGGAAAAAACACTTTCAGCCGTAAAGAATTAATAGTTTTTTATTATTTTAGCAAGAAGATTTAATGGCATTAGGCAAGTTGCTACTGGCGTTGGCCTGCAACTCGCTGTTAGCCTTGCAGCGCGAGAATTTTCAGGTTTCCTTAGATCTGGTGGCCAGAAATTATTCACCAGATTTCCGTAATCTTGTTTTGTAAGTCTTGGAAACTTCAAATTTTCTTTACGTGTTCCCATCTATACCCTTGCTGCTAGATATTTATTGGCGAACCCACAGCAACGAACAAAATCCGTAACAGAAATGTTGCCTTTTGTTGGCCCCAGGCTCTTGCAGGAGCTCGACGCGGCCATTGCGACACAAGATATCTTCTTAGATCAATTGGCCAGGGAAATTGACAACAGCCGTCTATTCCGTCTCCTCGGGAAATTAGGTGCTGTTGTGGATAGACCCGAGTAAGCTTTATTTCACCTTCTTAGATAATATAGACGAGTTACATGAATTTTTTTTTCCTTTAAGGCTGAATTTGGATGCTTCCTGGGCTGAAACGGGTGATAGGTATCTCTTAAAGCTGTTTAGGGATTACCTCCTTCACGCAGTGACGGAAGATGGTAGGCCTTGGTTGGATCTCGGACACATAATTCACACGTTAAATAAACTGGATGCAGGTTCGCAGGAAAAGGTGAGCTTTCCTAATTTAAGAAAGAAACTCGGTGAAGCAAAATTATTCGATTTTTGTGTTCCAGGTTTGCCTGATGAGTCGCGACGAACAGAATGTGTTGGTTGTGTCGTATGCGGAGCTCCAACATTGTTTGGATAGTGCGTTTGGGGAATTGCAAGCCGCGGCTATCTCTAAACCGCCCCCTAACGCTGTCCAACTAACGTGAAGTGAAGCATATTTTGCAGAAGCTTTTCGAATTTTCAGAAAAGTTCGCAAAAATCGTACGATCCGATCAATGAACCAGGCTTAGGGAAATGGAAGTTTCTTGAAAAATATTTGAAACTCTTAAAAAAGTGTCATTTATTGTTTAAGAAAATAACATGAAAAATTGGTAATAAAAAGTACATAATTCAAACTCTTAAGGCTTTTATTGAACGCAGAAGTGTTAGGGCAAAATTTCGTCAAAGCGGAAAGTGTCTGAGACGACTTTCCATTTGTCGCCTTGCGCTGTGACGACAAAGTTCTGGGTGAAGTTTTTAGCCGGCTGGGTCCCAAAAGTTACTTGGCCAAAGCACGAAATCAGGACTGTAGATTGGTTTTGAACGGCTTGATCTATACAAATTAATTTAATTTGACTTGTCAACTCTTGTTAAATAGATATAATTTCTAATGTTATAGCATTCGAAACATTTCCATAGTTGTCTTTGATTAAACTAACTAACCTAGAACGGGCTGGGCATCTAAAGTGATCACGTTATGAACACTTGCTGGAAGGGTTTCAAAAAATTTTTGGATTTCGGTGTTCCCTGTTGAAGCATGGCCATTCCAAACCAGAATACCACTTTCTAAATAGAGCTTGGCTAACAACTATAATTAAGGAGTTGTTTGAAAATAGGATTTGTTAGTTTTCGTTATACAGTATTTATATAGTTTCAAGTTTAAGTTTACGTTTCTTCGTTTATCTAGGCACTCATAATAAAGCTTCGTAAACTCTTCTCCTGTGCTGCAAGCCTGGTCAATGCGGGCTTTTTTATCCTAGAAGAGAATACATACATGTGGTCATGTTAAATGTACTTCAGATTAATTATTTACTTGCATTTAATAAAGCCATCTCTCGTCAACACAAATGTAATATTGTGAAGTCAAAGATCGGATCCAGCAACTTTTTGACCAATCCACCAATCAAGAGCTTGGGCACACCCATTAAACTGTTGTTGGGCTGCAGTGCTTCCACTTCTTCAAATTCAGTGCTTTGGATCTTCCCAAAAAGATCCCGATCCGATCATTTGATCGGATCGGATCGTCGGTGTGTCGTAAAGAGCGTGGATCGGATCTTTTTTTAGGGAAATTTACCGATCAATTAAGGCCATCTAGTGGCCGCTGCTAGTAACTCTTTTGTGTGAATAATATTAAGTTGTGTGAATAATATTAAGTATTTTATGTATATAGTAATATAATTATAAGCGTACTTCAAACAAGATATTTTATCATATCTGTATATTGACTCAGTACTGTAACGGGTAAAATTGTATCTAAAGTAATGTTCCCGAAGCTCCCTAGATGGCTCTTTGTGTCGTGTAGAGAGTGGAGCTAAGGAGTTGCTGAGGTGAAGAGTCGGTCTCGAGTCGTGGTATGTAGCGGTAGAGAGTAGAAGTAGAGTCGAGGCGGGGTATTTGATTGTTGGAGTTTGTGAGTGATTTTAGAGTGATTTCTTGACAATACAGTGGAATTAAACGAACCCAGATCATTTCCAGGGGTTTTCCTTTCGTAAATTGACTAATTATCTAAATTACAACTTTCCCCTCACAGTACATATAATAATAACCTTAAAATGGATTTTTTCATCCATATAAATTATGTCCATGATGGCATTAAAGGGAACATTTAAGTTGTTTAAAAAGAAGTGTACTAGTCTTCGTATGACATTTTTTTTTGGCTTGAAATTATCCCGTGCAAGCAAAGCGGAAATACTATGTTTAATAAAAAAGCACAGTTTATTTAACGGCGACCTGCAGAACGTCCGTTTTATTGTCAACGAGAGCAGTTCAACGGAAGAACTGGTGAACGGATCAGTTCACAATAAAACGCACCCCAAGCCAGGGCTGTCCAACTGGCGGCCCGCGAGAGGCCTTTATCCGGCCCGCGACCACTTCGACAAAAGTATTTGGAAATTTACACTGTCAAATGAATTAGGTATATACTTCTCCTAAAAGTGCAGCGAAGGAGTAAAATAACTTTGCGTAATCGCAGAAAACTTGAAAAGTCGAAAGCTTTAATTCAGTACATGGACAGTATAACAAGAACGGAAACGTAACAGCTTGTCTGTGAGACCACACAAATGGAAACAGGAGAATTCCCCAGTCCTACCCTCAGTCCTTTCCCAGATGAACCTCAATGTTTCAAAAACCGAAAAGCAAACAAAGCCCTTATCCAACTTTTTTTTACGTCTCCAAGTCACCCTCGTAAGTTGTAACGAGTTGGGGAACTTGAGTCGCTGCAAAATGCGCTTCTGTTGGTGAAGGGATAAAACTATATCTAAAAGTCATTCTGCAAGCTTTTTGACAACGGTCGTTAGCAGTGGTGCTGATGGGGGGGGGGTCATGAGGAGTAACTCCTCTTGGCCACTTGGCGGGGGG
>JAGJRO010000334.1:0-35831 GCA_022832285.1 Lepidurus apus apus
AAACGAGACTATATTGATCCCTCCCATAGAAAAGAAAAACGCATGTAAAAATAAACACAAACGATATAAGGCACACAATAAATGGAACTAATGTAGGCTAAATCATGCCCTGTAAAATTAGTTAATCTCACCATTAGAGAAAGTATGATGAATAAATAAATAGCAGAGATGCCATTAGCGGCAACTAACGCTGTACCGTTATGATGCATTACTAGGCCAATTTTAGATCGACCTTTGCCTTACTGACATTTTGTCTATTTAACGGCTTAAACATTGTATGATATCAGGTAGAGGACTATATATAAATGCTATCGCTCTCCAGCTAGTCAAATATTTTCTGTCGTTACCACTATTAATGTTGAGCAATAATGGTTTGGAACCTAGAAAAGAAAGTGGCTTTCATCAACGAAGTCAGGAACAATCCAGTACTGTGGGATAACATCTCAAAAGTTTTCAAGGATAGAAAAAAGAAAGAGGAAACATGGGGAAAGCTCGGACAACTTTTTGGTATTTCGCGTAAGTAATTAAGTAGCAAATTAAGTAAAACAGACCTTAAATAAATTTATTTTAGCAAAGTTTCATATATCGTTAATAATTCTACACAGAAAATAAGCTACACTTTCCTATGCACGTGCATTATAGCACGTGGGAAGTTATTTTCTAGGAGTAGGGCGGAGCAACGCAAGGGGAAATGCGGAATAGTCGGGACACACTTCACAAAAACGTACGGAATAAATCCGTACGGGAAGAAAACGTACGGAGAAAATCCGCTAGTGGCAACACGTTCTCCAAAGTCTAGCACACCTATCTTGTGTGGTAGTTTGAAAGGCTTGGCACACGGCTCTGGTGTGCTTTTAGACGTTTCCAGCAGTTAAGTTAGGTTAGGTTAAGTTAGGTTAAGTTAGATTAAGTTAGGTTANAACACGTTCTCCAAAGTCTAGCACACCTATCTTGTGTGGTAGTTTGAAAGGCTTGGCACACGGCTCTGGTGTGCTTTTAGACGTTTCCAGCAGTTAAGTTAGGTTAGGTTAAGTTAGGTTAAGTTAGATTAAGTTAGGTTAAGTTAGGCTAGGTTAGGTTAGGTTAGGCTAGGTTAGGTTAGGTTAGGCTAGGTTAAGTTAGTTTAGGTTAAGTTAAGTTAAATTAACCTAAATTAACTTAACCTAAGTTAAGTTAAATTAACCTAAATTAACTTAACCTAACCTAACCTAGCCTAACCTAACTTAGCCTAATTAACCTAACCTAACTTAACTTAACCTAACTTAACTCAACTGCTGGAAACGTCTAAAAGTACACCAGAGCCGTGTGCCAAGCCTTTCAAACCTACCACACGAGATAGGTGTCCTAGACTTTCGAGAACGTGTTGTATGAGATAGGGATGACTCCCCGACGGGTGCTATCTTCTTCTTACCAGTGTTCTGGATCGATGATTTTTGTGTGATCTTAGATCATTTCCGATCGTCGTGAACTTGATCAGATCAAAAGTTGCCAAACTTCAGAAAATTTAGATCCGATCAAAAATATCCAAATCGATCAGATCAGGACAAAGATCAGATCATTTTATGTAAACAGAATAGAAAACATTTCGAACAATGGCCACAAGACGATCGGTCGGGATCGGTAAATTTCCCGAAAAAATCGATCAGATCACTGCCAATTTAGGGTCAACGCCGATCAGATCAAAAATGGCCGATTGATCTGATCTAATCTTTTTGAAAAGATCCAGAACACTGGTCGCGACGCGGCTAATTCGTATGCCCGCGACATATTTATTTGTTTGTTTGCCTTATTTTCCCCCTTTCCCCCCTTTTTTCTTCTCTTCCCCCCGGCGATCGAGAACATCATGCTTCCTTATTGGAACAAGTGAAACAACTGAACAACAAGAAACAGTGAAACAACTGAAACTGACTTGTCACTGAAATTGTTTAAGTATTAGTAAGATGTCATAAAATGAATTATCTTACCTGCTTGGTAGTTAAAAGCTTTGGAATTAAAAATCCAATTATGTATTTTAATGTAAATAAATTCGTGTTCCTTTTAAACGCCGTATAACACATGGATCCTTCATTGTTGTACATTCGCTCCTGAACTTTCTTAACTGCAGATAAACTTACTAGAAAATACTGAAATTTATTTTACTGTCAATAAATGGTTTTACTGGTCCATATGTTTTATCCTTAATGAAGTTCAGGTTAAAACGATACCAATTTTATCTCAAATCTCTCATGGATTTTACATATGCAGTGCAATATATTCAATCGTTTTGCACGGAAGTGCGCTTAAAAGTCCTTGTCTTCATTTCGCTCTTACTCTCCTCTTCTTTCGCTTCCTTATCAGTTTTGCTCACAATTTGAGATCCTGTACATCCAGGTTGGGTCGGAGAAGGACTCGAAGAGGTTGAATTTCCCGCCAAATTACTGCTGGTCGGATTTCCAGCACCAGTACTCTCTTTAGGCCCCACCCTCAATCTTCCTGGCTGATAAATCTGCATTGCAGGCCGGTCTTTATTCCTAACTTTTCTGTCAACTCTATTTCTCCTCTCTTCCGGCTCTCTTTTCTCTTTCTCCCGCTCAGGAAGACCTTCAGATGTATTCTGCTCTTGTTTGGCAGCTATTAAAGGCTTTTCCGATTGGGACGTGGTTCCTGACACCTCTTCTTGACCTTCCGAGTTTATTTTTAGTACTTTGACGTCTTCCCGTTGTTCGCGCTTGGGTTTGGACTCCCTGGGCTCCAGTTTTTTACTTTTTTCTCTAGGTTTCTCATCAGGAGTCAAGTCGTTACTCTTCCTGACTGGTCGGTCGTCCTTTCGTATCGGTTTTTTGTTAGTTTCGCGGTCTTTCTTGTCGCGAAATTTGGCGTTGGAGGGGACGTTCTTGTCTTTGGGCTTTTCACGCTCTCTAATCTGATCTTGATCTCTTTTCTCAAAGTCCTTACGAGGTTGGCTGGCTTTGCTCGTGGACGGCTCTTCCTTGTCCTTTTCGCGCTCGGGATTCTTTAGGACTTGCAGGATGACTGGTTTGTCTTCTTTCTTGTCTCGTCGCTTGAAACGCTCTTCCTCTCGCTGTCTACGACGGTCCAAGTCTTTCCGACGTTTGTCCTCACGTCGCTCGTCCCTTAGACGTGTCCGTTCCACTTTCTTCTGCTTAAGGAACTCGACCAAGGGCGTACTGACGACCGCATCGCTATGAGCTGTCAAAATACACACAAAAATTAGCCATTTCGAGACGCGAAGATGAGGTTCTACCTCGTCGTTCCTTTTCCCGCGCTTCGATTTCCTCTAGAAACGACTCTGCACTGGGCAAATGAAACTGCTCGGGCGATTCCAACGCCTTAAGAAATTGCAGGTACTCTGGGTCTTGTTCGAAGGTACCACATTTGGAATCTGCTTCATTTATTTTTCTGGGAATCTTCTGGGAAGTTGCGAACTCCACCACAGCGACATACTCATTGCCTAAAGATGTAAAAAAATAATAATTTAAACTGTGGGGCGTTGAGAGAGACTTTAAACCTTTGTTGTCTAGAAAGACGTAGCCGTCGAATTTATCCCGGAATATATAGACATCGTCCACATCCAGGAAGTTGATATAAGCTCTGGAAAAGCCCAAACTGCCCAAAAGTGGATCGGGTTTCACGAAATGGAAGTAATCATGATCTGGTACGGGCGCAATTTGTTCCAAGAAGACTTCTTCAGTCACCAAAGGAGGCAGACGACGTATTACTACCTATAAAGCAAACAAAACTTATATATCTTTCAACAATTCAATTATTTTACAAAAATTCATTGTTGTGATTTAGTGGCAATTCGTGTTAAATTACCTTTGTGAGGGCCTTTTCTTTAGTTTTAGGGGCATTTTTCTCCTTAGTAGTCTTCTCTACTTCTTCTGTAGCCATTCAGTAGTCTAATAATCGGAAATATTAAGAAAATTTAAGAAATTGTGCAAATTTGATGTTCGACGCCTGTGATTTATTTATTTTTATTTGGAAAATTCAAGACTGTCCAATTCATTGTTGCCAATTTTAAATTTGACTTTTTATTCTGCATAAATCTAGGTTTGTATAAAATTAGTTAAACTTATATTTAATTCAATTAATTTATATAATAAGCAAGTGAAGGAATTAATTTGTAGAGTTTAACGAGTATATGTAAGATAAGACAACGCCGTCCACGCGAAGCTCTTTCTGACCTTTGCGTCACTCGGTTCTTGACGTTGTCTTCTGCCAGCTGTGAAAATTTCATCGGTAAGAGTGTCCCAAACTTTACAGGTTTTCATGTTTTAATTGACTGATTAATTAGGTACTATGGCTCCTACTCAACGAATGAAGATGGCGAACGAAAAAGCCAGCAAGAACGTTACCTTGCGAGGAAACGTCCCAAAATCTTCCGTGAGTTTCGAACTTATAGTGACATTCCTTCTTGGATTCAAATATTAACTCATTTCATTTCTGACTCTTCTTATAGAAAGCTGAAGAAGATAAATCTCCTGTTGGCCCCTGGCTCTTGGCATTGTTCGTTTTCGTTGTCTGCGGCTCAGGTTAGTTCATAATTTCTGTTACGTTAAATTTATTTGAACTAAACCTTTCGTCTTGTCCCCAAACAGCTGTCTTCCAGATTATTCAAAGTATCCGTGCTGCATAAAGACTTAGACAGAGTGAACACCCAGCGTTTCCCCATAACCATTTTTTCCTGGACGAGTTTTCATGACAAAATATCCTGACTTAGTGCAGTTCCATTCCAGTTGCCACGTCTGTGGAACAAGTTGGGAGTCAAAAGCTGGATTTTTCATTTCATGGCACAAAACCTTTTCTTCGTTAACGTTGGAAAATTACCACTTCACTCTGTTACGTCTTGGAGTTTGATATGGGATACTGGTTTTTGACAAAATAATATATTTTATTGTACGGTACCCAAAAAAACTGACCTTTTTATTTGAAATTTACAAGGAATTACCTTCGGAAGCTTGATTGACGTAGAAGCTAATTAACTTAGATTATCTTACAAAGCTTCTAGTAGCTTCTTTTAACTTGATTTCACGTGGAATTGTCTTCTAAGAGCTTCCAGTACCTCGGATTCACACGGAGTTAGCTTTTTAGCGACTTAGTTAGATTCTAAGGGTTTCTAGTAGCTTAAAATCGCACGTAATAGGTTTATAAACTGTTAGATAAGCTTCTAATAGATTAAACACAGACGCATTTAGCTTCTAAGCTGTTAAAATAGTTAAATTAAAGCTCAGTTTAACCTTTTTAGTACTTCAAATGGACTTTTATTTCATTGTTGTGCTAGATTGTTGGCGTCTTTGTTTTCTTCGAAAGGTTCTAGCTCTACAGGGCAGGGGTTTGTGATGGGTTAGGTTTACATTTAAAGACAGTCGCAAATTATGTACAAAATGTGGACTAAAAAGGGACTAGAAAAGTTTCTTACACCCGATTGTTTGGAAAAATCCAAAACACAACCATACGTTTTCTTTTTTTTTTTCACAAAGCAAAACTGTTTTTTCGCACAACTACAGAAGTTTTAAAGCATAAAAAAGGGACGACTTTCTCGGTTTTAATTATTACAGAAAATAATTGTGGAGCTTTTTTTTCGGGGGGGGGGGGCGGGGGTGGTAAGCTTCATTTTTAATTTTTTCTTACGACAAGCATCAGCGGTAGATTTCTCAAAGTTCTCTTTCTGGAAGTATTCCCCGGGAAGAACTACGTAGTCGATCTCGATTTAATCTACAACAGCAGCGCCTTTACGAGAATGGCTCCAGTAGATATTACATTGGTTTCTATGGCTGCCATGCTTCTGATGACGTGCCACTTCCCGCCCTTCGCCTTCCATAGCCACCGCTAGGGGAACGTCCATCCTTTAACGGGGCGAGTGCAGTGTTTTGTTACGAAATTCGAAACAAATACGTATTTAAAACGCCTTTACAAAATTAAATCATACCCATAATCATCTTTGCTTGGCGCGGGGAAACGATAATCGCGACAAAGACTCGGAAATCGACGTGGAGACCAGCGTTTATAAGTCTCGTGAACTCGACAATAACAAACGGACACCTGAAATAAAAATGAAAATAAATTCAATAAAAACAAACAAAGAATGATATGGCTTTTTTGTTCAAACATGTTGTTTACGGTTAAAACAACGACGAGTAGAGCACAAGCCAAAGTGCCTACAGCAACGTATATGCTATGGGTGTGATCTAAATGGAGCGACAAAGGCGATTTGAGTTCGAGGTCTTCCAGTTCCATTTGGAGGCCCCCGAAGCTAGTAAAAGCTGGGTCAAGCTCTAAGAAACAAGTTCAAGCTCTTTATTTATATTCTTCAGCTAGAACGGGGGAGATGGAAATCAAATCTGATTTGAATAAAAGGACAATTTGCCTTGGCACTGGACTCCGTTATAGCCTGAAGCACACGAACAGTAGAACGACCCGCTACTGATCCAGCAGGTACCTCCATGTAAACAGGGATTGGGGCTACAAGCCTTAGAAATCAGAGAAAAATTAAAATTTTTCTTAGAATTTTTCAACTTCCCCTTTACTAGACTCCAGACTCCCGTTTCGGGAGGAGAGAAGCTTACCGTTGGCTTCTCGTTGCAGTCAATACCCATGGGACACTCGCAAGTGTGCTTGCTTTCTTGTTCAATACAAATGCGGTTGCTGGGACATGGGTTCGGGTCGCATAAATTGGCCTAAAAAGTTGTTTTCCTTGATTTCACAGCTTAGGAAGCTTCCCAATTAACCACAGCAATAACCCTCCCCTTTAAGTCTCACCCTCCTCCCCTTGATTGAGAAAGCGTGACTCACTAACATCCTTAAACAAACCAAGGTAAACTTGCAGGAACTCCCGAAACTAGCTTTACGAACGGTACGGTATCCTGACTTCCCTAAAACTCTTGAATCTAATATTACTCTAATTAAGAGTTTGAATCCATTCTAATGATAGCTAAAACCTTCTAACGCATCGCTAATTGAGTTCAGCTTTCCTAATAGAGTATAGTCATACCCCATTTTAAACTCCCTTAATAGTTAATTGGACTCTTTTTAAGCCCCACCCGTTTGGGGCGGGGCTTCAAATTGCTCCACCAGGAGAAACTTCACAGCTCCGTAACTATTTGCGATAAAGACTTGATTCTTTGTAGGGATGATCCTAAGATTGTCTTAGTGTTATTTTTTTTAAAAATCTTTGCATTTTGACGAAAAAAATGGACTTTGGGGTAAGTTTGTGGAAGTTTTACTTTGATATCGCAGCGAGAGCCAGTAAATCCAGCTAGACAATGGCATTCAAAGCTGCCTAACTTGTCCAAGCAGGTTCCTCCGTTGAGACAGGGGGAAGACTGGCATTCGTTATACTCGTAATCGCATCGCGCTCCTCCGAACCCTATACGACAAGATGACAAGACACATATGAGACTTGACTGGCGAGAAAAGTTTTCTCCGCACTTTTCCAAGCTGAGTTTTCTTGATGAACCCTTATTGTTCAAGCCAAGAAGGCCAAGAACTCGAGATTTTGTAAAAGAGATAGGAAAAGCGAAAGAAGACGAGGGGAAAAAGGCTTTAAAGAAAACCTGGTTGACAAAAGCAGCGATAGCCTTTGGGTTGGTCCACGCATATGCCATGGATACAAGGAGAAGAATCGCAGCCCGTCAATTCTTCTTCGCAATTGAGGCCCACGAAACCGGGCGGACAACTGCAATGCGGAGTATTTCCGGCTGCAATGCACGTCCCGCCATTTCGACAAGGGGAGGGCTCGCACGGACGCCAGTTGTCTTCACAAAACCGACCATGATATCCTAAAAAAAAAAATAATCAAATAATTTAAATTAAATTAAGAAAAAAAATTACGTTCTGCCTTGCGTATTTTTATAAATATCAACAATACGAGTTTTGAATAGTGTTTTTTGAGATATATTGTTGAGTTTCTAGATTGAATTAACGGTAATAGCCTTAACTCAAATTGAGTTTACTTACAGTTGTGTTTTTAGATAGAATTAACTGTAATTGTTGTACTTTTAGCTTGAATTAACTGTAAAGGACGCGTTTCTAGACTGATTCAACTGGAAAATAAACTTTTTTGTTTGTACAGTTTTGATGAATTTTCCAAGTCTTTTTTTTATTAATCTTTGATAAGGAGAATTCTCAGAATGTAAGGCTTAATTAAGTGCAATTAATGAAGTTAAGTTACCTGGAAGGCATAAACAGCGGAAAGGGTCTTCTTCGTTACGCAAATTACGAACGCAAACCCCTTCGTGCAGACAAGGGTTATTGTTGCAAGGATTGCTGCGACTACAAATATGGTCACTGGTAGCATCACAGCAACTGCACTGATAATTAGCCTACAAATCCAAAAAGCTAATTAAGAAAAAACTTAAAAAATAAGGGTTTACTAATCTTGATTGACTTCAATTTGTTATACTCTTTTTTTCTTTTTGATCTGTTTAAATTTTTATTCTTTTTCTATTTCTTTCTACTTTCTAATAATCCCCATTGATTTGTCTTTTTTTTCACTCATTGTCTGGATTCTGACTTAAACTTGTTATACAAATGATTAAAACGGTCAATTCATGTGTTACTAACTTTGTTAATTTAATAATAAAACTTTAAGAAAACAAAACTTGAACTCAATTTAAAGTAAAATATAGAAGAAAATTTTTAGTTACCAAAGCGGAAGTGGCATAGCAAATTCCGCTTTCTGAACAATCTTCATGGTCTCCACAATCTGCGATTTTAACTACTGCTCGTACTTTAATACATTCGCCGCCCCAAGTGGCTGATCTGCCTACAAGAAAAACAAACAATTGCTTTGAATTAGAAATTTCATTGTTGGGGGGTGTCCGTTTGTCAGGAAGATTCACTGTTGGTAGGTGTGTTTTAGTAATGCCGTTGAAGCTGCATTACGCGACCAAATGATACTCCCAACATAGAACATTCTTCCTTTCGTATTACTTTTTTGTGGAGGTGGGGTCGGGGAGTTCGCTAACAGGTATTTCATACTCAACGCAAAAATAACGAAGTGTTTTTTCTTTTTCTATATCATACACAAGTCTATGAAAGAAAATTAGCGAGCTCGCGAACTTTTACAGAACAAGAAAGAAAGTTTAGGGATGGGAACAGGAAATAAGCTTCTCAAACTGACTGCAAACCGAGCCCCTCGACAAGGAAAGAACAAGATAAAAAAAAATCTTTTGCTGGCACATATAGAAAGTTCTAAAAGCTCTACAAACATCCGTAACGGGAAATAACTCCTTCAAACAAGCGTCTTTTTTTCTCTCTTATATACTCGCTCCACTCTCACAACAATGAAAAAGGAAAAGACGCTTCCCAAAATGGCGGCTGGAGTCAGTGGCGCCAAAAGGTTGTACAGAAACGTTCACAAGAAGTTAACTTACCCATAAAATATATATAGCACAAGACTATGGGTTAATAAAACATGTCACGTGCTGTTTTCGTTTTACTTCTTGGGGTGAGAAAGTGACAACAAGACGCCATCCAAAATGGCGGCCAATATGAATGGCACCAAAAACAGAAACGTAATATAAGGGTATTAACTTACCCAGGAAGTAGTTGTTCCCTATGGAGAGCATAGGGCTTTGTATGATGAAACTGCCTTGGTTTTTATCTTCAGCGCTGGAAACTCTGCCCACTTCTTCTCCGTTGATGACGTCACACGTTTCAAAGGCGTGCGAGTCTACTCGATACAACACAATTACATGTATAGGAGTAGTGGTTGTTATCGTGGTAGGGATAGTTGTAGAGGAAGTTAACGTGGTTAACTTTGTAGTCGGGCTTGGTGTCGGTGTTGGAGCGAGTGTAATGGTTTCGATTGCCATGGGAGACGTTTGACTTTCTTCCGTGCTGGGCACCAAAGTGGAAGAGGCGGTGATTGTCGGAAGCGATTCATCAAGCGTCGATTGTGGCGAGGCTTCGAGAATCGTTTGGGGTGTCGAAGTCGTGGTGCTGATCCAAGCAGCTTCGTAAGCTTCCACTAAGCGAAGCCTTTCAGGCACGCTATTGCTTTTCCTTTCGATGTTAACCGGCTCTGGAGCGGAGTTGGGTTCAAATCGCTCGATTTGGGGCTCACCGATCCTTCGGAGCTTGTTATTTGCCCGCCAAATTGGATTTGGCGTCGGAGCCGTGCGAGATAGGCGTAAACTAGCTTGCATGGGCAGAATAAACTCGCGACTGACCTCTGCCGAGCGTGGGTGACGCGGAGAAAACGATTTGGTACCCGTCCATCGAGTCAACGGGACGTAGAAACCGGTAATGAGCGGGTTGCCCCAGTTATTGTTATTTTTTAGGAGGATTTTTTGGGGAAAAGGAGAAGTACTGCTGACGGTAGTACTGTCAAGATCAGCTGCCGGCTTAACCCCGCCCTTGATCATCCCAGAGGAACTGAGGTCGAATGTCAGGCGTAAGCTGTCGCCCGGTTGGAGTATAATGTGCGCGTGCAGAGTTGAATTGATGGTGCAGGAAGTGGGCAAAACACATTTCGGTGGTTTCTAGAGAAACAATGATTTTTTGAGACAAATGGTGGGCGTGGTCTAGCTCGAAAGTTAACTTTCCTAAGACGCACACGACTACTTTGTTGGGGGTTTGGGTTTCAGGCGTAGCAATTTTGACTAGAAACTTGAACTTGAAAGAACTATTTCATACAGAAGTGCTTGCAAGTTTTCAGCATTAAAGCTCAATGTAAAAGAAAAGGGAACAACCGAACGGAAATGTAAACAATAACGCCTCTTAGCTTCAAACTCAACAAATAGCACGCATCTGCACTGTAGATTTTAACCTGTCATTAGTCTTAAATTATATTTGTCTTAGGTGATTAATATTCTACAATTGTTCCTTTAATAGCCTGTAATTGTTTCTAATTTTCATCTCATAATCGTTAGTCTAGATTCTACTAGGGCAAAATAGCTGACGACGCGATGAGGCATCTTTAGGAATGCGAGCTACTGAAGTCTATTTCTAGCTCAATTAGGCCAAAATTATTACTACCTTTTCCGTTTATTTCTAATAATTGAACCTTAATTTAATAAGCGTAATTATGGTGCTTAATCTTTTGGAAACTATGGGCAATGTGGACTAAAAAGAACATTAGACATTTTCTTTTTATAGTCTTTGGCTTTTGGGTAGCTTGTGACAATACAAAATTGTTTGAAAATGTTCTGGGGATTCTTAACTGTTTCTTTGGACGGAAAAGAAGAGGGCTAAAAAAGCTCTTAGTCTTACGTCTTGGGCTGTAAGTCGAGTTCCCAGTCCAAGAAAAAAAAAGAATAAAGCGTTGTAGCAAGGGAAAAGTCATTTATAAGATAGACTGCGCAGCAAGGAGTCTCATTCATCATTTTGTCTCAAGCTTGGTTGGCCTTTCCAAAAAGCAACTTCATTGATCTGCCTTACAAATGCTGACTTACACTTCCAGATTCGACAAGGAAATGATTTTTTTTCTCTTTTTTTAATCCCACAAAAAGAGAATCTCCAGTTTTTAAAATTTCACTTTACTATAGTTTCTTTTTTTATTATTCCGTCTTTCAACTCGTTTTTTAACTGCTTGTCACTTGTCACTTGCACTTAATTAGGTCGTGTTCCCAAGACCATTCGCTGTTCGCGGTTCCTATTAACATTCAAACGGTCGTAACCCTAACGGTTCAACCGTCACATCCCAGTTCAAAGTTGTGTTTATAAACTTGTTCTGTTATGTTAGGCTAGAAAACTTAGTTATTGTGTTCTAATTATTATCTGTGTGTATTAGTTATCACATGAATGGTAAACATCAAGTATAAAATAATCCGAATAGAAATGCAAGGATGTCTGGTTTGGTTTTTTGTATTAAAGGCAAACTATGTCGCCGTTGCGACACATTATCGCCTTCGGCATTCCAAGTAATGCAAAGATGTTGTTGTGCCCTTTAAGAAAGAGCCGTTGTTGGCTTAGTATAGTTACTATACAGCGTTACGTTATTTGTTGCTAGGGAAAGCTAAGGTTGTTTTCATTGTTACAAACAGGGAAAGTTTGTCCCTTTAAGCCTCTTTTCTTTTTTCATCTTGTTTAAGGAAGGAAGGAGAGAAATGAGTAGATAGTAAGGACGCGGAGTGAAACAAAAAACTTGTCGGCACCAGCAACTGAAGGCCCAAATGGCTCTCGCAACCCTCCGCATGCAAAATGAGCAAACGCCGAGCGAAAGCCCTGAATTCCGTGTCGAGACATCCGCCAAACGCCTGGTTTTACATGTTTTGGGAAGTGTCCAGAAGAAATTTCGAACGATTTTTGGGCTCTTTTCAAGCGCTTGTCTCGGACACTGTTAAAAATGTCAAAACTTCCGGAAGCCTATCGTCGAAAGCCTCTCTTTCCTTTTTCAGGTCTCAATTTTCAACTTTCTAAACGGTTTTCCTTATATAGATCGCAGGGTTTCGAACATTTATTATGCTTGAATAGTCCAAAGCACTCGTAGAACTTTCTAGATGTTTTGGCAGTTTAAAGTTGTCCAATAAAGTCGTTTAACAGCGAAATAACTTAGTTTTGCGAACGTCTTGACTGCAAGTGCTTTAGACTGTCTGAGCACTTCAAGAGCTTTCGGTGTGATTTTCAAGACATTCTAGATGGTTATAACGAAGGTTTTCTGGTATGGTTTGGGATATCTAGCTTCGAAGCTGACTGTTTTTCGAACCTTTTGGAGCTGTTAAACATTAAAATCGAAGGTTCTTACAAAAGATTTCGACTTTTACCCTCACTGAGTTTTTTGGAACGTTTTGAGCTGCATTGGCATATTTTTCTCTAACGTTTCGACGTTTCAATTGTCCAACGCAAGCGAAACTTATCGACTGTGTCGTTTGGTACTTGGACAATTTAAAAAAAAAATACGATTGAATTTTATTATACGGCAAACACTTGATTACTTTCTTTACTGAATGCAAGACTTTCGAGAGTTTTAAGATATAAATGTCCAAAATCGAAGGTTTTCCGAAAGCTTGAAGCAGTTAAACATATAAAGAGTGCTTCTAGAACTTGCAAACATTGTTTGTTGTTAACCTTTAAAAGACTTAGACGATCGGAACGGAACTGAGAATTCCCCAACCTTTTTAATTCTCCTTAATCTCGGTTCAGAATTTTTTAAACATTTATTTGAAGTCTTTTAACGTCCAAATCGAAGCTTTTTTAAACGTTGCAAACCTGCAAACCGGATCGAACCGTCTTTAGAAGCCGTCAACCGTTTCCAAGAACGATTTGACTATCAATATCAGTCCGCAGAGTGTATCCTTCCAGCATTTCTTTCTATAGAAAAGCCACTGTGAATGCTTTAGATTAAGCATTCACAGTGACTCCTTCTCTATATAGTCTTCCTTCCCCGAAAGGTCTTAAATTGAACTTTTTTCGCGTGTTTCTTGTGTTTTCAACACTATAAACCCAACGGATATGCTTGTCTCATACTCTTCGTTAAGCTTGGTGCACACTGCCAGTCAAATTCAATCAGTCATCAGTCTCAGTCACGAAATGGCTTGACGGAGGGTGTGGTGTGGGTGTGGTTTGGGCTCTGTTTTGGCTGACTGAGACTGACGGAGATCATTCAAATGGAATTGAATCATTCATTGGAATTGAATCATTCAATGGAAGGAATTGAATCATTCAATGGAATTGAGATCATTCAAATGGAATTGAATGATCTCCGTCAGTCTCAGTCAGCCAAAACAGAGCTCAAACCACGCCTTCCGTCAAGCCATTGGTGCACATTGGTGCACGCCTTCCGTCAAGCCATTGGCAGTGTGCACCAAGCTTTAGGCCCAAGAAAACATACCGTTTTTGAGAACAACAGCGTGTCTGTATATAACATGAGTAATAGTGTTTCCAGGTGGTTTGTCATATTTTAGTAGACATTTGTGTTATTAGCTTCTGTCTTGAAAACCGACAAAAACAAAACTCACGCATGAGATATTGTCGTAAAGACTATAAGAAGAAATAGGGTGCGAAATAGCATCTACGGACCCTTTTATTTGTATTCTTATTCCTTTTTTTATTCTGACTATAACGCCTTTGCCTCAAGCTGTAAGACCTGGCTTTTTTTATAGTGTCCTCCAAGTCCAAACCATACGAATCATTTTTACGACCCCGTTGCCATATATACCGTGCGAGGGATCAGTTGGCGGGTTTTCATCTTCTTCTGAGTCTCCCTTTTTTTATTTATTTTCTACAGAATTTCGTCGAGGAACCGTTTCTCGGTGTCGTTGGGTGCCGTCTTCATCATGAAAAGAAAAGTAAGGATTTTTTCTCCCTAGGAACCCGAAGCTATTGCAGAAGTCTTCCGCAAGATCCGGATTTTTTCCCCAGGAAGCTCGTATTGGAATCTCATTTGTCCCCCCAACCCCCCTAGGATGGAAGTTCTTCCATCCTATTTTACTTACTCCTCTTCTAGATTTTTTTAAAATTTATTTTCTCTGTTTTTAGTAGTTTTCCCTAGTTTGGAGAGAGAGAAAGAGATAAAGGTTTGGTTAAAAGGGGCTACTTTACCATTTTGGGGAAAGTAACATCCACAGTAGACGCAGTAGATTTCCATAGAGTCGCACCTCTGGGTACTGTAGCATTGCAAAGTGCTGCAGCTTTGCCTGCGTTTTCCGTCAGCGAAATACTGCGAAGAAGCAACGGAGAGTCGTCGGTATTGTTATTCCAGGCTGCTGCAGCAAATTGGGCCCATAAGACCAGGGAAATTGCGTAGAGTCCATAAAATTCCATTGTAGATCTTCTTGCCCGACCTAAGAACATAAAAAAAAAGGAAAAGAAAGGAGTAAAACCCGAAAAACCCGAATTACTGGGACACGAAGTAAACGAAGCACAGACCGTATATACAACTTTGGGGGTAACTACTTTTTAGATAACAACGCTCAACAATGAAAAAACGCGCCTACTTGCGTCTAACGGATGGTTTGAGATTTATTTGGAGCAAATTACTTAACTTTCCAATGTAGACAAGGGAAACATCAGTAATGTGGGACATATATAAGCAACAATGAAAGTATATGAAACTCAACGAATAAATTCAACAGTGAAGTCAACAGTTGGTGTGCAACAATGGAATAAGTCAATAAGGAAGCTCTGAAACACAACAACCTAAGCCGCGTTCGTTTTGCACCGTCGACTTAAACTTAGACTTACCAGACTTCCTTGACTTTTGCTTATGAACGTTCGTTTTAGCCTAAACTTTGAAAGTTTACCGAAGTCGACTTGGAAAGTCCTGAGTCAAAACGAACGCTTATAAGCAAAAGTTTACAATTGCTCCACCCATGGGACGGTGCTTGTAGAAAATAAACAAAAGCAATATATGAATTTTTCGATATCGACAAAGGACTTCGATATCGACAAAGGACTTCGATATCGACATGGACTTGCCTGACTTTGGACCAAAACTAAAAGTAGACTTCCGAAGTTTAAGTCGACTAGCTAAAGAAAACGCTTATAAGCCCAAAGTTTAGCAAAGTCTACCTATCTGGAACGCTTTATAAGCACAATAGTCTTGGGTAGACTTTTAAATCGGCTTAAACTTTGGTCAAAACGAACGCGGCTCTAGTATTGCGCTCAAGAATGAAAGACATTAACAATGAGACTTAATAATTGTATAGGCTGAACCTTCAATTAAACTTCGTTTGCTTCCTCTAGCGAAAAGTTTTCATAACTTCATGTAAATCAATCGATTTTCTATAATTTAAGTAGAACTGCTATGGACTATAACTTCTTCTTTAACAACCCAACAATGAAATAAACCTGAATTGGTAGTGTAGTGTATTGGGCGAGTGTTTCTTGTAGCCTCCTAGTGAACCAATCGATTTCCTCGTGAAACTACAAGTGTAAACAACTTGTATGATTTAATCGTAATGGGAGTATGGGTGTATGTATGTGTATGTGTGTTTTTGAAGGAGTACTGTAAAGAGTTAAACACGGTTTAACCAAAAATGGTAATAGACGTGGGAGGCAACGAGCCTAGCTCACGCCTGATTCCCCATTAAAAAAAAAAAAAAAAAAAAAAAAAAAAAACCTGTATGACAACTAAACAATGAGACAAACCTACGAATTGGTAGTGCAAACGTTTTTGTAACCTTCTGTCCGTGAATGAATCGCTTTCTAACGGAAATGTAAATGTAAGCACCTCAAATGACAAACTCAACAATGAAGCGAACCATGCTTGATGGTCTAGCGAACGTTTCTGTAACCTTCTATAATGTGAATTGGTCGACTGCTGACGTAATTCAATAACGGAATCAATACGTTGGGGGGAAAATGCAAACAATGCTATAAAACCCAAATCAAACATCAGACCATGAAGCGCTTTTGGTGTTATTTTCTCATTAGTGTTGGTTTGGTAGTTGGCTGAGAGTATTTGTTAAATGAAATATAGCATGTGACGGTAATTCAGGGCCGTTGAAGACCCTTCCTACTTTGACTAGGTTTAAGGCATGACGTCTATTAGCTTGGAAATTTAATCTGGGGACCGATTGGAAATGTTAAACTTGCGACGAAATCTTTAGCTTTGGTGTTGGTGTTATTGACGTATTGGTACAGATTTATGTTTCACGTTGATGTAAGATCCTTTTTCCCAAAAGCGTGTAATTGGACACGGACACGCGCCTTAATGCAATTACAGGTCACAGGTCTGTAAAGAAAGTTAAGGGGAAGTGGGAAAAGCTAGTAGCAGAACAAGTTGAACAGCAAACTCACTCCCATCCATTACTGGCATTTACTCGAGGACCTATAAACTTTGGCTTATTTGGCCTGTGCCAAAACCCATTTCCTTTTTGCACTTCTTGTAAGTATAACTCCTGGAGTGACGACGGTACCGGATCAACCAATACGATTTCTCTCGAGAGTAAAAGCAGTATAGCTCTGTATTTCTGGCACACAAAAACAACAACTCATAAATAAATCTTACAAGAAAAAAAGCTTATAGCAAAAAGCTTCGGTCTCACTTTTTACATTAGAGGTCGGCCAAGTCATGTAGAATATTGCTGATTCCCTCCTAAAAAGGTCGAGATATTCGGGAGAAGCATAATCTTCACTCAGTATGCATGAGCTTCGTTCACCCTCCCCCCAAGCTGCTCCTCCTCTCAAAAGCTTTGACTGTTTTAAACCCCAGCGTTCCTATAAAAGCTTCTTCGCCTCACCGTCAAACGATTTTAAATAGAGAGAAAAACTCCTTTTTGGGACCCAGTAAACTTTAAACCATTGGAATCGACCTAATGAGCTCTATAGCTCTATACATTCTTCTTGGTGCCCAAAAAAGAAAAAATTTCTGCGGGAGCAATTACTTCAGTAAATCGCTATTGCTATTGCCACGCAACTACCAGAAATGCGTCTAATTAAGTAGAAAGCTCGTCGAAGGAGCCTAGATCACAGTAAGGTTCCTTTTGGGGTGTTTTCGATTTTCTTGGAGAACAAAGGATTTGGCTATTGCCACGCAAATGCAAAATGATTACCGTTTTCAGGCGCAGTTTTTGCCTAAATTAAGGCCACTCTATTAAGGAAATGAAGTCAGGGTTTTCTTTTCCTTTCACGGTATCCTCAATGTAATCAAAGTGTACTGTTCGATAAGAAAATCGGGAACCGACTGAAGTCTTTTCCGCGTCGTCGTCGCTTTCCAGACTCCTGAGGATCAAATTGGAGTCGTCGCATCGCCATCGACCCAAAACAGAGAGAGAGAGAAAGCGAGTGAGAGACTTTTCCGTTTTTATTATTATGTCGGAAGGTTTTGGGAGTCGCTTTTTGCCTGCTCCAGCGCCCAAAGTAATGTTCCTTCCGCATCTGCCAAGGAAAACTCGGTGATATGAACAAACGGGAACTCCTTTAATTACCCGCCAGAAAAAGCCGCAGTTTGCCCCAGTTGGAGAATGTTTTCATGTTCTAAAGAAACGCCTAATAAAGAACAGAAAAAACGAAACGAAAATAAATAAATAAAGGCATACGTTCCAATTAAAAGAAGCCTGTTTTACTCTTCCTTGAGCCATAGTTAGTTTTACGATTTGGAAATTCAGCCTCCTAAACATTAAGCTTTTTGCGTTCCATTCCAAAATCCCCCCATTTAAATCAACGCTAATGACATTGTTCCTGTTATGCGTCCAAAAGGTTCCCTATAATCGACTCTCTTAGTTTGCTAGAACTATAAGTCAAAGTTATTTCGGAGTCAATGCACTGTCACGTTAAAATTGACTTTAAGTCATAATTTGTGGGTTAAACCCGTTTGCTAACTTAAGCTGGCTTTACACTGGCCTGTCGGCGTGTCACGCGACACCCATGGAAAAAAGCAGAAAAACCGGCAGAAACAGCCAGACAGACTGAAGACAGACGAAGTTCAGCGCTGCTCTACTTTTGACGTCGGCACACAAGCGACAGAAGCCGTTCCACCAATCACAGAATAGGCTTTTTTCCGTGGGTGTCTGTCGCGTGTTTCGACATGCCGACAGGCTAGTGTAAAGCCAGCTTTAGGTATCAATTACTAGAGTTCTGTATCGATTTAGAGGTTTTGAATTTTTCGGGCGATTTTTATTAGTAATAATTTACTGCTATAAATTCCTAGAATGTAAATGATTTCAATTTTGTAAAGTATTTATATGTTCATCGTTGCTGATTATCCAGAATCATCGTTGCTGATATCCAGATTCCTTGTTATCTTAGTTAACCATCTCTAATTTAATACCATTTTGTAAAGTGCTGTAGGTCTTATGATCGTTTGCACTCTCTGAATTAAATACTAATAAGTAGAAAGTTGAATTAAAAATAATTTGGTACAGTAACTAATGAAATTCAGAATTTCATAGACATTTTGGGCCTAGCTTGTGTATTGAAGGCCGGCACGGTTGTACAGAGCTTGGGAAAGGCCATCATCACCACTCATATGTAAAACCCAACAAAATAAGTTGTTTTCCAGACGAAGGGAGCGGAAACTGCGAGCTGTTTTGACAAAACCGCTTTTTTTCTCTTTTTTTCATTGGAAAACGGCAGAAAGAAATGGCCACGGAAGTAAATTTTCTTGGGGGGAGGAAAAATGAGGGGGAATAAGGAAGAAAAACAACAAAATTTTCCAGAAAAAAAGCGAAAACAGAATAAAATACTAAAGAGCCATGAATTTTGAAACTCGGAATGTCCTTCAATTTACACTTGTTTCACTTGGGTAATATGCTACACAGAAGAATGTCGAGGGCCTGATTCTACCAGAAAAATAAAACAAAAATAATAATAAAAAAGAAAAAGTTGGGGAACTAAAGGTTTGTCTTTTTAAAAAGTCAACAAAATCCAATATCTTTTCCTTTCTTGCTGGCGGTGATCAAGTGCTTCCAACTGCACTTCAAATTTCAACTTCAACTGTGTGTACAGACAAGATTTTGGGGGGGATCAAGCAAGCCCAAATATTTTTCCCAACAAAAAGGCCTTCAAAAATTAGAATAAAATGCGCGATTTGCACAAAAACTTAATGTTTTTCGTTTTTTACCAAAAAGAGGAAGAAAAGTGGGAGGGAAGGGGAGACAAAGCAGGAAGGAGTTAGCGACTGGCGTTCTTCAGTTGGTTAGAAAGCCAATCCAATCCTTCGTACAAGCCATCTCCACTAGTAGCACATGTGGCTTGGATATACCAGTTGCGATTACGTAGAGAATGAAGGCCCAACTTGTCTGTGATCTCGGCCGCGTTCATCGCATTCGGCAAATCCTACAAGACAAGATAAAAAAAAGTTCAGAACCTGTTTAAGATATCTGGAGCTTTAAGCTGGGTTTAAAGAGGGAAAACTTGCTTGTTTGTTGGCGAAAATGAGGAGAACTGCTTCACGGAGCTCGTCTTCAGCCAACATACGCATAAGCTCCTCTCGAGCTTCGCCAATACGCTCTCTGTCATTGGAATCTACTACGAAGATGAGGCCTTGTGTGTTCTGGAAATAATGTCGCCATAAAGGCCTGATCTTGTCTTGGCCGCCGACATCCCAGACAGTGAAGCTGATATTCTTGTATTCCACCGTCTCAACATTGAACCCTGAAAGTTAATACAAACATTTCATCCTGTAATTACGAAAGATCTTACAAGATAATTTTCTTCGATTTTTACCAATGGTAGGAATTGTTGTGACAATTTCTCCTAGCTTGAGTTTGTATAAGATTGTGGTTTTACCAGCCGCATCCAATCCCACCATTAATATCCTCATTTCCTTCTTGCCAAAGAGGCCTTTGAACAGAGTTGCAAACATGTTCCCCATGGTTGACTGTTTCGTGAGACTTTGGGAGTAACTGAGGATTCCAACAAACTAACAACCCAAGACGAAACCTGTAGTATACGACAAGAAAAAAAGGATTAAAGCTTACAGATAGTCTTGCACCACACAGTAATAAGGCTATTTTGCAAGGTGGGAAACAAAGGAAAAGGATTAGGATGGGGAAATTTGTGGAGTGAATCACCTACCCTACGTTGGTTGGATTTCGAGGAATAAAACTCCTTATAACCACTGAATTTGGAATCAACAGACGGATTTTTGATTGTATACGATTAAATACAAGAATTTGGTTCTTGGGAACTTACCTGTGTGCAAGAAATTCAAGGTGTTTTCGCTTTTATATAGCCGGTGGGTGCTAAACCGATAAGGAAGATGGCGGACACGGCCAACGCGACCCGTAAGCACAAGTGACGTCACTCTTAGCCACGTCCCTGGGTCGAAAGCCAACAGCCGTGCCCCATTGCCGTCACGTGACTAGTACCGCCTTGAATCGCCCGCGCCAACCTGCCGCTTTTTGAATCTGCCTGAGCATAAACAATGGGGTTTTGACAGTTTTTCTGACAAGGATTTTCCCTATTTCTCTTCTAAGGTAAGTCTAATTTTATTGTTATGTCCAGAGTTATGTTTATTTTGAGTTTAGAGTCGCATTTCGAGCCTTTTATTCAATTTCTTAGCACATTTCTTCAACTTTTCGGTTCACCGCCGAAGTTGAAAATCGATTACTTTGCAAGCTTCCACGTTGGAACTGATTCATTGTTGCAATACTACCATTACCAGGCAATGTTTCGTCAGCTAGTGTATCCTCTTTATGGAATCTTCAGAGCTTGCGGGCCATTTTCAGAGAAAGTTTGCTTCCAAACTATTCAAATTTGGCCGTTGAGACGCCTTATAGTGTTTCTAGTTTTCTTTCTGAAGGCAGAGCCTTTAGATGGCTAGTTTGGGCGGATTGGAAGGGATAGGCTACTGTAAAGGAGCAAAGTTAGGGTAGTTGAGGGTAAGAGCAATACTAGTAAAGTACCGGCGTATGAAAAGACACTGTATTTGCAATCAAAGTTTCATACTGTGGAACTGGAAGATAAGACAAAAAAAAAGGAAAAAGCCAGTCAGTTTTCTTTACACTTTTGGGGCGCCAAAGGAATGGCAGTTTACGAACGGATGGAAACGCAAAAACCGGCAAGGTTTTCAACTGATTCAATTTTTTTAAGAACGGATTCTGGGATGAAGGAGAACAGCGTGAGAGGCACTACAAGCCACCCGTTTGCTCTTGATAGACTTCAATTACGTCATCGTTCTCCATCTCCAACTATGAAAACCAAGAATCGATTACTTGTAGGAAAATTGCGAATTTTTTTAAGATTCTTTTTTACTTGTTTGGGAGTTTCTTCGTCGTTAATTCTTCTACCATCAAATAAAAACCGCAAAGAGCCAATTGGGACGCCCTAAAACAGACAAATTTAGTTAAAATTAGCTACTTAAACAAGAGTAAAGGTTACATACCACTCGTTCACTGTAGGATTTCTTCAACTTGCCCATTTGAGTGGTCATCTTGACCCGGAAATGAATTTCATTGGAATCTTGGCCTACTACCTTCAGTTTAATATACTCGGAACCCCCATCTCCTCCTTCGGGCTTTTGATCCTATTAGAAACGAAAAAACCGTTAAATTTTCAATAATGTTCATAATTAAAGACAAAAAACGGAAAAACATGCTTTGTGAGCAGGAAACTCTCAACCCAAGCCAACATGCAACAATCAAAATTGTCTCATTGGTCTTTTCCAGCGTTTTGGAGACCGTTTGTCGCGCCATTTAAGGAATTTCTACAAATTTTTCGAAAATAGAGAAGTTGAACTTACGTCAGACATGATGAATAAGAAATTTCTAAAATCACGCGTAAAGGATGCCTTGCTCAATCCTAACAAGAGAAAATGGCGCGTGGGCTTCTATAAACAACGTTTTATTTCGCCATTAGATGGCGTTTGGACTTTTTTCCCCCTAAAATCCTACCGTTAGCAGGCCTTTTGAAAGTTTTCCGATAAAGCCTACCTTAGACCTTAGGTGTCCAACCCTATCTTCAATTCGCCAACGTTGGCGAATTGACGAAAAATGTTGGCGAATCGGCTGTTACAAAAAATTCACGGACAAACCTGGACAAAAAGATCTTAATTTCGTAAATTCAAACGGTGAATCTCTTTTAGCACTTTCGACTTGTTCCTTTGGCTGCAGCGCAGAACGAAAACTTTTACTGGTAGAATCATTCTAAGTTTTGCGTTGCAACAATTTTGGCGAATTGTAGTGTGTTGGCGAATTTGGCGAATTCAGAGGGCATTTTCAAGTCTTGGCGAATTGGAACTCCGATTCGCCAACACGTTGGCGAATCGAAAAAAACGGTTGGACGCCCCTGCCTTAGACCATAGCAGGGCTGTTATATATCTTACCGTCTTGAGTTGCTTTGAAGAAAATATGAAGCAGAAATTCCGAAATTCCTTTTTCCGGACGGTGCATTACTGTGAAGTTTTCTTAAATTATAGAAAATGTCGAGCTAGTTCTCTTAATTGAACAGTGCTAAAAGATGCAACCGAACGTTTTGACCATACTTTGTGTATTGGAAATGTTAAAACTGCTACTCTGAGTTAAAAAATAAAGTTCGAGGTTAGTTTCGTTCAAAAACGTTGGCTAGTTCGAACGTGTTACATATTGACCTCGTTTATATTGACTTCGTGTTATACCATAAGCTATCAATGATCGAAATGCTCCTAATCGTTCTTTATTTGCACAGCGAATAATTATAAATTTGGATAATTAGAAAGAAACACTGCGTTGGAAATGTGACAATTGTAGGTCCAGTTGCGCTGGTATTGTTCTTCTTTTCTTTATGATCAATCAATAATGTTCTTACCCCCGCTCTCTTATTTCCCCTCCTCATATGGTTCTGGCTATTAGTTCGCCCATAAAGTGAGGAAACACTCTATTTTCCGTACCGCGAAGGTGTACAGGACGCGTGAAACATTCGATTCTGACTCCGCCTGCTTCCAATAGCTTGACACCTGCGTTTTCCCCACCCAGAACCTCATAGTCCCCCCGAGGCTGGTGGAGAAAAGGACTTTGTGACCTTATCGCCCTCTCCGTACTGACCTTTACCTCGCTTTTGTCCGCTTTTGTCCAATTTGCTAGACTTTATCCAGCTCTGTACACTTAGTAGTTCCGAATGGCGCAATAGTGGCCATACAATTGGACTCGTTACGGTGCAGCTTTTCCGTCAGACGTGCCTAGAAGGGTAACTTTTGTACTTATCATCCTAAAAACTCCTCTAGTTCAATGTAAAAGGTGATTCGAGACCATGTCGGAAGAATTAGGACGCAGTTTAACTGCCATGGATTGGCTGCCGCGTTTGAATGCCGCCACCGCAGATGTGAGCAGTTGGAATGAGCCGAGTCATTCATCTAACAAAGCCACAGACCCTCTCCAGCCCCCTCCTGAGCCTATCATAGACAAAAACGCCAAACCAGCCCATAGGTACCACGAATATATACTAATAATAACAATAAAAAGAGTGAATTCTTAATCATTTTTATGGATTTTTTCTCTTGCATATTTATTCATAGTTATGCTACGCTCATTAAAATGGCTATTAAATCCACTCCTGACCGTCAAATGACCCTCTCGGAAATTTACCAATGGGTGGCGGATAATTACCCTTATTACCGAGACTCCAAAAGCGGTTGGAAAGTAAAAATTAATTTGTCAAAATATATATATATATATATATATATTTTTTTTTTTTTTTTTTTTTTTTACAGAATTCAATCCGACATAATCTTTCGTTAAACAAAACTTTCGCCAAAGTGCCTAGACCTCAACACGATCCAGGTAAAGGAAACTACTGGACGGTAGTAACTCCCCCGACTGGCGAAGAAATTCCGACGAAAAAACGGAAACAGCCAGCGCCAATCCTCCAAGTCGCGCCGTATGTGCCTGAATTAGACAATTTACAAGGCGAAAACCCAGCAGGTGGCGTGGCTTTGCTTCCGAAGCCCCGTCCGACCACGCTAGTCAAACCCCAAGCTCAAAACCAGCTCAAATCCGATCCAATTGCTTCAGAATCTGCAGTTGGATCCTCGTCTTTTCTCGAGAAATCAGAAGAATCAGCTCAAGAGTCAGGAAATGCGGTCACAAGTGACCCAAACAGCCTTAGCAGGGAAGTCATACCCTCAGAAAGTGAAATAAGTCCCGCCTTTACGAACGCCCCACCCCCAGAGCCAGTTTTACAGATGGATCAAGCGTCATTGCTCACGAGTTTGATTCTACGATATGGACTGCAGATGGTGGCAGCTAGTTTGGCCAGTAATCAGCAATTAGATGGAGTCAATCCTAGTTCGGAGCCTTTCCATGCCAATTTGCCTTTGCCAGCGGCCGATACCACTTGCCGTAGCCTTCAAACCTTAGCTCCCCTTGCGGAAGAGCCACTTGAATCGACTTTGCCTTACGAGATTGCCTCAAATTCCTCGACGGACATTTTGAACGATCGATGTGACCCGTTATGGTCCCACCATTTGCAGCCCACTTTGTCCATTATATCGTCAGACGTACGCCAAGCGACCCTTCAGGGCCAGGAACCTGCCATAGACAGTCTATTGTCCGCCGCTGGCATGAATAGCTTGGATGACGTCATCGCCATTGAAGAGAATTTATCGCCTTTGAATTTTGAAAATGAAGACGATGATGAGGACTTGGAGAATGGCTTCAACTGGGATTCCTTGCTCTAGTCTTGAAGATTAACGAGATTCTCTCTATTATCTAGGACGAAGGAGATTGTGCGAATTTTTTCAAAAATAGTCGTGAATTCGCAAAAATCTCCGGAGTTTTATTTTCTTATGTTTCTAATCAATTTTATTAAGGCGGAAAGGTTATTGGCATTGTTTTGCTGACAATGGAGTTTTCGCGATTTTTTGGTGAATGTTTTTTCGGAGAATACTTGACGAATTCGCAAAAATTCCAGGTGTTCTCTTTTTAATTCAGTCAGTAAAGGTTAAGAAGTTACTTGGTTGTTATGAAATTGATGAAGGAGTTTTCACGAATTTTTGTTGAGTGCCAAGAATATTCGCGACTTTTCAAAATTCCTATTTGATCTGTTTTGGGGTTTTTAAACTTTGGGAGATGGGGGATGTTATTGGTAACTGCGATAAGGAAATATTTGTAATATTTTGCAATTTTGCTTCTTTTGTGAAACGGATATTTCTGGAAGCCATTCAGAAAATACGAAATTGGAAATACTCGTGAACTGGCGAAAATTCGAACGAACAAGCTGTATTGACCATTCAATTCGAACAGGAACAACTGTGTTTTTTAAATTTTGGCACTAATTTTCTAAAACTGTACGGCACTGATGTGATAACTGAATGTTTCTCGTGTCTATTTTCTTCTTCTTTTCGTGGAGACAGATATATATTAAAAAAACAAGCAACATTTTACATAGGGGAAAGAATTATTTCTTAAGCACTTAAGTCGATACTGCCGATTTTGACAACAACGTCATTGTCAGAGTCGATAGTAGTTTGGCGCGTACTGGTATCGATGCCTCCAGCACCTAAAAGTAACGGAACTTTTTCTTGGATCGCGTTTAAACCTGAACGTAAGGAGTCCATAGTTTCCCCTAAGCCACCCCGGATTTGATTAAACTCTTGGACGACTAACGATAAGCGGCCGAGTAAGTAGTTTAAGTTATCATCCACTTGGGACATCCGGTTAGTGATTGTTAACACTTTGCCGTCCATGTTGGTGAGCGATTGCAACGTTCCAGCCACGTGACTGGCTGTTTGCTGTTCCACTTTTTGTAAGACGGCCTGCGATTGGGTGGCGCTCTGGTGGAAGACTGAAATTTGACGCCAAACCTACAATTTCAAACATAAAATTAGTTTAAAAAATAGGAACAAATTCAATTGGGCTTTGTGAGCTTACCTGACTTAGTTCGCGTTCTATTTTGCTTGTCATGTTCGCCATAGCCATCGTCTGGTTGGCTAAAACGGACAGAGTGACGTCATCAACCTTCTGAGCCAGGGTGTGGTTCAAATCGCCGGTCTGGCGACGAACCGTTTCCCCCAATTCCAGTAAAATCTGCTGGACTGCATACTCTAAACGTCGTTTAGTATCTAATACACTATCGGCAGTGTCTAACATGACTCTTTCCACGTTCTGAAGCCCTTGAATCTCCTTAGTAAGATCCGCATAGCCTTTTTCAACCGTTTCTGCCAATGTTTCAGAAGTTTGACCCGCATCGGCGATCTATAAACACGATATTAAGCGCTTATTCAATTGGTATTAGAGTTTTGATGTACCTGATCTTGGATTAGTTTGTTGCCATCCGCTAATTTCTGCGTTAAGTCAGAAGAAAGCTGTTGGACGCCTTGGGAAAGCGCGCGGACGCCATCTTGAATCGCACTAGAGACGTTCTGCGTTGCTAGATGGCTCTGTTGCTCGAACGAACGGAAGTTTTCTTTAGTGATGGCTTCCAAGTTGGTTAATCGAGCAGTTTGTTTCTCGTTTAAGTCGTTTATAGTGTTTAAGGTTGAGTTTTGTTGGGAGGAAATTTGGGCGAGGAATAACTCTTGTCGTTTCGTTATTTCCTTATCTTCCTCCGTAGTAGATGTGGAAAGTGCACCGGAAGTGAGGATGCGTGTCACGTTCTCGAGGGTGGTATCCAAGTTCTCGATACCAATCAAGATGGCGGCCGAGTCGTTCTTAAAATGGGAAATATGGTCCGTAATACGGTTGGTGTTAACATTCACTTGCGCCAAAATCGTATCAGCGTCTTGTAGAAATTGGCGCCATTTTCCTTCGGCTGATACCAAATTCGCTGAAGCGGCGCGTAGTTTGTCAGCTTCATTAGTTTGGGTCTTTCCAACAGATTCCATGATAGCCAGTTGTAAGCCTTCCAATCGTTCGCCTCTAGCGTCCAGTTTTTCTCCTACAATTTTCACCTATTTTTTTTTTAAAGTTAGTAGTTTTGAAATGGTTTCATTGTTTCTGGAAGATTTCTATTTACTTCATTGGTCATGTGCGCCAAACGTGTTTGTAGAGCTTCTTCAATCGAATCGGACTTTTTACGTAATCGATACAGTTGCTTCGATAACTCGGGATCCATGGTAGGAGGCGTGGTTGAGGTTGGTTGGGCGCTCGGGGCTACCAATTTGGACAACTTTTCTTCCAACAATGACTTAACGGCACTGGAGCCGTCAATTACTTTCTGGATTTGAATTCTTTCACGATCGTCTCGCTAACAGGAAATGTTGGGTTGCCCATAGTAACCAACTCACAACTATATACACAAATATGGACATGATTGTAAACATACTTGCAGGATCATTTCTTCCACTTTTCGCAGTCTGTCGTCCATTTTGGCCATCAAAACTGCGAGATTATCCATATTTTTCTCTTCACCTCGAGTTCTGGTATCGATAACATTTAAGGTTCGGGTTAGGGAATCTCCTAGATGGCGTTCGCGAGCTTCGTGCCGCTCAAGCTTCTCGGTTTGGTCCCGTACAGCGCCAAAAAGCGTTAAAATAGCATCGCGGATGTCTCCGTGACTTGAATTTGGTAATCAAAATGTAATTTAAACTCAAATAAAAATCAAAGCAATTAGATGTAAGATAAGTATAGCATACATATATGGAAAGACTTACGTGATGCCATAAGAAGAGGAAGCAGGGGGATTTTGTCCCCAAATGGGCAAAGATAAACCCATAAGTAAAAAACAACACAGTTTGAAATCCATTTTTGAAGAAAAATAAAAAATAATTATGTTTAAACTAAATTCCAGGAGATTCTCTCAGAGTTGCTTGCGAGAACTGCGCTCTGAGATCACGCTGGCCCTACTGGGATGTTGTTAAAGAGCAGATTAAATTGACTTACTTTTGTATATCCAAGCCTGAGGGGGTGAATATACTCCCACTGTGGAAGGAAGGGTCTTCTCCTGATGGTTTTAGTCATACTTTTCTTTCTCACTTTACATTTGGTCCCAGAGGAAATAACAAAACCGAAAACTGGAGCAGATATATTAGCTGGGGAAGATAAGAGAAGTAGTTTGCCGACAAACAGGACGAGGCGTCAAACATCAAGGGGTGGTAAGGCGGGGGCCATGTGGTTCCTGTCATGTGACGAAGTGAGGTCAAGCGCCGCAATCCAAAGGTCAGCAAGTCCCAATCCTTCCGAGAGTCTCTAAAAACTACGTAGGATGTTCGTAATTTCGGCTTTCATACAGTTACAGTTAGGGAATAACCAACTTGAGAGTGACCTTGTCCTTTATTGCTCTAGTTTCGATAGCTAATTAGTGACTCCTTGATCGAGTATTATTAAGCGTTTACTTGTTTGTTATATTTTATTAACTTCGAATTACAGTTTCAATATTATTGAATGTAATAAAAGTTAATAAAAAACGCATCTGCTATATTTTCTCCACAGATGGCGAATGCGTGCAGCTTAAGACGGAAATCCTGAATATATCTTATGTTTTGGTTTTGTAGCGTGCGGTGTTGATTGCGGTTTACAAGTGAAGTATTTCGCCTTAAAAAATTACTCTAAACTCAATTGGCATTTAAGTGTTATGATAGTGTGCTATGTAAAATAACTATGGCTTCCAGTTTAACCACAATTGGCGTCTTTTGGGCTTGTTTATCCCTCGTTACGGCCCTAACTTGCATTACTGGTTTCTACCTCCCTTTATGGCTCGAAGTAAGTTTCGTTCCCTTTATCTTTCATTCTTAGCCTAATCAATGTCTAACTTAAGCACACTATACAGTCAACCTGAAATGTAGTTGTACAGCAATTGTTTGAAGCGTTTTTACTTGTACATTTTTGCAATTTTGTCGCATGCGTTTTTAAGGATTTTATTTAAATCGATTTCTTTTTTCATGTACGCTAAATTCTTTAATGCTAATGTTTATCTTTTTTGCAGGGGAGTCTTCCTTATGGTCATACAGCCTATTTTGGCTCATTCCGGCGCTGCAATTTCCCCCGAATTAGTCCTAGCACTGGTACTCTGGAAATCATCGAAGAATGCGGACGCTATTCGAGCTTTTACTCTATTCCCAGTGTTTGGTGGCAAGCCTCCACCATTTTGGTGGGCATGGGTTGCATCTTATCTCTAATCGTCGCCTTAGCCGCCTCGTCGGCCCTTTGTTACGCCTACGTTCTCGATTCTAGCACCGCACGCACCTCAGGAGCCTTGCAAGCGCTCTCTGGTAACTATTTTCCCTCCCTTCTACCATCGAAACACCTCGCAAACGCTCACAAGTTGATCTTAAATCATTCGTCTCTCATCCGTCTCTGTATTACAACTTTTCTCACACAGCTCAGTCATAGAAAACTCGGAATATTTGGAATCTAGATATAAGTTTGACGGTTTTTAAATATATTTTTTTAATAGCGGTTAGAGTGACCACCGTGGCCTTGTCCTAAGCCCAACAAAGGCCTGTAACCTCCTTGAAGTCCGTGGTTATCATAACCATTTCCGTAGTTATTTCCATAAACGTTTCCATATCCGTAAGAAGGTAGGCGATAAGTTTGGACGGTAGGGATTACGCTAGCCGACGAAGAAGAGCTTAAAGTAACAATCTGGGTTTGCTGCCCATATCCCCCTAATTGGACTACGGCTTGCTTAGGAGACCTACAAATAAAAAACGGAAGAATAAGACCATTTAAGAAATAACACGATTTTTTTTTAGAAAGAAACTTACCCGCCATAGTTTCCTTGACCACCGTAGTTGTTACTGTGTCCTGAATTGTAGTTATTTTGATCGTTATGGCCGTAACCTAGTCCACGTTCCTCTTGACGTTCCGAGTGCCGATCATCGGCTATAACTCCAGCAGCGCACACCAAAAGGATAACGAAAACCCTTCTTAATTAAGAAAAAAAAAATATTGTGTTTATAACAAAATTAGTTTGAATAAATGTAAGAAATTAGAATTCGTACGGAAATAGTTAAAAGTAATAAGAAAATAAAGGGAATTAATAGACAAAAAATTAGAATTAATTCAAGAATAATTAGAATGTTTGGGTTTAAGTTTGGGGGTATTTTTTTCAGGCGAGTTTAAACTTACTTCATGTTTAAGTCTTGAATTAAAGCTTTAAAACCTACTGGAAGCTGTCAACAGGTCAAGTGGTGTCTTGTTGGTCAATCTGTGGACTATTTATACCGTTCTATAGTCGGCCGGTTGAGATGTTGCAAGAGGAACAACTTTTTTCTGTCTTTTTTTGTGGGGGGGGGGGTGTCCTTTTTCTCCTATTTTGGGTTTCTAAGGAATCCTAAGTAAGAGATCTGTGTTCCTAGGGTTGTGGAGTCGGATAACTTGATTTTGTGACCCATTTTTTGTCGAAAATCACGTGCTTAAATTAGCTGTTTGTATTCATCTTGGAGAAAGTCATATTTAACCCGATTTCTTAGAATTTAGATTATTTTTACTTTTTCTTCATAAAAAAGAAAATGAGATCACAGTGGCGTGATAAGTTGATTATGACAGTTGAAACAAAAAACTGGAGCAAGATGTTTGCTTGGTCCGGTTTATTTGACAAAGAAAAGAAAGAAAGGTGAAAATCAAGTCTATCAAACGGGTTTTGGTTTTAAACTATTTCTCTTTTTCGGTTAAATGTCACATTGGCCTCGTTTTTTGTACCAACAGGGTTAGTGCAACACAACCTGTTCGTTTTACTCCTCTTTTTCACGTTTGAATTTAATTTTTGTTACGTAATTAAAGGTGTAATTGGTAAGAAAGACATTTTTAAAAACTTTTCTAACGGTTTTTTGTTGGTTTACTGTAGCTTTGCTGGTAACAGTAGGCGTGGCCTTGTTCCCGTTGGGCTGGGGTAATCGCGAAGTTCAGGAAGCTTGTGGAGCCGATGCGGATGTCTATGATTTAGGTAAGTACTAGGAGATTTTGAGTTTTTTAGGTTTATGAAGAGGAAATTGTTTTATTTATTCTATTTTTGGCACTTGAAATCGGATTTTTCATATTGCAGGTCACTGTAACGTGTCGTGGTCTATTTATCTCATGACCGGTTCCGTGTTTGCGTTATGCGCATGCGCTGTAATGAGTTTCCGTGCATCGGGGATCAAGCCTGGCTCCTTCCGTCTCTAAATCAAGCAAAGGAAGATCTGAATTTGCACTCAGTTGGGACTGAACCTGGTCTTTTGAATGGAAACTGAAAAGGCGGAATGCCGTAATAGAAGATATAGTACGAGATTTCGCGAACAAGAAGAACGTAACCGAATACTCAGCATTTCTATACCTGTATTTTTTCCAACCTTTTATGCGATACTCTAAGATTAAAGTTGGCCTATTTTTTTGGATGACGTTTACATTTATTGAGGTATTTTCTGGATCAAATGAAGATTTTTCTGCGATTTTTCCATACTCTCCTGGAACTCTAAGCTGGATAGTTTTGTTTGGTGGATACGTGACGTGTTGTGTGGACAGTTCTGTTGGAAAAAGGAAAGAACGGGAAATAAACTTTTTTTATTAGTCTCGTAAAGAAAGCGTTGGAAATGATTGGGCAATCACGATAATGACTTGCCAGGTTTTTAAGGCCGAGAAAACTCTGGTGAAGGAGAGATGGCCGGGACATATATCCATTAAAGCAACGCCCCGACACGTCCTTAAGAGGTTATGCTAATTAGACTATCATCATTGTGCAGTCATTTGATTTATTCCTGTTATTAATTATATGCCTTGTTGAGACCGTTGTTGGTCTACGCTTAAATGTAAGCTTTAACTACCGTGTAATTTAAGCTCAAAACGTGCACAATTGATAATGTAACGTAGCGTATACGGCAACAAAAAGAGAGCTTACGGATATATAGATTCTCATCCAGGGTTTTCCAAATTCAGAATGCAATAGTTAAGGAGCAATCTATGGAACTTTTGTTGTTTCCGTAATTCAGACCTATTTTGAAGACCCTTCGTAGTTCACAAAGGGCTACTTATTACTTGCTTACTATTTCCTTTAAAATAATTATTTCATTTTAGTACCTAAAAATATTATTAATGAATTATAGAACAAATAGTTTACTTTTTTTAATAAACGCAGCATTATTTAAAAGCTTATAACCGTCCGAAATTTTGAATCTTATTCCTTTCTACCTTTAACATTGCTGTTGCTATTTCGTGTTCATTATTCGTTGCCTAACAATAACAATGAATTCGAATTCGCCATAGCCGCGTTCGTTTTGCACCGTCGACTGAAGACTTACCAGACTTCCTTGACTTTTGCTTATAGCGTTCGTTTTAGCCTAAACTTCGAAAGTTTACACGAAAAACGAACGCTTATAAACAAAAGTTTACAATTGCGTAAAACTGACAATGAATTCGTCGTTTAGAGCTGCCGCCATCTTGTTTGTTTTCCCCTAAAATCGCTTCACGCTTACAGTGAAAATGTTCTCTTTTTACTCATTTAGAGCTTTAGGAAACCGCGTGTGTCCAGCTTTTATCTCAGGTGATGTATGCTAACGTTTATTAGGTTCTGGCGAGAAAATGTGACGTTTCGTTTGTGTAGAAAAAGAAGAAAGAAGGGTTCAAGGAAGTGTGAAGAGAGTAGTATGGGTTTTTGGTTTATGCTAACGGTTTTTCTTGGAGTCCCCATGTTCCTTTTTTGTCTCTCTCTCTTGTGAATGGGAGATTGGCATGGTATACGGCATGTACTAAACCGTAGAAAAGGACCCTATCATGTAAAGTGATTGTGTTTTATTCGGCGCGACGCGTGGCTATACAACAGCGATGATGACGTCTTCGGCGCCCAAAAACCTCTCTTTCTGTTGCCTTCGGAGGAAGATGCTGCCAACTCCGCGTACTAAAGGCCAGTAGGGCAATCGGGGGTGGGTCGAAGACAACCTGCCCTTGGCGTTGCTATTGAAAAGTAGTTTCTTCTCTTTAAGTAAAACGTTAAAGGAAATTTTATATTTTTAAAAAATGAAAAGATTTGTTAAAGTGATGTCTAATAGTATTGTTTTAGACTAAAAGAAAAGTAAAAGAAAAAAGGAAGGGAGAAGTGATGGGGAAAGTTGTGGACGTGTTTAAAGCCATTCTTACGAGACTCATCTTCGCCGGGCATGGTTTCGTAGCCATTTGGCGAGTTACGTCCATTAAAAATGATCCCTCCTATTGGTACCTCTCAGTTTCCTTACTCATTCTTGCCTTCGAAGGAATCTTCACCTTGACCATCAAAGCTAACCAAGAATGGAGGTGGTAAGTTGCTTTACTAGCTCAATGAAAACCAATTTTGTCAAAATCTGTTCACCCTTAATTGCCTAGAACTATTTTTTTAAATGTATTCCTTGTTAGATTCACAAAAGCATCGTAAACTAAAATTACGATAAATCCAAGTAATGCAAATGGAGATTTCAAATGTGTATGCCTACTGCAAATGTAGAAAAAAAATCAAGCCATTAACGCTTGGAAGAGTCTTCAGCTACTGGACCCGTAATTAAGGTCACGAGTGCCGTAACTATAACTGGCTGCAACTCTAAATTCTTAGCAAATGGTCATTATTTTTTTAAATTGTCTCCAGAGTTTACGCAATTTTAAGCATGATTTCAGTTGCATCGTAAGGAGTTTTGTTTTATTTTAACATTATTGTTTATTTTTACACAGTAGTTAAGTATTTAAAATCGTGTTATATAATTAGCTAAAATTACCGGTATTCCAGAGAAAGTGAAAGGGAGGAAAGGTGAAAGCGTTTTCAGAGGAAGTTTCGAGCCTTTTAGGGTACCTCCTCCATAGAAACTTGACAAGTCCATTAATTTTACGAGGTCCACTCGAGTTGCGGTAAGGCAGCTTTTTTGGAGGAGGTATTATCGGTAGACCATATGGTCTAGGAGGCGTGGCGATGGCTTTCAATGGCTGTTCGAAGCAAACTGAAAAGAAGTTTTAGAATGTGTTATAGTTTGGTTGTGTGTCTGCCAAAAGAGTCGCAAACCTTGTTAGCGTTTTATTTTTTTGTTTCTTTTGTATATAGAAAATAAGTTTTGGGAAGGAGAAGCCGGAAAGAATTCGGCCAAGCGTCAAAATCAGGACGTTTGGTTTTTTGTTGTGGGAGTGGGAGAACAATTGCCTCGCCTCATAAGCTTGTTCTAACGAGGTCCCTTGTGTTGAATTTTTATTTTTTTTTGGCATGCAGATCGTCTCTGTAAAAAGCCAAAGAAAATTTCGTTAGCCCTTTTTGGGGAGAACAAGTTGCAATATATGCAAACTAACTTGACCGCAATTTCTCTTATTTTTTTCTGCCACAAAATGAATCGAAACCTCCGGAAGTTGGATTGCTGAAACCTCAAAGCTTTTCCGCTTGCTTTTTCTCATTCACGGATGCTCTGAAAAGTTTTGCAAGCGATTTTTTGGTTAAAAGCTAACAAGAAAAGTGTCGCTTGTTTCTGTCGTGTTTTTCCACCTTACGAGGAATGCGTGTGTCGGCTATTGCGTTCTTTTTGCTTTGCTTTGCGTTCGCTTAAAGGGGCAAAACTTTAAGGCTATATAGCTATGTTGGCAACTTGCCTAAGGCTATATAACAGCAATAGCAAACCTTTTCTTCTTGTTTTCTTCGACGGCAGGTTTGCTTCCTTGGCGAGGATCGGACGTAAAAAGAACAGCCAGAGTAATCCATTGACATCGTTTTATGCACTCTTGACTGCTTGTTTATGAAAACGTTCGATTTTGCCCCTCTCGCCTTCCTCCCAACCCCTCCTCCCCGTCATGCAATAGAGCTCGGGTGGAGCGCCCAATGCATGCACGTTTGAATTTTGTCTGTTGGAGAGTTTGAATTTCTCCAGCTAACAGAACGTTCGATTCTTGGTTCTTTTGACTGAAATCCTTTACGTTTAAATTGTAAACCATTACATTAAAAATTAGCGTTGAGTGTGTGTGCATTGTGTGTAGACAAAAAAGAGGTAGACAACATTGGAGATTTTTTATTATTGGAAAGGAACTTGTTACATTATATCTGTAGATAGTGAATGGAATAGGTTGTCGAAGGTGCTGGCAGCAGTACTTTGTCTTGCTCAAGGGCTTTTCTGGGCAGCACAACTTTCCTTCTTGTGACGTCGGCTTCCATTTCTTTTATGGGTTCACTTTATTCATTGTTGGCGGTTTTTCACAGTTGGGCAGTGGTTTTAAAAGGGAAAACAAAGAAAAAGAGTGAGACCGAAGATGCAATCCACCAAATTGTTTGCAACTCGGTTAAAGTGGTTTTGGCTTGCTTTTTTAAAAAATTTAATAATAAAGCTCGGGAGAAGTTTTGAGCGTTTTTAAGAGTTGCTTTTATTTTCTTTCTATTTTAATATTTAGGAGTAAAAAGAGCGCGCAAAAAATGCATATATTTCTAGCTTTCGAGGCTGCGTTTTTTGGCAAGCTTACAGAGATGCAAGGACTTTGGCTCGGGAACTCTGTTAGTTTTCGTTGCCTGTCACATATTAACGTCGCCACTTTTTCCAACTTCACAACTACTTTAATGTTTTTGCGAGCATAAACATACAGTACCAGCCAGGCCCGTACCCAGGATTTTGGTTCGGGGGGGTTTCAAGTCAGGGCCGTACCCAGAATTTTGGTTCGGGGGGGTTTTGGGGGGTAGTATGTGGATAT
>JAGJRO010000349.1:0-46002 GCA_022832285.1 Lepidurus apus apus
GTGTGGTAGGTTTGAAAGGCTTGGCACACGGCTCTGGTGTGCTTTTAGACGTTTCCAGCAGTTGAGTTAAGTTAGGTTAAGTTAAGTTAGGTTAAGTTAGGTTAGGTTAGGTTAAGTTAGTTTAGGTTAAGTTAAGTTAAATTAACCTAAACTAACTTAACCTAACCTTAACCTAACCAAACCTAACCTAGCCTAACCTAACCTAACTTAACCTAACCTAACTTAGCCTAATTAACCTAACTTAACTTAACCTAACCTAACCTAACTTAGCCTAATTAACCTAACCTAACTTAACTTAACCTAACCTAACCTAACTTAGCCTAATTAACCTAACCTAACTTAACTTAACCTAACTTAACTTAACCTAACCTAACTTAACTCAACTGCTGGAAACGTCTAAAAGCACACCAGAGCCGTGTGCCAAGCCTTTCAAACTACCACACAAGATTGGTGTGCTAGACTTTCGAGAACGTGTTGAAAAAGGTCTATTGTGTGCAGACCTCTAGTGAGAGAAGTTAGACATAGGTGTATATTTGGTTGCTGCGTTCTCAGGATGTATGGGTCTGTCGCCAATGCCATCTTTTGACGGAAAATAGTCAACTACTTGAAGTATACCGTGGCCTTAAAGGGCAATAGCCAAAGACATAGCATATTGATATTTGGATGAATTCTTATTGTACACATTATTCTAAGAACCAGTGTTGTGTAATTTGGGAAATTTAAAGTAATATTAAATCACAGTAAATTTTTATTAAAAAATAATAATACAATAAAATTACGCGTTTTTTCAAAAAGTAATAGTATAATTACATTTTTTTGAAAAGTAATGCATTAAATTACAATTACTTTATACATTATTAATTACGTAAAAATTATGTTAATGACCAAGTTTTCTAGAAAATATTTTAAACATATTTTTTTATTTTGCGGACCTATAACGATCAAAGTAGAAGTCAGAATATTTATCGTATTGACACAGTTTTATTTCTCCGTAGGAGCACGGTCTGTTTTCTTGGTTATATTACAGGCACAAAAGCGAAATTGCTCAAAATTTCAAGGAAGCAAGCTAAATATTTAAAACTTCATAATTTTCTTAAAACTTAAAAAAACTTTGAAAGGAGAACACTTTCGAACAGTACTAGGGCCGAAAATGACCGAAACTTTGTACAAATTCACACTTCCCCCTATCTATAAGTACGAAGANACTTTGAAAGGAGAACACTTTCGAACAGTACTAGGGCCGAAAATGACCGAAACTTTGTACAAATTCACACTTCCCCCTATCTATAAGTACGAAGACAAATTTTGCACTTTCGTCAATGTGAAACTGGTAAAGTTCGGAGGAGAAAACGCAAGTACAATAAAACTTGCTACATTTTTCAAAAATCCCAGGGGAGGGGATCGAGCTCCCCTGCATGACCTTTTATCACACCGCCGAAAACATCGCTAAACTAGCTCGCCCTTGCCTACGGGTTTCGCACCACGTCTCTCCCCCCCCCCCATTTTCTTTAGAAGTTTTTCATAAACTTTCCCGAACATCAAAGTAATGTTTAATTTTAATTCACCATTTTTTATTTTAATATTACATTCCATTACATTACAGCTGCGTGAGACAAAAAATGTAATGATTAAATTACTTTTCCTTCCAAAAAGTAATTTGTATTACAAAATTGCAATTACAAAAAGTATTATACAACACTGCTAAGAACGAGAAAATTTGTTTCAAATTTTTATGACTAGCCGTTCCCGAGTTATTGACTTGCGAAATTTTGGTATTTTCCCGCCACGAGAGCTATTACGTAGCGTCCAGCTGGAACACTACAGGATGACCTGTTCGTGTTCGCGGTTCGTGTTCGTGGTTCACGGTTTGTGTTCGGTAAGTTCATGGTTCCTCTATGGCTCAAACTGGCATAGTGGCCGGACACTACGTCACGGGGCCCACGTGACCGCGCTGGCCAATGGCAAATATGCCCCGTTTGAATGTTAGACTTCTTATTTTATTATTATCTAGTTTTCATTTTAGCGCATGATAAAAAGACACATAGAACTAGAAACTACCTTTTTTACTCCTTATTATAAGAAAGTTGTTTTTTGGTGGCTTTTTGTTTTATTGCTCTTTAAGAGACTGTAAATAAAAACGAAATGTTTTGACCGCCCACGGTCTGTTGGGGCGAGAAAGACAAAAATGTGAACTTTAAGTCAGGACTGTTTCTAAGGCTCTACAACCCTCCCCACAAGGGGAGACGGTTGGTAAGTAGACAAAAGTATTATCGTCCAAAAATATTTTGTCGCAACAAAACTATTTTGTCGTTCCTCCGAGACGCGAAGCTTTTTCTTGCTAAGTGGTTTTTGTTTCGTGTTAAAAGGAAACAAATGTATGGAATTACATAGCGTTTTGTCCGGACCGGAATACCATTTTGTGTTAACAGGTTTTTCGTGCTAAGCGGTTTCGTGTTAAACGGTTTTCACTGTGCATTGAGTAGAGATATATCGTATATCTTTATGCAGGGGTGTCCAACCATAATCGTGTCCAAGGGTGTCCAATCCTTCAGTTCGCCAATGTTGGCGAATTGACGAAAAATGTTTGGCGAATCGGCTGTTCCAAAAAATTCACTTACAAACCTTGCCAAAAAGATCTTAATTTCGGAAATTCAAACGGTGAATCTCTTTTAGCACTCTCGACTTGTTTCTTGGGCTGCAGCGCTGAACGAAAAACGTGTACTGGTAGAACCATTCAAAGTTTTGCGTTGCAACGATTTTGGCGAATTGTAGTGTGTTGGCGAATTTGGCGAATTCGGAGGGCATTTTCAAGTGTTGGCGAATTGGGACCCCGATTCGCCAACACGTTGGCGAATCGAAAAAAACGGTTGGACACCCCCGTCTTTATGATTTATACTGAGTCGAATTTCGAAAACCTTCCTTAGAAGATTCGCGGTTCAATACTTAGCTTCTTAAGGCGGCAAAAACATCCAAAACATTGTCACGTGCTGTAAAATGATCAAGATAGCGACTTTTTGCACAATAGATCAGTTTAATTATGTGGCCCCGATCTTGGTCACTCTTACCTGCTTTTGCAACAGTCAGCGTGGCATGGTACGTAGCATTCGGTTTTAGACTACCATCCGTTACCCAATCGCAGGAAAAGGCGATTAAAAAGAAGCATCAAAGACAAGGACAAGGTAAGTTTTTAGTGCACTTACACATAAAGGGACTCTAAAAAAAGTGTTTTGCAATTTAATAAATTTAGTTTTATATTAAAATTTAGCCTTAGAAATATCTGGCCTGGTGAACCATGGAAACACGTGTTTTTTTAACGCAATACTACAAGCACTAGCTTCGTGTATCCATCTTCAAAACTGGCTAGACGTTCTAGACGTCACAGATTTGTTTCCTTCCTCATGTGAGCCTGACCGTGATAAAGGCCGCTGTTCACTACTGACGACGTTCAAAAATTCTGTTGAGACAATTAACCAAACAAAAGGAGATGTCTTGGACCCGTTCGACCCACAGAAGATGCTAAGATCACTTGCTAGGCTTGGCTGGTACATCAGGCCTGAGGAGCAAGATGCCCATGAGCTGTATCACGTATTAGTCAGTACCCTGGAGGAAGAAATGGCTATTTCGACTAATCGTCGCGCCGGATTGGCTTCGATTAACGACGAATCACAATTACTTCCGTACAAATCACCTTTCCGTGGTTATTACGCCAGCCAACTGTTCTGCATGGGTTGTTCCAAAAAAGTATGCACTCTGTTTTCCTTATTAACTAGATTAACTAGTATTAACTTGCATATTTAGGTATTTTTATTGTTTTGTTCGTTGTTTAGGGTTCTGTGAGGTATGATAGCTTCGACAGCATATCGTTAACTTTGCCTCGTGTGTTGGATCCATTGAAACCGTTAACTTTGAATACGTTATTGAATCAGTATTTGGGCTCAGAATTGCTAGGAAGCGTTGATTGTGATAGGTGTAGCGAAAAGTCGTCTGGAAAGGCTCAATCCACGTTTATTAAGCGACTGAGTTTAGGAAAAGTAAATTTTCAACAAAGCTTTCTTTCTTAGCAAAAATTCTTTATATTTATAATTGTGTGTAATCCCGTTTTTAGCTGCCAGCCGTGCTATGCATTCATGTCCAGAGGGTGACGTGGACCAACGAAGGGATCCAATTTAAGAGGCAAGACGCTGTAGAGTTTCCTGAGCTTTTGGATGTGGCATCTTTCATGTATAACCACAGAATACTAGAAGTAATTTTTTTTTGTCCCTTGACCAAAATTGGATGGCTTGAAACTGTAAACCGTTTTTGGTTAGGTCAAGAATGCGGGAATTGATGGAATTGCTAAAAAATTTGGAAGCAAAACTTTGTACCGCTTATCTGCCGTAGTGGAGCATTTGGGAACGGCCTTTTCCGGTCATTTTGTCACATATCGACGAGGAACTGACCTCTCAAAGTATAAGTTTTGTCTCTTACGAATTGCTTTTTCCATGTAATTATGATTTTTTTGTTTTAGGTGGTATTATACGTCTGACACCCTCGTTAAAGGTGTCGAGCGTTCCAAAGTTCTACAAACAGCACCGTATATGCTATTCTACGAACGAATTCTATAAAAGTTGTACTAATAATAGTCTTGTAAATATAGTCAGATTTATGTTGTAAAGACCGACATTTATTAATTAATATTAATTTTTAGAATGCTGACCCGCCAATAATAATGAAACAGGGTAGTATTTTTAACGTTTTAAAATTTTCCCCGATTGTTCTGTCAAGAATCTATTATATTGATTTATATGTTAATGTTAATGGTTATCTGGTCCTTCTGGCGCCGGTAGCCTAGGCAGCCCCCTGGTGAGTCTTCAGACGAACTAAACCAGTGTTTTGATGGTGGATAAGTGTTGATCGTTGATCATTTCTCTGCGACTTTATCTGATTCTTTTAACCTAACTAAGGAACTAGCTTACCACCCTGTTTCTTCAAAGATGTGAATTGTGAATCTCGGATAAATTTGGAAGTTTAGGAGCTTCCACAAGTAGGTAAGAAGAAACAAGAAATCCAGTTATGTCACAGACGACAGATATTTTTTTATTCTATGCTATGCATTTTATTTTATGGTTTATATTACTATTTTCTGCTGTAAATTCGTTATAAGCTCTTTTCCTAACTTATGTGTTCGCGTACGTTTTTTTCATTTTTTTTTTCGTTTCTTATATCCTGGGTGTGTACAACTACTAAAAGTTATTTATCTTTATGACGTACGTCCATTTACGTATTGTTTTACGTTATTTACGGTTGCTAGGGGAAGAATGAATGCCATGAGAAGATTTCTGCTGGGCTCCAGTGCAGGGGCCAGCAACACTCCCAGTAACCAGACTTCAGGTAGCAGCAATACTACAGCACCAACTGGCCCACCCGCTTTGGTTACCAATGATAGCCATATTAACTTGGGGATTAAACCTTCCCCGTCTCAACATGCAGCTCTAAGTTTAACCCATCTTAAAAAGCTGTTCACAGACTTCCAGAAATCTTGTCATACGCTATCAGAAAAGGAACGGGAAGCTCGTTTGTATAGCATGGTCCCTCTTTTTTGCCGGGTAAGTAATTACCCTTCCTTATTTAAGGAATGCCCCTTGATTCCTTGCGTGCTCATATTGTATATTTTCGAGCTTGTTATGTTTCTTGTTCAATTTTGTTCGAAGTCTGTATTGTGACACTGTTTTATGTCTATGCAAAAGAAGCAAGCGTTGCTTTGCTGATGTAATTGACTTTTTGCTGATTGGTGACTTTTCGTGAAGATTGTCTAAATTGATTTCCTTTTGTCTGATGTTGGGCCAGGTATTCGCGACAGCGTCCGCCACAGAAATGTATGAAAAGTTTCCCGAACTAGTTTCTTTTTGTCATCACGTGTCTAAGCTGCTCGTCTCTGAAGTGCGGAGAAGAGCTTTAGATGAATCAACTGAAGCTGCTAGTTTTGCAATTGCCAAGTTCCTGGAAATTGAAAATTGCGAAGAAACCAGCAATGGATGGATGTTATTAACAGCTTTGAACCTTCTTGCTTCAGCCGGCCAACCTGTTATCGAGGTACAAATTACATGTGCTGCATTCATCTCTTTCTTTGTTAATCTGTTAATCTAATTTTGTGTGTCGTTATTCTATTTGCCAGGAAATGACGTCAGCTGCCATTCCTTCTACTCTAGTCAAATGCCTTTATCTTTTCTTTGACCTGCCGCCTTTACAAGAGGCGGACACCAACGATCCTGATAGCGAGTTTTCACCCCGTGAACGGCGAATCCTTTTACAAAAAATTCTCCTCCAAGTAAATTCTCCTTACAAAAATTCTAATAGATTATAACAAGTGTTGATGGATATCGTGGTATTTATTCACAGCTGCTCGTCAAGTTGTGTAATTATAACGGTCCAGCTGAAGAACTTGCTCGTCAAGATGACTTGACCTTGTTATTTTCGGCTATTTCCAGTTGGTGTCCTCCCTGGAATACACTTTGGCGAAAAAGTGCCGCCGAAACGCTCGTTACCTTATCGAGACACGGGCTCACCAGTCCAGTCTTATCTTACATTCACAGTAAGAAGAAAATAAAAGTTTACGGACCTTTCTCAAGGAGGTAATAAAGCATCTTTTGTGGCACTTTGCCCGTTTTTTGTACAGAAAAAGGATGTATCGGGTTATGCGTTGAAAATATGCAAAGAGCCAGGGATTTGACACCCTTGGAACTTATGGAGATGTTTGTGACAGTCTTTTGTTTGCTGAAGGATTCCAGCGAGCTCGTTTCGACCCTATTGGACGACTTTCGGTCCAGTCAAGGCTACGTTTTCTTGGCGGAATTCTTACTAAAGTATGTTTGACATTAATACAGTTTGAAGGTCGAAACTTTTTTATTTGCTTCAGGACTGAACAAGATATTGCTGGGGAGGCCCAAGAAGCTACAAGGAACCTGGTTTTGCTCTTATCTTCGCTTTGCATGTGCGGATTCAGTGAATTGCGACCCACTGCGGCGGCGTCGGGCACAGTTTTCCAGATGCCGGGCTTTTGCGTACCTTTTCCACAAGGCGCTGGTAGAAAATTGTTAGTACAAATGATTTGGGTGATTCTGACGGATTTTTTCTTTTTATATGTAGGTTCCAGCGTGAGGAATTTGCAAGCGTTCCACATTCTTCAGACCGTTTTCGTCAAATCTAGTTCTCCTTTCTTATGCGGTGCCATATTAGATGCAATTTCTTCCATTTATCATTCGGATAATGCCAATTATTTTATTCTGGAAGGGCAAAATACTCTAGCGCAGTTAGCAGAAAAGATCCATACCAAAGCGCCGGAGGTTCAGGTATGAATTTGAGTAAAAACGAACGACAAGAATAAATAAGAGCGTATTTTTCTAGGAAAAATTCTTCAAGTTGCTGGAATTTGTCGTCTTTCAGTTAAACTACGTCCCCTGCAAAGAGTTAATTGCTTTATCCCTACTTTTACGGGCGCAAGGATCCGCCTCGTGTAGTATTTACTGTATGATGACGTTGTCAGCCATCTTGAGGTAGATTCGGGAACGATACCTAAGGAGTTAATTAAATTAATCGGGTTTTCGGGGGTTTATAGGCATAATCCCATATATAAAAATGTTTTCCGGGAAGTTGGATTGTTGGAAGTATTTGTCATTTGTCTGATTCGGTTTGCTTCCTTGTTGAAAGAGAAAGAACAAGATTTGGAAGATCGGTCAAGTAAGTTTTAAAAGTTAGTTATTTTTTGCTAGAATTTCTGTACTGAGACGGGTATTCCTTTTAAGATAACTTGTTAGATTCCGTTGTCAGTCGGCTTTACATTGTCGACAGTTTATGGGTCTTTTTTATAGGTTTTCATTGTTGTGGGGTTGGAAGGCTGAATCTTAATGAGCTGTTTTCTTTTGGTTTTCAGATAATTTGCCAATTCCAGAGTTGGAAGATAAGCTGGGGTTCTTGGTTATGGATGCCTTGGGGGTGTTACTGGCTGGCTGTCCTGATAACGCAGCAATTTTTCGAGAAAGTGGTGGTGCGCGCTGCGCACATAATATGGTACCTTATGCGCATTGTCGGCGGGAAGCTTTAGGTATTATTTTCAATGATACATTATTTTTTGTCTTTTCGGCCTTTGTCATGCGCGCGTTTCTTGCGGCGAAGTTTCATTTTCTTATTTTCGTTAGAACCCTTTTGATGTGACTAATAGCTTATAGTTATTTTTAAAGAACGCTTTTTTGTTCTGGGGCAAGCTGACTAAGCGTTTCTCTTGGTCTTATGTATTTTTCTCATTGATCTTATGATGTTTCGCGGACCTAAACTCGTGGTGTATTTTTTTATAACTTAGGCTACGGATATTGCTTTTCCTCAATCGTACAACTGATACTCATCTTATTTCTTTTGCATGAGTAATTTTTTACCTCACTAGTTGGTGTTAGTCATTCAGCATTGGTTAAACTAGATACAGTGGTGCTTCGCAAAACGAACGCCTCGCATTACGAACGCGCGCGGCCGGAACATGTTCCGCATTACGAACCGAATGCGCGCTCTGTTGTGTTTTTACATTTGAAATTTGTGGAAAGTTAAGTGCTTTTTTTAGTGTTGTCAAAATGGCACCCAAGAAGATCAATAATGGGAAGAGTAGAAAAGCATTTACTATTGAAATGAAGCAAGAAATCATAGACAAAAAAGAATCGGGAGCTAGAGTTGTGGATCTTGCAGCTGACTATGGAGTAATCAAGTCAACCATAGGAACAATTTTAGCCAATAGAGAATCAATCATGAAAGCTAAGGTGGCCAAGGGATTCTCAAGAGTTTGTTCATAGGTGCACAGAAAATCGATTAACGATGAAATGGAGAGGTTGCTGTTAGTTTGGATTAATGAAAGGCAAATGAAAGGAGATCTAACCACGCAGGAGATAATTTGTGAGAAAGTTAGGGTCATGTATGAAGAGCTTAAGGTCCGCTCCAGGAACAAGCTCACAAGCTTTAGAACAACAGGAATAAGAGTTCAAAGCCAGTACCGGGTGGTTTCATTGGTTTAAGAAAAGAAGTGGCATCCACAATTCAAAATTACGGTTTAAGTGTCATTAAATAAAGTGTCATAATGCAAAATTACGATTTTTCGAGATTTTGGACCGGCCTCATGAAGAGGATCAAAATTGTTCCCATATTTGAATAATTACTTATGGGAAACGACGTCCCGCGTAATGAACGCCGTCCTGGAACGGATTGCGTTCGTTATGCGAGGCACCACTGTACTATTAAGAGATATTTGTGACCAATTTTTTCGCTCTTTTCTAATTGTAATTCAGGTCTTATGACTTGTTACGGTGTTATGAATCGAAGTGATTCATACGACGCCTTAGTGTAGCTCATTTTCTTATCATTAATTGTTTTAGCTTTCTTCTAGTATGAACAATATTTTGTCTTATTTTCAAAGAAGTTTTTAGGGTTCGTCAGTGGTTAATCTTTAACGTATTTAATCTTACGATGTATGAAATTATTTTTGGGGTATTTTTAATCTTCGAAAATTTTTTAATTCTTTTCATAACTTACTTTTTGCAGTAACGTTTTTTTTTTTTTTTTTTTTATTGTAGGATTGGTCCAACAGTTAATTTTGAGCACCGGTGGAGACGACGATTTGGGAACGCTCTTAGGAATGATGCACGCCGCCCCGCCCACCGCTCTTACCCTGAAGGCAGACATGCTCAAGTCGCTTCTGAGCTGTCTACGGGAATCGCACCGAGCTAGAACTGTATTCCGTAAAGTAAGTGGTTTCGTGTACGTCGTAAGCATCCTGGTGGGCTTGGAAGGAGCGTTAAGCGAAGAACCGTCTCCTCAATGGACAATCGTCCCTCGCCAGCACATTTGGAGCTTGATTCATCTCGTTTTGAATACGCTCACTTTAGCCATGCGCTATGAACCGGCCAATGCCAAATTTTTCCAACAAGAGGTAGACTTTTTGTGTAGTGGACGGGATTCGAAGCTGCGGTATTAATAGTACACTTTGATGTAGATTAATGATAGTCTGCGTTTCGCCATTCGGCTACTGGGCTGTTTTGGCCAGGCGAAAACATTAACAAGCTTGCCCGCACCTGCCCAGGAGGAAGTTTTTCGAAGTATTTTCGGCGAAGGTGTTCAGGATTACGAGTAAAGGATTAAATTGTTTTCGAACGCAAAAGGAGTGGTTTATTGAAGGTTTTGGATAGGTATCGGGACCACCTACCTGCAGTTTTGCAAAATGCTTGTCTGGTACTACGATTGCTGTATGACATGGCCATTGACGTGTACGAAAACAAGGCATACCAACCCGTTCTCGCTTCGAGTTCGCCTTTACGTGAATCAAAACAAGTAATTCCTCTTTAATATCCTTGTTTCATTATTTTTCATATTGTCCAATTTTTTTTTTACAGTTACGGTTACTTTATGTTCTAACCTTATTACTTCTATTCTTTCAGCGTATTTTTTATTTTATTTATTTATTATTTATTTTTATATTTGTTTGTTAATTATTTGTATTTTGCGTATTTATTTATTGGTTATTTTTGCTTGTTTATGTTTTTGCGCATTTTAATGCAAGAGCATTCTGTACTTATAAACTTGGTTTGGAATCGATTAGCTTTCGATAACCGATTGTCAGTTTTTGGTGCATTTTTAAATATCTTTTTTTTTTTAATGGTTACAGGCACATCCAGCGAAGAAAGTGAGCACTTTGAACCTAAATGGGCCCATACCAGAGCTCAGTGTGGTTCATCCGGGCATTCTCGTGTCAATGTTTCAGCTTTTACCTGCGGTTCAACACCCTGGACATTCTGCAGTAGGTTTAAGTCGCACAAAGTTAAACTGTATAATTTTTTTTCTTGTTGCTGCTTGTGCTGTTTAGGTAACAGTAGCTGTGCAAGTACTACTTATGGACGTCATCCGCAACGTTTTACGAAGCGAACGTAACCAAGAGCTCCTATGCGATGCTGGCTTACCAGCGGAATTTCTCCAAGTGGGCAGAATAGCTTTAGAAGATGAATCCCATCCCCTACACCCCCCGTTGCAGTATGCTTGGGAACGTTTGGCTTCCCAAGCCCTCGAGCCCAAAGACTTACGGTAACGTTCTTTCCCCTTATTGCCTATACTTTCAGTAAAACGGTGAAAGCCTTTTGAGTGGAAATTAATTGTACATTTTGATGTTATTTTGTAGAGAGTTCCTGAGATTAGGCAGTCCATTAAACTGCGTGTCACCGGATTCGCCACATTTCCCCCCTCCACCTCTGCCTCCTGGCTATGGAGGGCCAGTACCGTTATCTCGAGTGAAAACATTAGTGTCCATGGCGACTCCACGCGATCTATGCTTGCAAGGTACTGCAGCTTTAGCGTTGCCGCCTTTCGTCGAGTTTGATATGAGCGCGGAGGGCTTCGGATGCCTCTTGTTGCCTTCCTTAGCGCCTCAGTACCCCGGAGGGCCTGCCGTGGTGGGGATGGGCGCGTTGGGCGGGGCTGGGGACATTAGTGTCATTGGTGGCATTGGACAAGGTATACTTGATTAGCAATTTTTTTTATTTTTTTTAGAAATTAAATTTTGATCGCATTTTTCTTTGAGTGCATTAGGCGACCGTGTTTTTCCGCCTCAGACTGGCCTCACGTACTCCACCTGGCTTTGCGTGGATCGGTTCAGTGATCCTCGATCTGATCCTCACTGTTTGAGACTCTTGACCGTCGTCAGACAAGTTCGCGAGGATCACCTGATCTGTCTTTCGGTTGTTTTGTCTGCAAGAGATAAGGCTTTGATAGTTTCTACCCAGGAAATGTCCTTGCCAAAAGGTGATTTTTCTGAAACTGTTTCAAAGAGCTATGGGAAGGGGGTAGAGAGGCTTTTAGTGCAGGTTTTGGGGAATTTCAAGGGTTTTTCTACTCTTTTGAGCTAGTCTCTAAGTTTTAAGGCACTTGTTTAATTTCGGGGTGACTAAAAGACGTTCTAAAGTTTGCTAATAACTTTAGCCTGATTTTTGGGTAACATTCCTTATTTTTTGTTGTTCGTTTTGTCTTGTTCTGTATTTAGGTGTGAGTGATTGGGAGCCTGAATTGAGTGGGGACTTCGGGGTACGGATTTGGAGTCCGGACTTGATCCAAGAAGGTCAGTGGCACCATATCGCCTTGGTTTTCAACCGTGCAGTGCTCAAAAACTCTCAGTTTAGTCTCTACGTAGACGGCCAGCACACCAAAACGTGCAAAGTAAGGATGGAACTATTTCAGACTAAGAGTAAGGATTTTGGTTTTCGAAATAGTTACACTACATGTCCCAAAATCCGGGAGGCGGCTCAGCTAATTTGACTCTAGCCTCTAGCATTTATGCCTATATTGGCACTTCTCCGGATTGGCGAAAACGATCGAGGCTTTGCTGGCGACAAGGACCGTGCCATTTATTAGAAGAAGTGCTGACTGCCCAGTCTGTTTTGCTGCTTTACCGTCTTGGCCCTCATTATTTGGGCAGCTTGCAGGCTCCCCAACCGCCATGTAAGATAATTTGTTCGATTACTGTTGATTTATAAATGAATAAAAATAAAACTTCTCTTTTTATCATACCCAGGGTCGTACGAGCCGTTGGGACCTTTGTTGCCAGAAGAAAAAGTTCTCTTTGGACTCAATGCGGTGGCAATGAGCACGTTGACGTTATCTAAGATCCGGAAGGTATATAGCAAAGCCGACAACAAGCAAATTGCCAAGCAGTTGGGCATGTCTACGCATGAGAACGCGACGCCGTTGTGCATCTTACACAACGGGGCGGGGCATCTAAATGGACCTGCGCGGACATTGGGCGGCGTCGTGATTGGTTACTTGGGAGTGCGCGTGTTCTGCCCGAAACCGGTCTCTACTTCTTTGCAATGTGTAGGAGGTTGCGCAGTGCTCCTAGGTACAGTACGTGTTTCTGTAAAAGGCGATGGACGATTTCCAACTTTTTCGATTTTCAACGATTATCATATTTAACCGATCTCTTACAAAATTATCTTTTGGCTATTTGTAAATTTAAAGGTTTGGTATCCATGGCTCAGGATGTGGAGAGTCTTTACGCAGCTGTAAAAGCGTTGGTGTGTGTAGTACGCGCTAATACCTTAGCTCAGCGCGAAATGGAACGCTCGCACGGGTATCAGACTCTCGCGTTCCTGCTACGTCATCACCGCCCGCTGCTCAATAACCACATTTTGCACCTGATCCTGAGCCTGGTGGGTACAGTGGACTCGGGACGTGAAAATATGGCAGTACCGGCGAACGTGACTGCGTTCCGAGACCTTTTGGCTGATTTGGATGTATGGAAAGAAACGCCGGGCGATTTATTGAAGACTTTGTTGGAGCATTTGCATGAATTGTGCACGGAATCGTCCGAGCAACGGTCCAACGTAAGGGCCTTGAGGGAGCTGCATCTCGTACCACGTTTACTAAGCGCTTTGCGAGATCGCGCAAAACTTAGCCCACCGGCCAAAGTTGCGCTTTTGAATCTCTTGGGTGTTTTGTTGGCACAACAGCCCCGTTCGGTGGACTTATTATGGTAACTAGTGGCATCTGCGGGAGCCTATCGATTATTTATTTGGAGTTTTCGTTTTTTGTTTTGTTTTTTTGTGGCGTAGTGTGGGACAGTTTTTGGCGTCGACCTTACCGTCCCTCACTTCCTCCGAAGTTTGCTTAACCCTAGACCAAGATAACGGGGAGGATAGTGAACTTGTGCAGGGCATTTTGACCAGAAATGACGGATTGCAGTTGATTCTGCAGCTGGTGCAAAGTTCCAAGACTGCCAACACCAGGTACACTACGATGTTCGCGTGTTTTCTAATTGATTTGCGATAAATTATAAATTGTTCGATAAATTATGTATTTATTAGATACATTTATTAATTATTTAATTGTTTTTTAGATAAGTTTATTAATTGTCTATTAGATAAATTTGTTAGTTATTTAATTAATTATTTATTAGACGCATTATTGCCTTTTTTAATCATGTGTTATGCATTTCCGAGGCATTAATTTTTTAATTTTTTTTCTGAACTAGCTTTGGGGAAGAATTGGTACGAGTCCTGGGCTTTGACTGGCTGCTGCTCTTCTTGCAGGGCCGCACCCATCCTACCAGTGTGACGTGCGCATTTCGGATGCTAGTGAGCCTCTTTTGCGCACCTGCGCTCCTACTCCGGTTCAAAGATGGGGCGCCTGGATGTATGGGCGGGTGGCTTCGGCCTACCGAGCTAGTACCCCAAGGTCATCGTGGAATTCTACTCGGTTTTCAGCTAGCGGCAGTTTCGAATCAGGCTGGCGTTACTAATGCGAACGTGAAACGGGAAGAAGGAGCCAATTGCTATCCAGGATTCCAAGTATTTGACCTTGAAACCTATTCCGAGAGGAACGTATTAACAATTTTTATTTTCCCAAGGTTTTGCAACAGCTTTTACCTGCTCATTGTCAGAACAATTCGGTGTATTTTCTACTCATGGCACTTTTGTGGGCCCAACCGCTGCAAAAAACACCCCAAGTGGACACCATTCTCGATTTGGATAACGTGTGGGCCTGTCTGGGCACTGGCCCACAGCCCGTCATACGCAACGTGTCCTGCACCGAAGCTATCACCACAGTCTTGCATATGGTGAAAGCCTTATTGCACCAGGAACTCAAAAAGTGATTGGCTCGTCAATTTACCTTTTTTCTATTCGTTTCAAGTTAATTTACCGTCCAGTTTTTATTAACTTTACGTGCGTTGCTATTCCCACAGGCCTGAAGACACGCCCGAATGGTTGAAGAATCATCCAGTGACTTTGGTCCAGTTTTTATTTTACGTCTATCAGAATTGCGGTGATCCCAGTGCCCATTTCATGAATCCAGAATTGCTCGGTGCGTTGGTAGCGCCGTTATTTCCTCCAGAAGCCTCTTCGGAGTGCTCTTCACCGTTAGAGGACAGCCACGCCCCCTGGGAGCCCGTTTTGGTACCTATGAGTACCGTCGGCAAGGACCCAATGTTATTAACGCATCCAGTCACCAAGTTTATCTTCGATTTTTTGCGTGTTTTGGTGGTAGACGCCTTGGCCGTGGCTCCCAATACCAAGAGTGTTCCCATTATCGACCTGGTACTTGAGGCCGGTCCCGAAACCGCCAGTCACGCCCAATTAGCCCACTACCAAACTGAGATACTGAGCGCGCTTATGGAACATTTACTTGCCGCCGATATCCTGATGGGTGATTCCGCGCATCAGTCGTCTGCACAGGCGCAATCCCAGCACCAACAGCAGCAGTACATCGCTGCGAACGTTTTCTATGTCGCCGGGCGGTTAGTAGATAAACTCTGGCAAGGGTACTGTTTAAAACCGCCCAAAGAAGTCCTCGACTTTTTGGTCAAATTGCTCAGTCAGGCCAAACGACGAAGTACCGCGTTAGTATCGCTGGAAAGTTTGTATCGATGCCTGAACCGCACGGTACTTTACTTGCTCTCCCGGCCGATGGATTCCATAGCAGAGCAAATGGGCGTGTTGGAGACGTTACACAAATTAACGCATAATCGGTCTTTGATTTTTGGCGCGGGAAACCATGATTTAGAGTTTTTGGGTGGGTTGACTTACTGCTTGGTACACCTAGCGGCGGGAATGAAAATCGTCAACGATAGCAACAACAAGACCACGTGGCACGTCAGTCCTGATGCGAGCACAAATGCAAATACGCTCAGTACAGACGCCACCTGGGAACAAGGGCATAATCTAGTCGCATCAGCTGCAAGACGGGTGTGGGAGGAGTTGTATATTTCTAAAAAGCCCGCTATTGAGGAAGTTTTCAAAATAAGCTTGGGCACCAATAAAGCTCCCTCGCTGGAGGTGGTTAGAGATCAGTTGCGCGATGCGGCCACCAAAGTGTGGTTGACCTATGTGGACGGAGAGAAGCGGTGCGTTTACCGCGCGGCGTACGAGTCGCAAAACCAGATTGCGTCCAAGATTCAGAAGGTGACGGGAGGATTAACGCGCTTGGCATCGCGCACGAAAGCGCGACGAGAGGAAACATTGAATAAAAATCGATTGTTGACTTTCTTAAGCTTGAGCGATTTGACGCAGCTGACGCAAAATCAGTTGTGTGGCATCAGGGAAATGGTAGATTCGCAGTGGCGACAGTTTGCGCTTGCGCAGTGGTATGCGCACCAGTACTTGCGCGAAGAATGGAAAGTGACAGAACGCGAACTTTTACGCGAACGCGGTGTCTGGGGTCCGCTGCAAGGTTCTGCGTTGGACAAGTGGATGTTGGACATGACGGAAGGGCCTTCGCGCATGCGCAAGAAACTAGTGCGCAACTTGGCTTTCTATGCGCATTATCCCTATCGCGCAGAGTTGGAACTTATTGAGAATCGCCAGTTAAAATATAAAGTGGCCACGAGTCTCGATTCGAAAGAACATCACCGCTTTTTTGCGCAATGGAAACCCAGTTTAGGTGTGGCTGCTGCGGATAACATCCCCGATTCCTCGCCGTCTGATAACCCACAGTCGTTATTGGTTCTGTCTACACCTCCGACGCAGGCAGATTCGGCGAAGGTAGTCGAAGATGCCTTACGCGATTTACGCACTTTCGCGCAATTCGCGCCAGCTCTCAAACCTGGGGTCGAACGCAGCATCTCGGAACTCGAGGACGAAAATGAAACCGAATTGGGAGATTCTGTGGACGAAAAACACACCAAGGATGGATTAGAAAAGAAAACATCTACGCAACCAGCCTGCGCAGAAGAGTCCCCGGCGCACCAGACGCTGTTGCGCTATTTGGAAGAAGGTGAACGCATTACGCACATGTTCCGCTGCGCTCGAGTACAAGGCTTGGACACAGCCGAAGGTTTGCTCTTATTCGGACGCGAACATTTGTATGTTGTGGATGGATTCACCCTCCTGCGCACGCGCGAAATCAAAGAAATCTCGTCACTTACCCAGGAGCAATACGATCCCATCATTCCCCCTTGCACGGCTCCCGGCGCCGCTACCACCCCAACGCATACGCTTAGTACTACCAGTCGACGCAACTGCTCCCAATTCTCGTACGAAGATATACGCGAAGTGCACAAACGCCGGTACTTACTTCAGCCCATTGCTTTGGAGGTCTTCTCCCAAGATGGACGCAATCACTTGCTCGCGTTTCCGCGTGGCATTCGCCACAAAGTCTACCAGCGACTTCTGGCAACTGCCACGAGCCTTGCCGACTCGGCGCAACTCTCTGTTGCCGGCCAGCGCCGTTCTGCGCACGTCGAAACCTCCGGTGGTCTCTTTTCCTCGCTCATGGGTGAAACATCCGTTACGCAACGCTGGGTGCGTGGGGAAATCTCTAATTTCCAATACTTGATGCACTTAAATACCTTAGCCGGTCGGTCGTATAACGATTTAATGCAATATCCAGTCTTCCCTTGGATTCTCGCCGACTACGACTCTACCGAATTAGATCTCACGTCACCTGCCACCTTCCGGGACTTGTCTAAACCAATGGGGGCGCAAACGCCCGGCCGACTGGTCCAGTTTCAGAAAAGATATAAAGAGTGGGACGACCCACATTCCGATACACCCCCTTACCATTATGGAACCCATTATTCCTCAGCCATGATCGTCTGTTCATATTTGGTGCGCTTGGAACCTTTTGCACAACACTTTCTGCACCTCCAAGGCGGCCATTTTGATTTGGCCGACCGGATGTTCCATAGCGTACGGGAGGCGTGGTTTTCTGCAGCCAAACACAACATGGCGGACGTGAAAGAACTGATTCCCGAATTTTTTTATTTACCAGAGTTTTTGGTCAATAATAATAAGTTCGATTTGGGGGTAAAACAAAGCGGAGTGGTGTTACATGACGCGCTTTTACCGCCGTGGGCCAAAGAAGATCCCAGAGAATTTATTCGGATCCATAGAATGGCGTTGGAGTGCGACTATGTTTCGCAACATTTGCATGAATGGATTGACCTCATATTTGGGTGCAAACAGCAAGGACCTTTGGCTGTAGAAGCAGTCAATGTGTTCCACCATCTCTTTTATGAGGGAAATGTAGACATTTATGCCATCCAGGACCCGCTACAGAGGACAGCGACGATTGGGTTCATTAACAACTTTGGGCAGATTCCTAAACAACTCTTTAAGAAAGCGCATCCAGCCAAAAAGGCGAGGGATTATGCATTATATGCGGATAAGTTATTTTTCCATCATTTGGATCATCTGAAACCGTCGTTAACACCGGTGAGGGAGCTCAAAAGACCCGTGGGACATATGGTTTGCGCTGAACGGAATATACTCTTGGCTGTGGAGGAGAATAAGGTGCTTTTGCCGCCGAACCACGCAAGAGCTCTGGCGTGGGGCTTTGCGGATCATAGCTTGAGGTTGGTCAATTACGATTCGGATAAGGCAATCTTGGTATGTGAAGCGCCACATCAAGGAGAGATCCTGGCGGCGGTAGCACCTTTCCCTAAAATGGTACTCACGGGTGGTACCAGCACGGTAATACATTTTCATTCCTGCATTTTTTTTTAGGATTTGATTTAATCCTATAATTAATATTGGCTCCCATATACCTTAGCTTGGTATAGGCGGTTAGCATATGGAATTTCGGTACAACTTTTTGAGAAAACCAGTACATTTAATGAAAAATTCTTTGACAGTAATCTTGAGCTTGCTAACACGTAGTGCACAACCAAAGCACATGTTTTTCCGTTGAGTAATAAATTAGCCATATGCAAATGAAGTTTGCAACTATGAGAAATACGTTACCTAAAAATCTGTCCTTTGGTTGCGCACTAGCTGCTAATAAAGAAAACTTTTGTTTTAGTTTGCTTTCAAAACTGGCACCCCTTTTTCGAGAAATCTTGTTCCGAATGTTCGACTACTTGATTTGGGACATTGTGCTGCCACACCAAACTGTGGTGACAAATTGTACTTTTCAGAAACAAAACAATCGTAGAAACGTTGCCCGCAATTAGCCATCTATTTCTCTTTTTACTTTCTTATACAAGGATTTCTCAAAACAATAGCAAAATCAGTGCCATCTGGGACTCTTTCCTATCAATAAGCTAAGGTATACGGGAGCCTTAAACCTAGTAATTTAAAGCAAATTTGTACTCGGTTTGGGGCAAAAGATTTGCTCGGCATATTTTTCTATAAATATATACACAGAAGTTCAGAGTTTTTTTCCTAAACCACCACGTAATATGTTTTCATGCATTTTATTTATGATTTTGAGTCAGTCCTACGTAGTTTTGAAACGTAGTTTGAAGTACTGTACGCTAGACACATGCTGTGCGTCTGTCGATTATATGCAAGTTAGCCGCTAAGTTGATTTTTCTAGGACATTGAAGGTTTAAAGTTGCGTATTTCTAGGTCGTGACAGTATGGGAAGTAGGAAAGAAGACATTAACATGGAAGCAGCAGTTGTTTGGTCATCGGGAAGCTGTAACGTGTTTGTGCGCATCCCCTGCTTACGGATTGGCCGTTTCCGGTTCACGTGACCGCACCGCCATTGTCTGGGATTTGAGTAGTATGACTTTCCTCAGAGAATTACCCGGCCATAGTGCTGCACTCACTGCGGTGTCCATCAATTGCTTAACCGTATTTTATTTAACTTTTCCCTAGTCTGTTTCGGGATTATTAATTTTAGTTACTTCTTTTGTTTAGGGTGATATTGCAACTTGTGCCGGTACTTGGTTACATTTGTGGTCCATTAACGGAACTTCCTTAGCTTGCGTGAACACCTTAGTTGGACAAGGAAGACGGACTGACCGCCTTCACCATATTTTATGTGTGGAATTTTCCGTTCTTAATGAATGGGATGCCGCGAATGTGGTTATTACGGGCGCCACAGATGGCGTTGTCAGGGTAAAGAAACATAGAATCAACTGTGGTTCTGAATTGATTTTTGCAATATTGTGATTTTAATTTGATTTTGATTATTACTGATTTTATTTATATTTTAATTTGATTTTAATTTATTGAATTATTATTTGAATTATTTGAATTTAATTTAATCTTAATTTGATTTAATTTTATTATATATTTATAGATGTGGTCATTGGATTATGTTCAAATTCCTGACCAAGATGGCAGTTGTTCAGGGACAGCTGAAGAGACAGGAAATACTCCTGTTGAAGCTCCGCCTACTCGGGATAGCGAGTCTGAGACGGCTGCGGCTTTGAATTTAAGTGCGAGTTTGGAAGTAGAGAAATTGGAGGAATCAGAATCGTCAGCCGAAGAAGAGGAAGAGGAAAGAGAAGATTTGGGCGAAAAAGATGACATAGAGAGTCTGCTTGACCAATCAGGGGACCAGGATGAAGTTGACAAATCAGTCCAAGATAAACCGGTGCTGGTTCGCCAGCGTTCTTTGACGTCTTTGACGGATTTGGAAGAAGTTTCCTTTCCGCAGCCACCGTTGAGACGCAAACGAGCGGGTCAACGACGCGCATTATGCAAAAGCGAGTTTTTTCCCGCAGAATTTACGCCTCCTACTGCGGACGAAAGTGCGGAGGAGAAAAGCATCTTGCGCAGCAGTAAAAGCGATACTTCCATCAACGATTCCTTTGTAGTCATCACCGAAGCCGAGACGATTCAGATAAATTCAGAAAAATTGCATCTCCAGCTGACTTCAAAGCCTACAGAGCGATTAGCCCTGCGCGAAGGATTCCACTGGCAGCGACAAATTATTTTCCGTTCTAAACTCACCATGCACACTGCGTACGACAGACAAGACAATGTAGAACCTGCTTCTGTCACTGCTGTAGCTATCGCCAAGTAAGACTATCGGTTTCTTTTACTCTTAAGATCTCGCACAATGTTCTCTTCGGAAATTCTAATTTTTGCATTTTTTATGATTTTTTATAATTTATGTGATCCTTTCGTTACTTTGCAGGAAGATTTCTGTTTTAAAAGTAGACATTTTTTTGGCTAAATTTTAAAGGGAATTTTTGGCTTTCTCTGATCAGTTGAAGTTGAAAATTGTTTTAAAGTACTTTCGTTTGGGAATATAGGGACCACCGAACGTTATACATTGGTGACGCCAGAGGTCGCATATTTTCTTGGAATGTAGCTGAACAGCCTGGAAGGGGCGTGGCTGATCATTGGCTGCGCGAGGACTTGGTAGAAACTTGTCTCGCTTGTCAAACTAAGTTTACCTTGACAGAGCGTCGACATCACTGCAGAAATTGCGGTCACGTTTTCTGTTCCAGGTAGAAATGTTTTTTTTAATTAAAATTATTTTTAAAAAGATTATTAAAATTTCTTCTCTATTTAATTGTGATTGTTTAGGTGTAGTTCGTATGAATCGGAGATTACGCGCTTGCGTATCGTAAGATCCGTACGGGTGTGTCATAGCTGCTACACTCATCTACGATCACAAGCCACACCCCCTTGAGATTAAAGAAAAAGAGCGACTATACAGCATTAGACAGACCAAGTGATACCTCATGACATTCCCTATTGTTAGAACACCCCTTGCATACTGGTTTCGTCGTATTGTGCGTGTTAGGTAAAAGACTTAGGCTCGCAAGAGTGAGTAATATTTAAATGGCTTCATATTGTGTCTCCAAGCTGTGGTGCGGTATTTTACTAGATATGGCTCCGTATAGGATGTATTAAGCCTGCTTTACACTGCCCCTGTCAGCCTGGCATGGCAGACATTTTGGCTGAACTCTACGTAGTTTTCTGACAGGAGTTCTAGCCATGTCAACCGTACTGCACATGCGACTTGCCGGCCAGACAGACAGCTGACAGGGACAGTGTAAAGCAGGCTTTAGCCTGTTAGAAAGTCTATAGGCACCTGTATAATTGTTATAATTTATCTCCCTTACAAGCGTGATTTTGTATTCGTGTCAAGTTATCGTGTTATAGGACCTGGTGCAAAAGCCGTCAGTCTGTACTTTTCTGGAGTGAGGTAGTTTCGTTCGAATGATAAAAATACGTCTATTTCGGTGTCCATAAGCTAGGGGACAGAAAGCTGTTCGTTGGTCCCCTTTTATCCCTGACCTAGGCTCCATTGACTGCTTCGTTAATTGTGTATTAACTTTTCTTGTACATGACAGTTTCCCTGCGCAGTATGGCGCATTCCTTGACGGTGTTGTGTTTTACTTTTTCCTTCCCTTTATTGGATGTAATATATATTTTACAGCACGTGGTACGGTACCGCATGGTACAGGACGTGGACGGTTAGCACGTGATACAGCACGTGTCACAGCGTGGTACGGTATAGCGTGGTACAGTAAGTGGTATAGCACGTACATCACGTGGTTCTTATTTTTTTGTATCTTGACTTAGGTAATAATACACATTTTACGGAATTAACTTTCATTATTAATAAAAATAAATCTTACTCTTCAACCTATTCAATTTTAATTTTAACTTATAACACGTGGTACAGTATGTGATACGATACAGCGTGGTCCAGTACGAGGTATGGTACAGCGTGGTACAGTACGTGGTACGGCACAGCATGTTAACTCATTGCCAAGTTAACTAATGGTTTAATTTCGTCGTAAATTGTCAAGAAAGTCGAAAGAACCGTACTATACTGTTTCTAACCGAAAATGTAATGTCTAAAAACAGCCCAAACAAGTCGCTATATATGTATATACGTCAGCTAGACGTACAAAAACTTAGAAAGTAGCAAAAAATAATAAACAAGTTTTCTTCACGGAAATTTCCTAAAAATGTCCTAAACCCTAGGAGCTATAGTTATGAGCAACGTTTTAATTTCCATAGGTGCCAAGTACAGAATCAATCCTTGTTTAAAGTTCCGGTTTGCGTTTTCAGAGGGGTGTGGTCGATCTGCTCCCAACGTGAGCTCTTCAACGCCCACAACCCGGAAATTGGACAAGAAAGTTTCTAAATTAACCATTCCTTTGCATTCCACCTCAGAATCTGTCGCTTCCAGAATATGCTCCAATCGCAATAACAATCTTCCGTCCCCCCATGGTTCCAAACTCAGCACATGAACACAATCCGCTAGAGTCATTTCCAATCCCGAAACCTAATTTCACAAGATAAATACAGTCCATCTCAACCATTTCTTCGTTAACACAAGCTTTGTTTAACCTTGGACACGTAGGAAGCATTCCATTGTTGCTGATCCAGGATTGTAGGCACAAAGAAAGGCACTGGAGGACGAGCCATCCGAATCGCATTTTGTCGCCTTGTAATCGCTTCACTGGACCTTAAAACTTCAGAACCCATTGTCGAAATCAAGAGTCGATACTGACCCCGAATCACCAGACCATCCCCGAATTCTGTTTCGTTCAACGCTTCACCGACACCAAAGGCATCATCGTTTAATAAGCGTCTATGTGCCTGACGGATGAATGAAAATAAAACTAGTAGCAAAACCAAAAATAAATGAAAAATGTACCATGAGTTCTAAGGAATCGTCTTGTAAAGACGATCCTCCTTGGGCTCTGTCCACCAAAGCAGTCGCTCGGAAAGGCGTACTACGTTCTGAAGTAACCCCATCCATATAGAGAAACGAGTTGACGGGAACATAATTCCCCGCAATGGGCTCCGTTACATTGAGTTGATACGATTCTCGATAATCTCGCTGACGGCACACGGATTGTCGTCCATTGGAATCGCTGCAGAACTGACCCGCCTTGTTACGTTTCTGGTTAAGTATTCGAAATCGCATGACTACATCCTTTCCCACTTTATCCCTACATAAATTAACCAACAATTAATTAGCACAAACAGGCTTATCTCTTAATTATACCAAATAGGAATCGGTCCAATGGTCCAATCCCACTCGACGTAAGGGGTTGCACGATAAAGACGAGTTATTTGTCGAATCCAGCCCCAATCTTGCACCACTTCTTCGACCAAATCACCTGAATTTGGTTTGACAATTATTCACTTAACAATTAAGCACTTCAAAAAATTAAATAAATACATAAAAAAGTAAGCCTTACTTCTAAGCACAGAAATGCTTGTAGGAGTTCCTAGCCTTACGAATTCCGTGTTATTAGGTCGGAAAATATAAGCGCCGGAAGCTCGCCATTCAAATCGACTATTGTTGCCCGAATGAGCGGGATAATAGCCCCATTGTTGACCAACTTGGAGGTCGTCAATAGCTACGCCATTGTGTTTGAGCATTACCGTACTTAAAAGTCCATTTTGGCCAGAAAAGCGAAGCCCGAAGAACTAAAGCAATAGAAAAGTAGGCTGGAACATGAATTTAAAATCTAAAGTAAAACATGAAGTAAAATATAATTTACTTGATTATCAATTGTGAAATCTTCTTTGCTTGGTATCGGCCAAGCCTGCCAAGAAGGGGTTGGTTTGAGAGCAAACCTAGGGGCGGAGCTTAATCTCTGCACGAAATATGAGTCGATGCCCAAAGGTGGAATAGACTTAAACACCACTAAGAGGTCATTTCGAGCCGGACTCTGTCTTCCAGGTAACTGCATTATATGTTCGGGTAATGGAATAAGAATAGATGGGACTTGTTGACCTAAGCCGGAAGGAATTTTAATAGTTTCGCTTTACGAAAGGATTTGCAAGTCTTTTACCAGCTTTACCACTATCTATAAAAAATTTTTACCTTGTGAGTCGAAAACTGCGTAATGGCTACCACTGACAGGAAGTCGTAGAAAAGTTTGTTCTTCAGACCAAGCTAAGCTGTTGTACAAGCCAACAATGACCCGTGTCGACGCTTCCATGGCTGGACAAACACTCGTATTTAAGGCTAAGCAGTACTGTAGAGAAAAAGGCGGGGCCTGAGACCTAAGGACTTCGCTCAACGTTTTACTATCGCCTTTAGCTATACTGGTCATAGCGTCGAATAAGCCTCGAACGTAATCATTGTTGACGTGTTGCTGCGCAGTGCCAGTAATGGCATCATGATGCTGAGCAACGCCCATCCATTGAACTAAGGGGTTATGCCAAACCCGTAAGTGAGAAGAAGGCTCCACAGAGCTGTATAAAGACGCCAATTGATGAGATACCTGCGAGATACCCCAAAGAAAATGAAAATTATATATTACGTTAATACTAATAATACAAAAAATAAATCACGAACATAACCTCAGAAGGGTTCTACATTGTACTTCCTTTTCGAAAATTTTCCAGTCGTATAACTAAATACGATTCAAACTTCCTCAACCATATGCAGTGGTGCCTCGCATACCGAACGCAATACGTAGTTCCAGGGCGGCGTTCGTTATGTAGGACGCCGTTTCCCATAGGTTACTATGGGAATAATTTTGATCCGTTTCCGAGCCCGGTCCAAAATCACGAAAAATCGAAACTTTCCACTATAACACTGTGGACACATCTTTTCTTAATCCTATGAAACTACTGGCTTTGAACTCTCCTTTCTGTTGTTCTAAAGCTTGTGAGCTTGTTCCTGAAGTGGATCTTCTAAGCTCTTCATACATGACCCTAGATTTCTCACAAATTATTTCCTGCATGGTTAAGTCTCCATTTGCCTTTCATTAATCTAAACTAACCGTAACCTATCCATTTCATTACTAATCGATTTTCTGTGCACCCGTGACACAAACTCTTGAGACTCCGTTGGCCACCTTAGCTTTCATGATTGATTCTCTATTGGCTAAAATTGTTCCAATGGTTGGCTTGACCACTCCATATTCAGCTGCAAGATCCACAATTCTAGCTTCCGGGTCTTTTTTGTCTATGATTTCTTCTTCATTTCAGTAGTAAGTGCTTTTCTAATCTTCCCACTAACAGTCTTATGTGTCATTTTGACAACACTAAATAAGCACTGAACTTTCCATAAATTTCCAATGTAAAAAACACAACAGAGCGCGCGTGCGGGTCGCTTTCGTTATGCGGAACACTTTCCGGCCCGCGCGCGCGTTCGTAATGCAGCGAGGCATCACTGTACAGTATTCTTAAAAAAAAACGACCCCAAGAAAGCGCACCATCCTAATGGCCCGCAACTATACGTCTGGGAACAGCACTACGGACACAACGGACGGCTATTCGCACTTCGCAGCACTGTTTCCAGATGCGCCGTTGCGGGCCATTAGGACAGTACGGTTTGTTGGGGTAGTTTTTTTTTAAGAGTACTGTACATAAACACTGAACGGCTAACGCGAAGAAATAACAAAATGTAATAACTTACTGCACAATAAGTTTCTTGATTGAAATAATTAAATTCCGACCTTACCTGAAGGAGATTAGAAGCTTGGCGCACAATAAGCTTAAACGCAGCACGGGAGGTAAAATATCCCGTCCAATACGCATGTGGATCGGATGCGTATGGGAAGAAATCATCTTTTTTGATTGGCCACGCCTCCTTTTGCGCATTCCGTACAGCATTCATGTAGCACGAAGGTGTGGAATATAGGAACCGTATCTTCCTGCTACCCCCAGCTTCATTCCCGTACCTAATTTGTTCGGAATTAAATTTCTTACAGAGACGTTTTCGTCAAAAGAACACTACTTTATGAGCTTATCCAAGTTCCGGTACCAAGTGTGCGCATACTGGTAGTTGAAATCATTTCCCATAGTCAAAACAATATGATTGGTACGATAAAACGTTGCTTGTTTCCTAACAAACACGAAAAATTCTGCCAACTAACATAAATACGTTATAGAGTTCATTACTTTTCAAAGTATATTAATTAGTAGAATTTCTTACTCTGCGTTCAAGATTGTATAAAGGACTTGACTTATCTTCCACAATTTGTTCATCACCACACAAGATATCGAAGCAGAAACCCGGGGGTGGGCTGTAGGTATTATAGAGCACTCCAGTGAAGAGTTGATTGGGCAAAGAATCGCTGGTTTGCCAAATCATTTCCATGGACTTGTTTTTCAACCGAGCTTCTTTTTCGCCATAATCAATCCGACCGAGAAATAGGCCTTCGAAACCCATTGCTTGGACCAAGTTCCCCATTTCTCGTGAGTGACCGAAAGGATCAATTTGCCAAATGGTCCTTTACCAGTCAAAGAATGATAATAATGTCTTTTTTTTCACAGGAAATTAAAAAGGTATGTGTACTTGGGTTGCGCACAGACTCCTAAGGTTTCGTTCAGAAAACGGAGTCCGAGGCTCATCTGTTCAATAATATCAGCATAATGTGCAGCTGCTTCATCATTCATACACCAACCACCTCCCACGATTTCAATTTGGCCTCTGTTCAGCAGACTTTTAAAACGATGGCGAGCCGAGGAACTAGTGATTTTCCACCAACGATATAGGAACGCTACCTCCACAAATACAAACCTAGTTACGTACGCGATCAGTAAATAATAAACCATGAATTGAATCTTTTTTTTCTTTACGTTTTAGCTGCATCTTCCCATAAAGCTTGCACGACTGAATCGTAAATATTCTCCACATTGGCATTCTGGATCGAATTATTAGCTAGAAATTAAAAAAATATGGTCGATCTTCATACATTACATTCCTCCCTTTCTGGTTTTGGTGTAGTTAAGTTACCTCCATAGAAGTATTCATCCACCGTTTTGAGCCAGCCAACATCGTCGTGGCTATGGGGAACCAAGTGGACGTTTAAATAGACTTCTTTAGTGGCTGCGCATGACTATAGGAATAGAACGCAAAGCATTCAAGAGTTTAAGCGCTCGGCAACCGCAGTAAAGGATAGTTTTTTCTTTACGACTTACCTTATAGCCACAGTTAGGTTCCGTTGACTCGGAATGAAGCTGTCTTGAAATGAAAGCGGGTCGAATAGCACTAGACAACTGGAAGCGAAATGCTAGTCCTAAACTACACAGAATTAAAAATGCTTGAAAAGGTAACATTTCCAAGCTTAATCTTGTCGACTCGAGTACGCAGCTAAAGCCCAAATTTGTGCTTATTGCCGCACGCTGCGAGTTTTGGTTAATTTAAAATAACTAAATAATTTTTTTCCCGGATTGTATCTTGGGTGTTATTGATATTGTCAAGTAGTTTCCAAGCTTTGAAACGCAACGTTCTTTGCTTGTTTATTAACGTTTTATGACTGACCCTTTCTTGTTTACTAAACGCAGCAACTCCCGCATAAAAGCGGGTTCTGTGGGAGGTGTCTTAGGGCCGATTCCCACTGAGCGCATAAGGCCTTATGCTTATGATCATACTATGCCTCCGTGGGACTACCTGTTGTCATTTGCGAGCCACAGGCGGAGCCAAACTAATTACGAAGACCATAATCCCCTTCTTTAGTCCAACCCCTTTCTGTCGATGAAGCTATGGAAGTTAGCTGAAACCCCTGAAAGTCTATTGTTCACCTTTCCCTTCCTTGTGCCTCGCTTGTGCAGCTGTTATGCGCTCAGTGGAAATCGGCCCTTAAAAGCAGCAAGCCGCATAAGAGGGTTCAGCCATGTTGTAGGAGGTGTCTAAAATTAACCTAACTTAACCTAACCTAACCTAACCTAACCTAACCTAGCCTAACCTAGCCTAACCTAACCTAACCTAGCCTAACCTAACCTAACCTAACCTTATATAGTGTGCTGCGGTTTGCAATACCCCGCCTGAAGCCAAATAAGGATCGCTTAGGCTCCTCCCCAAACATGGCTGAACCCGCTTTTATGCGAGAGTTGCTGCTTTTAGTAAACAAGAAAGGGTCNAATAAGGATCGCTTAGGCTCCTCCCCAAACATGGCTGAACCCGCTTTTATGCGAGAGTTGCTGCTTTTAGTAAACAAGAAAGGGTCCGGCTAGCCGTGCTACGTTTTGTTGTATTTTTCGTGCGCGGGCTTAAACTCAGAACCATTGTGTCGATAAAACGTTTAGTGCGAAAAGCCGAATGGAAAACGCGAGTGTTATGTGTATGTATGGAACACTCGGGAACACTGTATTATGTAGCGGTTCGCGAGTCGAGCGGGGTACGGTAGCCGGGCTAGCGAGAGTAGTAGAGCATCGAGTAAGGAGTTATATAGAGGGAACATGGAGCCCCTTCCTTATGGGGCTTTTGTTACCACTTTTCGAAATTGCAGGCTAGTTCCCTAAGAGGACAGGATTGGTCAGACTGTTTGATCAACGCCTTGCTCATGGCGGGAAACATAAAAATGGGGCTCTAACGCAAAGAGAGAGTAGAGCGAGAGAGTCGAGTGGGACTATCGAAGACGGCGGCGGGAGCAATTGTGCGAGCGCGCGAGATTTGATAGTTGCGAATACAAAAGTTAAAGTCCTTAGCCAAAAGTTACTTTCCCTTCCTTTATACGTGATTTGTGTAATTAACTTATATAATCTCCCATTTTAAACAGTGTAAATCGCAATTTACGCTACAATAGTAAACAAATGCTACTTTTGGAATTGATTTTTTCCCATACTATTAGTATTCCTATTTACACTGCTTATAATCGATGTGTCTGACAAACGATACCGATCTGTAGATCTGTGCTTAACCACGTCTTAACCATGGTCTTAACGGCCAATCAGCAGTGGAGCCGATGCAGCTCCATCGGCTGCACTTTTGGCTCCTCCTTTTCGTTATATTTCTTGGTAACGGACTTCTACACGATGTTCCCTCTGTATATCTCCCTATACCTAGGCTAGACGGGACGCTAAATATCATTAACTTTTAATGTTGCTCAACTCGTCCCAGAACGGGGAATAGTTGATGAGTGTCCAGACGACAAACTGAAAGTTCACTTTCATTAAAGGGGGAGTAAGGTACGAAAAAAAATNAAATATCATTAACTTTTAATGTTGCTCAACTCGTCCCAGAACGGGGAATAGTTGATGAGTGTCCAGACGACAAACTGAAAGTTCACTTTCATTAAAGGGGGAGTAAGGTACGAAAAAAAATATGTTATAGAGGAGACCAAATGAAGTGTTCTGGCTGAAGAACCCCTTTGTCAATTATGCATACTAACCGAGTAATTAATTATTTAGCGGTTTTAGCTCCGCCCCTTTCCTCCAAAATTAAAATTTTCCTATCCTTATAACATGGGAGGACAGTTGGCCGGAGAGCTAGCGCCTTTACCTATTAGCGCATTCAAAATCGGACTTTCGATTTATAGGGACGGCACCATTATCTTTCTTTTGAATGCTCAAGCTAGTCTGTAGGTGCTTTGGATAATTTACAAGCTCGATCACAAAAACTTACTTTTTCTTCGCGCCATCGCGCGATCGCCGTAGCTTGCCGTCTTGCCGGGCCGAGATCCGCGCCTGAGAGCCTTTGGGCAAGTTTCGGGTCGGCTTCGCAGTCAAGAGCCCATCCCCTGGCAATGGGACCGCGCGAGGCGGCTCTGACTTTGCGGGTAACGCTTGCTTCATGGCGTACAGCGGAGCCCGCACGTCGCGGCGCGAAGAAAANGGTCGGCTTCGCAGTCAAGAGCCCATCCCCTGGCAATGGGACCGCGCGAGGCGGCTCTGACTTTGCGGGTAACGCTTGCTTCATGGCGTACAGCGGAGCCCGCACGTCGCGGCGCGAAGAAAAAGTCAGTTTTTTGTGATTGAGCTTGTAAATTATCCAAAGCACCTACAGATTAGCTTGAGCATTCAAAAGAAAGATAATGGTGCCATCCCTATAAATCGAAAGTCCGATTTTGAATGCGCTAATAGGTAAAGGCGCTAGCTCTCCGGCCAACTGTCCTCCCATGTTATAAGGATAGGAAAATTTTAATTTTGGAGGAAAGGGGCGGAGCTAAAACCGCTAAATAATTAATTACTCGGTTAATATGCATAATTGACATAGGGGTTCTTCAGCCAAAACACTTTACTTGGTCTCCTCTATAACATATATTTTTTTCGTACCTTACTCCCCCTTTAAGCTTAAGCCTATGCTTAAGGCTACACCTTCACATATTTAAACACTTTTCTGACAAAAATTATTTTTCCTGTCGCTTATTTCCTATCAGGAAGTATTTTGAACCGCAAACGATGGACGTTCCGCTTACACCTTTGACAAGTGAAGTTGTTTTTCCAAGTTTTCTTGGAGAAACTTTAATTCTCGTCCAGCTGCTCATCTTGCGCAAAAGATTAGCGAGAAATAGGAGAGACAATCAATAAAAAGCTATAGTTTCATTAATAAGCCGTTTCCTGATTTGTAAAGGTATATAGATAAGTAGTACATTCTGAAAAATAGTTTGTTATAACCATCTTTCTTTCACATCCGTGTTGTTCATTTTCGGAAAGTTGATTTTTTCCGAAGCGAAGAAATACGCTTTACCAAGCTTAAACCTTTCCAATGCTTTATTAGGTGTAGCACCTTCACATAATTAAACACATTCTCGACAGAAAGTCCATTCGAACGACAAAAAAATTACGTTTTCACGTATGGCCGATGAATTTTTTTTTCAGGTCATTATTTGCGTGCATTTGCTATCATTTAAGGCCTACACTAGAAAAGAGACCGATTCCGGTTTTTAATCGTATTTGTTATTTTGTATATTTATATGAGAAAAAAGTTTTATGAAGTGACGAAATGCTATTTTGTCATCCTAGTCCTAACTTAATCAGGTAAGTTGTCTAGACGGGACTTTAATTAGGCAATAGCTAATGTTGGTCATAGTTAATGAAGTTGTAAAAACTNTGAGAAAAAAGTTTTATGAAGTGACGAAATGCTATTTTGTCATCCTAGTCCTAACTTAATCAGGTAAGTTGTCTAGACGGGACTTTAATTAGGCAATAGCTAATGTTGGTCATAGTTAATGAAGTTGTAAAAACTTTATCAATTCGGAAACTTCGTTAACAGTTGATTATCATTAGCGTTAATGTTGTTGTTTCTAGACGACTCACTTAAACATATTTAACTCAGGTAGTCGGAGTTGATTATCATTAACTTGTCCCGTCTAGTCTAGGTATTACNGTTGATTATCATTAGCGTTAATGTTGTTGTTTCTAGACGACTCACTTAAACATATTTAACTCAGGTAGTCGGAGTTGATTATCATTAACTTGTCCCGTCTAGTCTAGGTATTACTCTATGTAGTAGAGGGAGAATCGTAGAGCGAGCAAGCGAGCGAACAGACGTGAGGTGTGGAGGCGTTGTGAAAGTATAGAGTGAGAGCGAGTGATTGAAAGTGTAAAGAGGCGTATGATTGAATATGTGCATTTAAACAATAATAAAAACGTGCATTATTTAATCCCAGGAACCAGAATTGAACCTCACGCAACAATTACTAATAGCGATTTTCACTGGCTACTCTTAGAGTACTCTTTTTTACTCCGAGTAGCGGCGGCGTCTTTCACTGAGCCAGCCAGAGGAGGAGTTACTCTTGTTGACGCCCTTCACTGGAAATCTCACTCCGTTTCGAGTCAAAAAGAGTACTCTCGGCTACCCCGTCTTTGAAGTCGGAGTAGGATATCCAGAGTGCGTTCGTTAGCGCGGGAAACATGGATCCAAGCGTAAAAGCGTAAGCAAGTATGGCTGCCGTTTACTCCTAAAATTACCAGCGCCCTCCACTGGGAGTAGCGAATCCGAGATCTCACGGCGAATCTGCAGTTTCGGAGTACGCTTTGCCAGAGTAGAGTGACTCTCTCTCACTCTTTGAGTGGCCAGTGAAAATCGCTGTAAGTTTATCACTCAAACATGACTCAGACAAGACTGAATCCGGGTGGTTATTTATAGGGTGTTAGTAACCAGGATGGGGGAAGGTTAATTGGGGTCCAGGGTAAAGTCAATGTGGTTTCAAGTAGCACACTATTGTCCAAAAATGGTAGAATTAACGTCGCCGACGTTTCTTTTTTACGTCACTCTGCAACGTCAAGGTGGATATCAGGAATTCTGTAGTGAATTAGTATACCCTTGCATTCTTTGATTTGTCCTTGTCTTGTTTGACCCTCTCTTCCTTATTAGATTATCCTTGTCCCTTTCTGACCTTTCCTAAGAATCCTGTAATAACCTCCTCAACCAGCATCCTTGACCTTTCCTAAAAATCCTGTAATAGCTTCCTTAACCAGCATCCTTCACCTTACCTGACCACTTCCCCTTTTGTATACATCCTCTAGAGCAGGGGTGTCCAACCGTGTTTTTCGATTCGCCAACGTGTTGGCGAATAGGGGTTCCAATTCGCCAACACTTGAAAATGCCCACCGAATTCGCCAATTTCGCAAACAAACTACAATTCGCAAAAATCGTTGCAACGCAAAACTTAGAATGGTTCTGCCAGTAAAAGCTTTTCGTTCAGCACTGCAGCCCAAGGAACAAGTCGAGAATGCTAAAAGAGATTCACCGTTTGAATTTACGAAATGAAGATCTTTTTCACAAGGTTTGTCTCTGAATTTTTTGGAACAGCCGATTCGCCAAAATTTTTCGTCAATTCGCCAACGTTGGTGAATTAAAGATAGGGTTGGACACCCCTGCTCTAGAGAATATCTGTACCGTATATAAACTGTACCCAACATAGGTTTAGTCAGAGCTCTTCCAACTCTCATCCCCTCCACAAGTTCTATATAAATTAGTCTTTTCGTTATTAAATTCTTTTAATCATCAATTTGCAGAAGTTACTTGGTTGACGCCTGATTGGGCACTAAACAATCATTACGAACTTATCTTTTTCATTAAACACAACGCAGGGACCCTGTTCCGGATCACTCCGGAAGGGACAAACATATAGTTGCTTGAATTTAGTATCTGACACGTGATTCAGTTAAACTGATAATTTGACTGAACGACCTACCCTTTGTTTATGACAGGCCATCGCTTGACCGTCGAACTGGTATGCCTAGGTGGGAGCGGCTGCTGACCGTTCCCATGGAGGCTGGAACCAGATGCCCAGCGATGGTCTATTATGTCGTAAAACTGGGACGAAAATTGACTCTTTCGACTGACAGTTAGGCAAGGGGTACCTTTTGCATGGAACCCCTTGAGAAGATTTGTTGCATAAAAATCCTAACTGCAAACACATGCAGGGACGTAGCCAGGAATTTTCAAAGAGTACGCAAAACCCCTTTTTGAGGCCCCCCCCCCCGCACCATTTTCAGGAGCAAAAAAGATTACGTATAAGGCCACGGTGAGGTGCAAGTAGTTGACCTTTTTCCGTCAAAAGATGGCACTGGTGACATACCCCTATATCCTGAGAATGCTGCTGCCAAATATACACCTATGACTAATTTATCTCACTAGAGGTCTGCACACAATTAGAGTAAAGCATAGGGTAAAGGGAAAAGGTCAACCTATNAAGATGGCACTGGTGACATACCCCTATATCCTGAGAATGCTGCTGCCAAATATACACCTATGACTAATTTATCTCACTAGAGGTCTGCACACAATTAGAGTAAAGCATAGGGTAAAGGGAAAAGGTCAACCTATGCTAAGGAACTTCTTCCCTATGTTCGCCTGAGAATGGGAGGGAAATACCAACGGAAGTGATAATCCAATTTTCATGCTTTAGACGTGTAAGCACTTAGAAATTAAGGAACTAAAAAATACTATTTTCGTAGAAAGTGGTCATTATATGCTTTATAGTCAAGGTTGCCAGCCGTCTTATCAAGCGCTCGTCTATAGATCCACATGTTTTTTGTAATATCGCTTTATTCAATTTATAGCATTCGAAGGTCTCGCTTTTGGGCTTTTGTTTGATATTTTGAAATGTTCAGTCCATCCTCACCCTTTTGCTGCTCGTAGGATTTCTGGAGTCGGTATAGAAGCGTAGACTCTATCTAGGCTATATAAATCATGACCGGGTTCAAAACGCCATGGAGCTATACTCATCGAAAAACACAGTATAAGTAGTTTAATCTTTACCCGTGGGATTAATTAAAGCTTGCTCATTTCGAAATGTTTTATAAGCCTGCTGACTAAAATCAAGCCCAAACTTGTGTGATATCCGTTTTTACTCTGAGCTGGAGGGCACAGAAAATGCCCCCATCTCAGAGTAAGATTTTACTTTCTTAGTTTCTGTCCGGTTATAGAGGAGCAGGTTCAAAAACAACAGGTTTTAATTAATCCCACGGGTAAGGATGGGGCCGCTGAGGATTTCCTATACCCGTTTTTTTAGTGTATAGTAAAGGAACTCCCTTTTCAGTGAACTTGACCCAAAAGGGGAAACTCACTATTGTGTGTAATCCCTTGCTTGTTTTCTTGATTTCCTATTGTTTTTACCATAAGCTTGTACGAATGATCAGATAGTAAAAATAAAGAAATTATAATAAGAAAATAGAGGAATGAGTAAGGTTTCAAAACGAAAAAAATGTACGTTGCAGAGCAAATGACATGTTCTAGGTGAAGGAGAAATAGGCTCCACTCCTTTTCGCCAAAGCCGTAGCCGTTTCGAAACCAGCGTCTGAGAGCCCTTTCGGCAAGTTTCGGTTCGGATTATCAACCGCGAGACTATCCAATTGCAATGGGACCGCACGAGGCGGTTCGGACCATGCGGGTTACACTTGCTGTGCAGCGGAGCCGCAACTCGCAGCGCGAAGTATAAGTCCGTTTTGTTTTTGTGATTGGTCTTGTAAGGTAATATGAATAATTGACAGGGGTTTGTCATCCAGAATAAATAACTTGGTCTGTTTTATGACATATATATATTTTTTTCATTTTGAAACCTGCACGGAAGGAACTTAAGAAAAATCATTTTCCCTCCAATTTAATTCGGCCTATAAACAGTTCGTAAGAGTTGTAGCAGTGAGTAAAAATCCTAGTTGCCAGTTGCCACAAGACAAAATCATTCAGAATAAAAGAAAAGGGTAAAACGCCACAAGGTATTTGTGCCCTAGGCTCGAGCAAATCCAATTAGTGACTTGTCATATCCTTCCCCCTACTTTTACGGTCTTCTCCTTTTCATGCTCATTCTTGAGTTCAGCACAAGCTATGCAGTTTCCTGCCTGACCGTTATTTTCTGAGTGGCAGCACAATTTCTCATCCGAATTTCATAAACTTAGGAACAGTTTTTATAATAAACAGAAAGAGATAATTTAAAAGTTCGTGTTTTAAAATTTTTTAAATAATAAAACCTAGGGATCATGGTCGTATAATTTTGATATATGATTTATTTAAGATTTTCAGAACTTTGAACATAGATTAAAAAATGTACGGAATAAAAAAACAAAGTACGACCATCATTCCCTAGATTTATACCTTACACGCTTTGTGTCAAAATTTGGTTTAATTACAATGCACACAGACTTAGATTTTTCAAATCAAAGTTTGCCATGTTTTAGCGCCATAAGAGGTTGGAGTACACCGTGGCCATAACATATATTTTTTATTACAACTTAAGCATTCAGACGCCTATCGTTACACGGATAATTAACTTTTAACTTTTAACATTAACTTTTATACATCAATCTTAGTATCCTGATGAATGTAGAGCAACGCAAGGCCTGGTTTGGCCCGTTGTATTCCGCAAATAAGTTTTTATACGGCGAAGGGCTCTGAATGAGCGCTCTACAGTTGCAACGCTAACAGGCAGTGGCTAAAACTTTGAAAACAGTTGCGATTCCCGGGTAATAACTCTCGTTAATGCTTGCCAAACTGTTAAGTAGCTTCTTAGGTGCATGCTCGTTCTTAGTGTCCTTCCAAGACAGAACTTCATATTTAAAATCCTTCCAAGTGAACTGTACCAGGTCTTTTTGATAGGCTTCGTATATGCCTTTGACAATTGCATATGCCATATTCACATAATCCAATGACCATAGCTTAGTAAGGATTATTGTTTTAAAGATCGGTCGGGCAAATGTAGAAAAGACTAGGGTCAACCGTAAAAATAACAAAAGTAACAATTGCAAAAGTAACTAAAGTCATAACTTTTGAACAAAAGATTTTTTGACGCTGTAGAAAATTAGTCATGCCAAATAACGCTATGCAGCCCTTAAAAAATGCATATGAAATGAGCGAATATTAATCGAAAAATTAAATGAAGTCTGAAGTCGTTGCATTTCTTTGAAAAGACGGGTAGTGTTTTTTTTAAACGTTTCCTATAGGTATGCGAAAATTACAAAATAATAATCGTATTAATTTTTAAATTAATCGTATGCTGCATAAAAACATACTAATAGTTAAAACACAACATGTCCTAAAGTGATTTTACAGAACGAAACCTAGAAATCCCGAAATACTCTTCAAGCCAATTGTAACAGCAACTTTCTGAACCGCGGGAAATAAATCGCGAAATGTAGCAGTTCAACAACTGGTGATAAAACATTCAGATGATAGTCTAGTTCGCTTTACGAGTGGGAATTAAACAAGCGCTAAATGTTAAAATTGGCCCCGAGTCTCCTCTACTAATTAGTCATTGAAAATTATATTTACTTTATAGCAAATTTAGACAGTGAAGACGCAAGTTGAGCATTTTCTTCGAGGCGCATTTTCTTTCTTTTTTTTGCTCTTTTCCGACCCTGGTTCGAATTATTTCGCTTATCCATATCCATTCTAAAATACTCTATAGTTCCCTAATAAACCGTAAAATTCGAGAAAATTCTTACATCCTTAAGCAAAAGTACTGTAGTTTCGGTTGCACTTACGCACAGTAAATCCGGAAACCGTCCTCAAAATTGTGTATATTTACACTCAACAATTAAGAAAAAAAATCGCTGGTGCGAGGAGAGTTTTTTTAAAAAAAACAGTAATGAAAAGTAGATACAGGTCACTTAATTTGGAAATGGGAGAGACGGACAGCTCTTGTTGACCGATGGGACAACACTGATTTAAATTGATTCGTTTTAAAGAAAAAAGTGAAAAAATCGTATCTTCGACGACATCGGTTTCCTTAGAATGGGAAACTGGGCNGAGACGGACAGCTCTTGTTGACCGATGGGACAACACTGATTTAAATTGATTCGTTTTAAAGAAAAAAGTGAAAAAATCGTATCTTCGACGACATCGGTTTCCTTAGAATGGGAAACTGGGCTAGGTGCTAATTACAGGGGACATTTTTGTCAAGGAAGTAGCTGCAATTTCCCATAGCAACCGTTTTTAGCATGGTCAAATGGCCTACACCCCTAATCCTGAAAAAAGAGAAGCCCCATTTATATGCATGCATGTTAAATTCCTCAACTTGATTTTTTTCCCCTTGGAAGCTACATTAGCTAAATTAGATGAAAGCTACATTGGATGAGCTACTTTTTTCTTTCCGGTTGACATTTTGAGGCCCTTCCGGAAAACAATTGGTACGCTATTGCGCACTTAGCGTCAATGTAGCTACGCCGCTGAACACATGTGCGAAAGGCATGTTTCCCACGGAACTAACAGACAAAGACTCTCGACTATTTAACCGACTGTCTGTTTCTGATTCTGGTCGTTGCCTTCTGACTCTAACACTGACCACACGTTAGACTACGTAGCGACCAAATCTTGGTCTTCTTTTCAACGTTTTACACCTATTGTAATTGTTTAGTGATTTGTTTTATGCCGTTAAAATAGACAAGCGTTTGATTCCCACGAAAAATCCGAATTTGAATCTCTAGTGTTACGCGTAAGAAACGTTGTTCGAGCCGTAACAGACCCAATCTAAAGAGTAAATTCCTACAGTGGATTACCAATTGTGGGTAACACCTTGACGTTGCAAAGTGACGTTTAAAATAAACCTTCCCCCATCCTGGTTACTAACACCCTATAAATAGCCACCCGGATTCAGTCTTGTCTGAGTCATGTTTGAGTGATAAACTTAGTAATACGGTGTTACCGAGTGTTTCATACATACACATAACATTCGCGTTTTCCATTCGGCTTTTCGCACTTCACGTTTTATCGACACACTGGTTCAGAGTTTTAAGGCCACGGTAGACTTCAAGTAGTTGACTATTTTCCGTCAAAAGATGTCGCTGGTGCAGATCCATATATCTTGAGAATGCAGCAACCAAATATACACCTTTGTCTATCTTCTCTCACTAGAGGTCTGCACACAATAATGAGGGTCATGATGAGGGTAAGGCTGCCTTCAGATAGAGGACTAAGAGGGGTTTAAGGGGACTAAGGCTGAGACCAAGGCTGGCTCAACAGTTAATTGATGAACAATGGCCTAGCTGAAGACCGATACTCATGTTGTGGACTAAGGAGAGGACTAGCTTAAGCTGCTTAGTCCTTCGATCTGAAGCCAGCTTAAAGGGAAAAAGACATTGGGAAAAGTTAACCTATGCTAATAACGCGTTCCATTGGCTACACTGAGTGCCGACAAGTGTAACCTGATTTCCTGCATTAGAAACTGGAATGATGTCACTACACTACCCTGGTGCATTTCACAAAGGGACGCGCCATCAACACTCAGTGCAGAAAACAGCCATGGTACCAATTCAAAATTGCTACTCCTTTGATATATTACATATATCTAACGCGTGAAATTTAGCTATTTTGCAAAAAATAGTAAATAGAGCGGATTTATCACGTATTACGAATTATTATATTAAATTAAATACAGAAGTTTGCCATTTTATAATAGTTTATAATAGTTATCCTGTCTAAAGGTAGAATCTTTGTTTTTATTTTCAAAGTTTGTTCCCCTAAGCTTTAGTAAAATAACCCTTTTCTGATTACGCATCTGTGCTAAAATTTATTATTTCAAGGGTGACGCAAAAGCTACTTTTCTATTTACATTCAAAAATTGCGCGCACAAAAACTACACTGAACTCCTTACACTGACAAAAAAGTCAGTGCAAGAAAACTTGCCTTGTTTTGCACTTTCTAGTATATACACCGGCCCAGTGGGACGCGATCAGTGCAGCTGCACTGGTCAATGGGGCACACCAACCTGCACGGGTGTAAGAAAATCCACACTCAGTGCAGCCAATGGAACGCGCTATAAGGAACTTCCTCCCTATGTTCGCCTGAGAATGGGAGGGAAATACCAATGGAAGTGATGATCTAATTTTCACGCGTTAGACGCGTAAGCACTTAGAAATTACTATGCTGAAAAAAATCCTATGCTGTTCTTTTGGTTAATTTACAAGCTCAATCACAAAGAACGACGTTTTCTTCGCGCCATCACGCGATTGCCGGCCTGCCGGGCCGAGATCCGCGCCTGGGAGCCTTTAGGCAAGTTTCGGGTCGGCTTCGCAGTCGAGAGCCCTTCCCCTGGCAATGGGATCGAACGCGGCGGTTCCCACTTTGCGGGTAACGCTTCCTACATGGCGTTGAGCGGAGCCCGCAAGTGACGGCGCGAAGAAAAATTCTTCTTTTTGTGATTGAGCTTGTAAATTAACCAAAGCACCTACAGACTTGTTTGAGCATTCAAAGGGAAGGTTACGGTACGGTCCCTATGAGATCTGGGATCGATTTGAATGCGCTCATAGGCAAAGTCGCTAGGCCTTTGGCCAACTGTCCCCAAATGTTATAAGGATAGGAAAAATTGAAATGTGGGGGAAAGAGGCGGAGCTTAAATCGCTAAATAATTAATTACTCGGTTAATATGCATAATTGACATAGGGGTTCTTCAGTCAGAACATGTAGTTTGGTCTCTTCTATAACACACATTTTTTCATTTTGAAACCTTACTCCCCCTGTAACGTAAATCAGGAACAGAAGTGGGGAAAGGGGCGATCCCTGGGGGACTCCCTTCGAAATCCGATGTACATTGGGTTTCCGCGGTGCCCTGGACTATTACAGCCTTTCGCTCTTGAAGGAAACTGGAGGTCCATTTAACTAGTGAGGGAGGAGTTTTGATTTTTCTCTTGTATCGTATTCCAGATTTTTTTAATGATGATTGGTTGTATATCGTCGTGACCAGCTGCTTTAAAAGGGCGAAGATGATTTATTATTGAAAATAACTCATCATGCGTCAGACTAAGATCTTCAGTTCGTAGGTTGGGTCTCAGGTTAGTGGACGCTGGTTTGTTACGCGATGGAGTAACATTGCCTCCGAGAGTTTCTCTGCTAAAAAGTTCAGTTTCATGGTTTCATCCGGGAACACCTGGCCATCTTCTTGTCTGAGATGAGTAAGAAGTGTTCGTTCTTCGTTCCTTAAATATCTGTCTATCGACCATAGCGTTTTGTTGTTTGGAGACTTTAATTTGGTTTCCCAATACTCATCTCGGCATTTCCTTGTCTGCGAACGATAGAGATTCCTTTGTTTCTTCCATTCTCTCTCATTCTGCGGTAAATTTGTTCGTTTAAATCTATTTAAGGCTATGGCTGCTTGAGATCTAAGGTTATTCGGATTAGCGTTCCACCAGGGATTTTTATTTTGTATTCTTCTTCTCGGGATGTGCTTTCCCATGGCACGTTGTATGATCGAGGTTAGGGTATTCGTCGCTCTATCAATATCATGGTGGCTTTCTATATTCGACCATAAAGCTTGTTTATCACGCATCTCTAGGGCGATATCGATACGCATTTCACTCCAGTTAGCTTTGTGGTATGACCACGTGGTGTTGTAGGGTTTGTTGTGGGTGAGATCGAGAGTTATTATAGTGGCTTTGTGATCGGATTCATTGTAATAAATAGCATCTTCAAGCAAATCCATATGTACCCTGGGTAAAAGGTTCATGCTAGCGAACGTTAGATCAAGTGTTGACTGACTTCCACGCGAGTTAAGGCGCAGCCCCACTAGCGAATTTTCTCCGTACGTTTTCTTCCCGTACGGATTTATTCCGTACGTTTTTGTGAAGTGTGTCCCGACTATTCCGCATTTCCTCTTGCGTTGCTCCGCCCTACTCCTAGAAAACAACTTTTCCACGTGCTATAATGCACGTGCATAAGGAAAGTGCATAGGAAAGAAAGCCTCCTTTGCTAAAAATAAATTTATTTAAGGTTTGTTTTACTTAATTTGCTACTTAATTACTTACACGAAATACCAAAAAGTTGTCCGAGCTTTCCCCATGTTTCCTCTTTCTTTTTTCTATCCTTGAAAACTTTTGAGCTGTTATCCCACAGTACTGGATTGTTCCTGACTTCGTTGATGAAAGCCACTTTCTTTCCTAGGTTTTCCAAGCCATTATTGCTCAACGTTAATAGAGGTAACGACAGATACTATTTGACTAGCTGGAGAGCGATAGCATTTATATATAGTCTACCTGATATCATACAATGTTTAAGCCGTTAAATCGACAAAATGTCAGTTGGACAAAGGTCGATCTAATGTTGGCCTAGTAATGCATCATAACGGTACAGCGTTGGTTGCTGCTAATGGCATCTCTGCTATTTATTTGTTCATCATACTTTCTCTAATGGTGAGATTAACTAATTTTACAGGGCATGATTTACATTAGTTCCATTTATTGTGTGCCTTATATCGTTTGTGCTTATTTTTACATGCGTTTTTCTTTTCTATGGGAGGGATCAATATAATCTCGTTTCCTCATTGGTTGGTCAATAGTCCGTAAAGATTTGGGCACCAGCTTTGCGGAAACGGACGAAGGTTTTCGATCCCACCTGGAGGGCATAAACTGTGCGGAAAAACACCCGGATCGGCGAGAAAATCCGCTATTGGGGCTGCGCCTTTACTGTAAGTGCTAACATTCCAAGCATTCAGGAGTTCTATGTTATGTTCTTCCATAAAACCTTGAAGTTGAACACCCGCAAAATCCGGTTTTTTGAATTCCCATGCCCAGTGATGGGCATTGAAGTCCCCAGTGAAAATGACGTTATGAGAAATCTTGCTAACCTTGTCCAAAATAGGGCTTAGAAGTGGCTCGACGTCCTGGTCATGTCTTCTGTATATCACCACAATGATGATTGGCATTGAGCCTTGGGTAAGTATTTTGAAAACAGCATACAGTTGGTGTAATTCTAGGAGCTCGAAACAGGAGTTTTGAGTCATTAGAATTGCTATGCCCTGATATTCTTCTTTAGGTCTCCTTATGTTGTACCCGGACAGTTATGTAATATTGAGACTTTGAGGTGGTTCTAAGACTGCGATAGTGTGTGTGCCATTTCTTTGAGCGTCATGGGCGAGTTCTTGAAGTTGGGTAAAACTTTTCCTTATATTCTTTTCCTTATTAAGAGCTTAGCTGGTTTCACTGATTTCATGTTTGCTTAAGATTGGGTTTCTTTATTGGCGGAAGTTCCACTGTGTGCGGGTTGATCACTTTTTTGCCTTTGGGCAATTCGTTTTGGGCAAACATTGACAAACGAGCAGTGGTTGCCTCCGCAGTTTCGGCACTTCCGCGTATTAACAGCGCAGTCTTTCGTCTTGTGATGTTCAGAAAATTTCGCACATGTGGGGGCAGGTTCTTTACATTGAAAGGCAGTGTGACCGTAACATTGGCAATTAAAGCATTGGAGTAGGTCTTCTTTCCGGCGGTCTTCAACCTGTACCCTTCTGCTGAAGGCAAAGCGAAAACCTTGGTCAAGGAGTCGTTCTTTAGTTTCGGCGGAAGAGCAGGAGAGTCGTACAGATCCGAAGGCCTTTGTGCTTGATGGGTTTAACCATTTGATGGCTTCAGCAGTGATTTCCAGGTTCAAACTTTCGTTTTTGCGATTAAAGCTTAGAGCGATTTCTTCCTCGCATAGCGTTTTTGGGCAGCTGATGAATAATAACATCCAGTTGCGGCTTCGGTATGATCGTCTTGACTGGACCAATAGTTTTGAGTTGAGCTTCTTTTAGTTTTATTTCTGCATCATTCCTGGCTTGACGGTTTTCGAATGTTAAGATGATCCTCTTCGAATTTGTCTTGCGGGCCATGATGGTGTTTGGAGCGTTAGGCCCGAGAGCCTGCAAGTCTTTATCCAACGTTTTTAAGGAGTTGTTGTCTCTCCATGTTTTGATCTTTCTTCGCCTCGTCTTGCTGTTCCAGTATTGATTCGCCGACGGAATTTCTAGGTTGGGGTATAGGCCTGGGCTTGCTTGGGGTTGGTATGGCTCTGGAGCTCCTTAGTTTTGGCCAAGATTGTGGCGGGAGCAAAGGGGTGGAGGTGGGTTGGAGTTAGTTAACCGTCTGTTTTAGAGATTTAATTTCCGCTAACAGCGTAGCGATGATGTTGGTTTGCTTTTGGATTTGATCTAATTTGGAGCTAAGAATAGCGACCTGAAACGACAGTTCTTCGTTTTGGGCTCTAAGCTCTGCTTCAACAGAAGGGAAAGTTTCCGCGTGACCCCTTTTCTTTGGTGGTTCGTTTTGGGCAGTAGCGCTTTTCACATGCGCCATTTTTCTTGTGCAGGGTTCGCAGAGTTTGGCTTCGATCAGATCACTGTCAAAAGGTTTGGCACAAGTTTCACAATATCTTGTGCTTTGTTGTTGGTCCATGTTTTCGGTACTCGCCGCGTCACTTAAACTAAGGTTCCTCCTCCCTCGGGAGGAGGACCGAGCGCTGTGTGACATGTCACCATGCAGTTTAAGTCAACGTTTCACGTACATTATGTGTAAAAGATATGGACACTTTTCCCTCTATAAAGAAGAGAGTATAATGAAAGAGTTGTCGATCTATAAGGAAGTTTTGACACTATTTCATCACGAGAAAGTTTGAAAAGCGGGAGTGCAGGACAAAACACGACTGGTGTGTTCAGGATTCCGCGGGTCTACCTCCTCTATCTATCGGGGCTTGCAGCTAGCCAAAAACACTTCGGATTTATCTCAGGGCCGCAGAAGTCCACGGTGACACGATGCCCAAGGCGATACATAGTACCCTGATAACCTGCTGCGGCTATTACTTCAAACTTCTGACCAAACCTGACCTGCCTTATTCCACTCAAGTCATTGTCCTCTAGCTAGGATATTCGACAATCCTGCCAATGTCCACACTAGTAGTATAACATAGTAATATGGAACGCCCCACCCCTTTCCTCCTATAGGACGCTCCTCCCCCCGTTCTATTTTTATGGGACACCAATGAGTTGGCTGGGATTTATGGGACGTCCCACCCCTTTTCTATTGAAGACCGCCCACGCGGCAAATTCAAAACCAAGTCCTAGTACCCTGCCTTGGCTAGCTTTGCAACCGGTTTTAGTACCCTATCTTTCGAGGTACCCTGCCTTGGCTTGTTTGCTTGCTTCCTAGTTAGCTTGTTGGCTTGCAAACCCCCCTGGCTAGCTAGCTGAAGCCCTCTAGCCTAGGGCCGGGTCGACCGTAGCGGCGGCGGCGGCTCGTCATGACGACATCCCCCTTAGCAGGCGTATTGAGTGCCATTTTTATTTGTATGGGGTAGATAAAATAAAAGTGCCGCCCCGACCGGGTTTCGATCCTAGGACCTTTCGGCCCGTACGTTAGCGTTCTGTCCACTGGGTCACACGGATGTATGAAATTTGTGCGTGTTTGGGACTTGTTTTGAATTTTGCAGCCACCCTGGCTAGCTGGTGCTCACTCCCCCCTTTGACCACCAGGTCATTGGACTGTGCTCACCCCTCGTCTCTTCACTTTCCCGTAAAATTGTTAGAATAGGGTTTGTATCCCTGAGGTAGTTGAGTTTGCTCTCCCTTTTTAATCTAAAACTGTTAGGATAGATAGTGTTTATTTCTGGCTAGACATGGTTGCTCTCCCTTTTTTACTCTTAAAAAACCGTTAGAATAGAGTAGAATTGTAAAAATGTGTATTTGCTACTTGTGAAAAAAGTGAATATGAGAAATACATTTTTTCCCCAAAAAATTGCGGGCGTAGGCTTGAAAGCCTGTTGTCTGACTTGTTTATTGTCAAATCATTTACATGATTTAGTCTAAAAAACTTTATAACAAATTACGGGGGGGGGGTAGGGTAGTGGGTAGGGATAAAAGTAGGAGGTGCAGTATTAAGTAACATGTTTCCATGTTATTGGGAGGTTGAGGTGCAGAAAGTCTGTTTGACCTCGGAAAGAAAGAGTTTAACAACAGGGAAAAGTTTTGGGTTGGTGAGAAAGTTCAACGGATTGAAGTGCAATTTGAGAGAACTGTGAGCTCTAATCAGTTTTGCTCGGTATTTGTTGAGCCAACGGCAATGTATAAAAACATGGTGTAGGTCTTGGACGGCATGGTCTGGGCAAGGGCAGGAATTTGTAGGCGAACGTTTGATTCTTTGTAAATAGCTCAACGTTGGGTAGTGGGTGGAGCGGACCTGTATAAGAGACGATATGATGTTTCTGGGGAGTTTTATTTTTATAATTGGTTTTATGCCAGGCTTAACTCCAAGGTACTTTAGATGAGTTGCTGAAGGAAGACTTTCCCATTCTTTTGTCCATTCAATGATAAGGGTTTTGTGTATAATTTGGTTGGAGACTTTGGGGCTATAGTCAGTAGTCTCGAAAGTGGTCTTGGTCAAGTCGATAAGTCTGTTTGAGTTTGTGATGTACCGTTTGGTCTTGTTTTCCGTCTGTGCCAGT
>JAGJRO010000477.1:0-34966 GCA_022832285.1 Lepidurus apus apus
CAGAGCAAATTACATGTTCTGGGTGAAGGAGAAATAGGCTCCACCCCTTTTCGACAAAGCCGTAGCCGGGCCGAAACCAGCGTCTGAGAGCCCTTCCGGCAAGTTTCGGTTCGGATTATCAACCGCGAGATCTATCTGGATCTATCTCCTTGCAATTGGACCACAGGAGGCGGTTCGGGCCATGCGGGTTACGCTTGCTGTGCAGCGGAGCCCGCAAGTCACGGCGCGAAGTAAAAGTCCGTTTTGTTTCTGTGATTGGTCTTGTAAGATAATATGAATAATTGACATAGGGTTTGTCATCCAGAATAAATAATTTGGTCTGTTTTATGACATAATTTTTTTCATTTTGAAACCTTTAATGCACGTAAGGAATTTAAGAAAAATAATTTTCCCTTCAATTTCATTCGGCCTATAAATAGTTCGTAAGAGTTGTAGGCAGTGCGTAAAAATCCGATGCCGTTCTTGCCAGTTGCCACAAGACAAAATCATTCAGAATAAAAGAAAAGGGTAAAACGCCACAAGGTATTTGTGCCCTAGGCTCGAGCAAATCCAATTAGTGACTTGTCGTATCCTTCCCCTTACTTTTACGGTATTCTCCTTTTCATGCTCATTCTTGAGTTCAGCACAAGCTATGCAGTCTCATGCCTGACCGTTATTTTCTGAGTGGCAGCACAATTTCTCATCCTAATTTCATAAACTTTGAGAATGTTTTTAAAATAAACAGTAAGAGATAATTTAATTTTTTTTAAATATCTTAATAATAAACTCTATAAATCTGGGTTCGTTTTTTTTATATATGAATATTTTAACATGTTCCTCTATGTAAAAAATTTATGGAAGACAAATATTAAAAAGTAGCAACCCAGATAAATCGAAAAAGAAATCTCATACATTACTGTCACAATACAATTTGATTATATTGCAAAGGGAATGAGAATTTTTGACGCCTTTTTCCCCATGCTATAGGGTTGTTTCCAAAATACGCCACCTATTGAGAAACAATGGTAAATCCGCCATTACAACCCCATTCCCTGACAGTTGTCATAAAGCAGTGTGTTATTGTTTCTTTGTTTTTCTACTTAGTTGAGTTTCTAAAGCATACAAATGCGGTATTGTTGTGTTCCTCTATGCAAATCCCAGACGGGAAACTTGGGGGAAAAGAGCGGTGGGCCCAAGGTCTCATTCCATGTTCTACCAAAAGAGCCGAAGTTACAGAAGCAGTTTGCTTTGAGAATCAGAAGAGACATTGGCCCAAATTTCAGAGCAAGTGAAATATTAAGTACATTAACATTAAAACTGACTTTGTTTATATGCAGGTAACGAGAAGGACTATAATTTGTTCCAAGCATTACAAAGTGGAGGACTTTTACTCTTACAATCCTCCTTCTGGAAGGCGGCTACTTCGGCCAGGTGTCTTACCTTCCATTTTTGATTTTAAACCAAGTCCAAAGCCGAGAAAACTACCTGCTAATCGCAGATTCCTTACTGAGAGTATCCTTGGAGATGAAGCTCAGGGTGTAAATGAGCAGGGTATATCTGTGTACATTAATGTAAAGTATAATTTTGAAATTTAAACCTTCGACGTAGGTAAACCAATCGATAACAATGGTGAGTGTTCCAGTCAACTTGAACCATCGCTCCAAGAATCGCTTGAACCATCTGAGTCGCGTGTCGGATATCGGACAGTATCGGATAGGTTTTCAGAAAAGAAACCTTTCTTTTTTTGTACGACGTTTGCTAACTCTAGCACTACATCTTTCTGTTTGACATCTAGCCGTGGTTTCTTACAAGGCTGATAGAAGTTGTGCTCTACATGACTGCCGTCAGATAATCGGAACGCGAATTCATTACGTGTACGGTAGTGGCCCCATTGTTGAGGTTTACTTGTACAGGAAATCTCCGGTGGTACTTCACGAAATCCTTGTTTTTTCAGGAGATGAAGAAGCTTTAAGGCTGCAATTGCATGATTGCAAATACCGGGCAGACCCACAGTGCATGAGCAAACGGCTGACAGAATTAAGTCTTGCCACGAATTGCATGCATTTGATGTTCTGAGCAGAAACTCAACATTGTGTGGCTTGTCGTTTTTCTTGAAGCTTCTGTGACACTTAGCGCGAACGCGAATTTCTTTCCCACAGACCGAAATTTGAGTCTCCGTGTTCGTAACGTAATGGTCCTTCAAAAAAAGTTCACTCCTACTGTAATGTCTCGCTGATGACGTTTGGGAGGAAAAATACTCGTGAATTAGCTGCTCGGTAATCTGAGACACCTTTTCTATGCAGTTTGTCCACTTTGGGTCTTGATTTTCACCCATTTTAGGTGGCAAGCGAGAGAAAGTATACCACTGTATCATGCGAGAGTTTCATGTTGATGGGGTTGTAATACGGTGGTAAAAACACCAGCTTAACTATATGACCAGTTGATTTGCCTCCATTGGTGTTATCTCTATAGTATTACACACGGGGCCGTACCCAGGATTTTGGTTCGGGGGGGAGGGGGTTCAAGTTAGGGCCGTACCCAGAATTTTGGCTGGGGGGAAGGGGGGAGGGTAGTATGTGGACATCGTTGTGGACAAAAAAAATCGGGGGGGGGGTAAACCCCCCTAACACCCCCCTGGATACGGGCCTGAAGTCCCTTTTCCCTTTAAGTGGTTTGCCCTCATAAATCCGGGTTAGAACGTTGTCCTTGGTCATAGCCTCTTCTTCACTAGAATTCTCGTCGTTTAACCTTCACCTTTCACCCTTATCATTAATTGCTGGTATAAATACACCCTTGTCTAAACAAAAAAGTGTATTTTTTTTTATCTAGATGTCAACTAAGTCAGCAGCGGCACCAAGAGCAATAATTAATTTAAAAAGTAAATGTATTTTAAGCAATTGACGTATTTATTTCGCACAAATATTAGGATATATTAGGTTTAAGTGGGGCTTTGAGGAGCACTGGGTGGCCCTATGGTCGTGTTTGCCACAGGAGTTGCAGCGACCACGAAAGCGGTTACAAAAGGTAATCAGAAGCAATTACATAAAAAGCTAATTACTGACTTGTCAGCACTAATTTCCCCAATGCTTGACAACACACCCTCCATGCCTGCTTTTAAAAGCTCTTCTCCATACCCATCCCTGCCCATCCTTCCCACATTTCCACGTCCTGCTCGTACTCCTGCGTGTTGCTCGTAGTACTGCTGCTTCACACACCCTTCATGGCCGCTTTCCTCCAAATTCCCTTCTTCACACATTTCCACGTCTTGACGTCCCCGGTGCTGCTGCTGCTGCATACGATTGCATACGTAGGTTATCGTAGTGTAACTAGCGCCTCCGAGCTCTCCTTCGATTACGGAAACTAACAAGTACTTTTTTCTATATATATAACTGTTTTCGAAGCCACGAAGCTGTTCTCGTCAGGAACATAGTGTTTATCTAACTTTCAAGACAAAACGATGCTCAACATGTTCACCACAACGTGTCAGACGTGATAGACCTGATAGTCCTTGTCTTCACAACCAGGGTAATAGCAAATTTGGTCGCTGTTCAGCCACACTCCCGAGCATCGCGGAAAGGCTACAAGCCAAAAAAGCTGTGCAAAATCGAGCCACGAAAGCGACAACCAACGTCTGAGTTTGTGGGTCTCGGAAACAGCAAAGTGAACCACAAAATCTCGCGAAAACGAACAACTGTGCCAGGATTGCGACTCTAATATATGGAGTCGCCGCTTTTAACTACAGGCGGTGCCGGCTTATTCATTGGCGAAAGCGAACTAAACAACCTTAGCACAGCGCTCGGGACAACGTTACCGTAGACATGCCGTAGACCGATATAGCGGCTCCCTTTGGTGGGCGGTTTGGGCCCGAATTGGGCAGTATCATAAAGCGGGATCCATTTCGCAACGTATAAGATGGCTCGATAAGTATTCACGTTTCATACAACGTATTCGAATGCTTAGACTGTTAGTATGATATTATGAGAAACTTGTAGGACGTGAAATCTTAAAAAATGAAAGTTCCTCACTTGAAATCAGCAAAAACTCGAACGAAGCGGGATGTAACTATCGAATTGAACGATCGTACGATACTTTTATTATCGGTCACAAAATTCGATTGCCCAAAAGTTATCGATAACTAAAGTTGTTTTTGTTGTGGGGCAAACAAAAAGGTTCTGTGGTTATTGGAGGGTTTTTTTACGATTTCTTGATTCGTAAAATTTGTTAGTGACGAACAATAGAAGCTACAAGTACGTTACATTTACTACAATCCTATTTTCAAGAGTTAGCTGTATTATAACAGTTTGATTAGGTTCGGCGATGCAGAAAGGAAGAGGAGCTGCTGCTCAAGTTGTCAATGTCGTCGTCTGACGCATTTGCATAACACTTCTGAAAATGTCTATGGCCTTCTCATATCATAACAACTATCAGCCTTTTCCATCAGACGGGGATAACGAAGATAATGGCAACGCAGAAAGTGGTCTCCTAATTCACGTCGTCCCAGAAAACAGCAAAGGTTCGAAATTCACGAATTAACCCATCAATTAAATCTAAAATTAATAAAATAAAAAATATAGCGTTACATATGTCATTCTTTCTGTAGCACGATGGAATCACATCGAAGACTTGGATTCATTTTTTACCCGAATTTACCATTACCATCAACAACATGGTTTTTCCTGCATGATGTTGCAAGAGTTCCTGGAACTCGTCCAGTTTATTTTTGTAGTGGGCTTTTCTACGTTCTTGCTCCAATGCGTCAACTATCCAGTGCTATTTCGGTAAGCTTTGACTTTCCTTTATCCTTAGTATAAAAATAAATAAATACAATGTCTGTAAAAAAAACGCTAAAATCTCGTTTTTTAACGATTTTCCATAGAAACACTTTGCCTAACAACACAGATAGCAGTCATAAAATTACCCTCTCAGATGTCATAATCGATGGGCAGCAATGTGTAGCGAGTTTTGATCCTGCCTTATGGATATGTCTTCTCGTGGCTCTCATTTTTTGGCTCCTAAGACTCACGAGAGTTATCTATCATTGCTTCCAATATTGGGAAATCCGCACCTTCTATCTCACAGCTCTAAAAATCAGTGATGTAAAGGAAAAAAACAAGAACAAATCGAAAATCCCATATTTGATATTTCCAAGCCTATTTTTCACTATTTTTTTATTGCAGTCGGATTTGGATAATTTAACCTGGCACGATGTGCAGCAAAAAGTACGTGACATCCAGCGAGACCAGCAAATGTGCATCCACAAACAAGATTTGACGGAATTGGACATCTATCACCGAATACTCAGGTAGCACTTGCCAATATTTCTTGAAGTAGATGTAATTTAATTAAATTATTGTAGGTTTAAAAATTATATGGTAGCCCTGGTCAACAAATCCGTTCTTCCCCTCAAATTTCAATTGCCTTTCATAGGAGAAGTTCTATTCCTCAGCCGAGGTTTGAAATACAACTTGGAAATCCTACTTTTCTGTAAAATTCCCCCAAAACATCATTTATTAGATCTTAAATACCCGGTTTCATGGATTTTAGGGGGTCCTTGGGCACCGTTTGAGAACTCTTGGCAGTTAAAAGACGACTATCGCCGAGCCAGCAAACGAAAAGAACTAGCTAACGCATTGGCCAAGCATATCTTCTGGGTGGGCTTGATTAATTTGGCTTTGTGTCCTTTAATTTTGCTTTGGCAGCTTCTGTACGCTTTCTACAACTATGTCGAAGTAATCCCTACCCCCGAAACCTATTACTCTTCCTGTGTTTTAGCTAAATGGGTTATGTTTAGGTGATTAAAAGAGAGCCTGGGAGCTTGGGAGCTAGAAGATGGTCCATGTATGGACGTTTGTACCTGCGCCACTTTAATGAGCTAGATCACGAGCTTAACGCCAGGTTAAACCGGGCCTACCGCCCTGCGACACATTATATGTCCATTTTTACGTCTCACGTTATGACTATTATAGCAAAGTATGCACTTTATTCCACTTGGGAAGCTTAAAGTCTGACTGTGAGGTTTTTTGTAGGAATATTACGTTTATCGCTGGAGCCGTTTTGGCTGCACTGGTCCTTTTAACTGTGTACGATGAAGATGTTTTAACGGTTGAACACCTTTTAAGCATTATGACTGTCCTAGGTGCAATTATTGCTGGTTGCAGGTCCGTTTTTAACCAAATACTCTGATTTGTTGGATGTATTTATGAATTTTTATTTTATTTTTGTCGTTTTTAGGGTTTTTATCCCGGATGAAAACTTGGTCTGGTGTCCAGAGACGCTTCTGGAAGCTGTTTTAATTCACGTCCATTATTTACCTGGGCATTGGAAAGGACAAGCTCATACCAACAAAGTGCGAGCTGAGTTTGCTCAACTATTTCAGTATAAAGCGGTAAATTCCTCTCTCAATTCATTTGGTTTCTTAATTAAACTTATACGGCATGTCTCCTTTGATGTTTCGGGGCGTAGGTGTATCTTTTGGAGGAGTTGTTGTCGCCTGTTGTGACGCCTCTGATGCTCTGTTTCTTGATTCGTCCCAGAGCGTTGGAAATCGTGGATTTTTTGCGGAATTTTACAGTAGAAGTGGTCGGAGTAGGAGATGTCTGCTCTTTTGCACAATTGGACTTGCATAGGCACGGAAATACGCAACTACAAGCCAGCGTTCAATCTGATTTGCAATCCAGTGCCCCCTTGGAGCCCGTTGGTGATCGATATAAGGTATAACAATGAATTTTTCTTGTTTACTTTCTAACAAATCTGGATTATTTGGGGTATTATTAGGCGGAAGATGGGAAAACTGAGTTATCGCTGGTCCATTTTGCCTTGACTAACCCTGAGTGGCGGCCACCGCCGTTAGCCGAGTCTTTCTTAGCCGCATTAAAGAGTCATTTGCATACTGACGGCACACATATACGTTTAGACAATCCATTTGCCAATACTTTATCTCCTCAATCTTCTTTAGGCGCAGGCGTAAGTTACTTCTCTCAAAGCATGATGTGATCTTACGATTCAAATCCTTTCAGTACCAACCAGAAGTGGTTAGTTTGCTGAGACCTAGCATGGGTTTAGGCGGACTAAGTTTTCAAACCTCTTTAGCCACGCCTACTGGTGTAAACCCGGTCATTGGTGCCTTGAACCGAACGGAGGGACCCATGACTCCAGGGTCACAGCTCTTCTTGTAAGAATTTGAACGACTTGTACAATCTAGATGTCTAATTTCATGTTTCGCGTGTTTTTTTTACGTTTTAGGCAGCAAAGTTCTGGTCCTGAAGGTCTCGTTGAGCAATGCGAGTCGCGATTGGTCCGTCCTGAACGGGTTTTACCCACAATAGTGGAACCAGCAGCTGCAAATATGGCCTTATCAGTGCTCTACTTGCACGATATCCATCGAAGGGTATAAAGGGCATGGAAATCATCTACAAGCTCGCATTTTTAAACGATTTTTCTGGAATTTTATAGAACCAACGAGGAAGAAGTACGGACCGAGGGGCGTGGCCTGGCCCGCCCCACGAATCGGGGCGTAATATGCCTGGTATCCAAGAATCGCCTGACGAAGAAGACCCACAGGCGGCTGAGCGTCTGCCATTACTGCGAATGGCGAAATCTTCGTAGCAGAGAACTAAAGATTTATCTCGAACTATTTTCTCTTAATCTTGTACAAAAAAGTATAATTTTTCTTGCGTATTCTCAACCCTTTATTTGCTATTGTGTATGTGAAATAGAAAGTTAAAACGGAGAGAAAGTTGGAACCTTTATAAAATCGTTGTAAACTATAATTGTCATTTATTGTACATGAATTTTGCTAACAAAAACACACAAGTGAGCTCTGCCCACTCCTTTCAGATCTCCTGAAGAGCAGTGGAGATAAAAAAACTGTTCTTAAATTTTGGTTTAAGGCGTAATTATACAAGAGAATATATATAAAAACAAGAACTCGATGGAATTCTTTCCGACTATTCAAACGCCCTGTTACTGTATCCCGCTGTCTGCTCTTTTAGAGAAGCAACGTCTTCTATATCCGTCATTTCGACAGTACAAGCATCACATTGCCCTGAGCAGTCGTTCTTTTTCATACAACCCGACTTGTCGCTTCCCGAGGAGTCACTGTAAACACCGAAAAATTTTCAATGCCGCCATTTTGGTTTTCGTTCGTTTTTTTTTATTTAAAATAAAATACCTTGTGGTTATGCTAAGATTCCGATCTTGGAGGGAGTACTGAGAGACACTGACTATTTTGGAGATGCCCTAAGTAATAGTACTTTCAAAAATGAGGCCATTAAACAAAAACATCACTCCCCCAAACTATTGCGACAAAATATAAGCTTCCCAGGGTTATACACAAGCGTTAGGATCAAGCACCCGAGCCAAAGATGTCACCTTCAACCGTTTCGTATAAAACTGGATCCTCCATTTGTTCAACTGTATCATTGAGAAGGGATGTTGACTCATCCAACGGAGCGAGACCAGGAGATAACGCCAAAAGCCAGGACTAGATTTGTACGTGAAAAAACAAGACGTAATAAACATGACACAAACATACCCAAAAACGTTCGACATACAAGAAAAGCCTCTTTATAACCGAAATTCAATGGACTTATACTTACGGGTAGTTTTGCACAGCCTATTCCTCCAAAGGCTACGATAAGGTGCATAGTAAGGAATATGCACAAGCAAACGTAAAAGAGTCCAAAGATTCCTGTAGCAGTATAAATAGCCCAATGCGAAGGTAATTGGGTAATTACACTATAAATCACAAAGTACAAATTGATACTGATGATGACCACGCCTAAACTACAAGCTGCAATCTTATTAAACCTAAGAAAAATGTTTATAACTTCAGGTTTAAATGTTCCTAAAAGGACTTACAATCCGTTGGCAAACTCGCCCATGATTCGCGTAGAACTTGTGAAAGTTAGAGTCGGCAGGAGTGCAAAAGGCAGCTGCAAGCTCATAACAGCGTTTAGCATATCATTAAGGCTTGTCATATCGTTAATATCTGAGAAAAGAGCGAGAAAAAACGTTGGAAACATGGCAATACTACGTGTTAGCAAGACTCGCTTCCACCGCGGCCACTTCAAGTTCAAAAAGCCCTAAAATGAAAGAAAATCACAGAATTACTTTACAAAGTGCGATTATGCAACACAAAATACGAAGTTTCACGTACTTCCATGACAAACTGACCCGAATACGTGCCAGTCATAGTGCTAGATTGCCCCGCGGCTAAAATACCAATAGCCCAAACGTACATGGCAACGTCGCCGTACTGGCAACCTAAGAACACGCCCCCTTTATAAATATCAGCGTCTACTAAGTCGGTATTGTTTGGAAAGATATCTCCATGGATGTTGTTATGTGCTATGCAATTAGCCAACTGAAAATGACAGCCAAAGAGAGCGTTAAATTTGAAATCTTTGACAATTACGTAGTAACTAAAGACGGAAAGGTATGAAGGTATAAAGTTACCACTTCCTCGTTGGTTTTGCCGTACAAACCGTAACCGAAAACGGCCACGACGAAGATATTGATGATAAACGAAACTGATAAGGCAATGCAAGACTCGATAAAAAAGTACATCGTCCCTTCACGTACTGCAGCTCGATCCTTCCTGTTGATATCACGCGACTAGATGCCAGAAAACATTTAGAATTAGCACACAATTTTACACTAAGACAAGTAGGACTAATAGTACATTACAAGGACATGTACATGCATTTAAAATAGACGTATAATCTATCGCGTACATATACATACGTATTAAGTACATTTAAATAGTATAATAAAGTACATTACATATATGTATATATTATATTCGGGTACATTAACTAGATCCACATACTATATCAGGTACACTAAGTACAGTTACATAATAAATTAAAGTACATTAATACTATATTAAGAATAGGTAGAAAATTCGTTAAAATAGTCTAACTAAGCGGTACATGTACGTAGAAGTACTTACTTTGACTAACGCGGAGTGCAAGAATAAATTATGGGGCATAATAACAGCGCCGATGATGCCGACAGCTTGTAACATGCCATCTTTGCTGCAACCAGAGCAACCGGGCACAAAAAGGCCCCTAACTACAGCTCCTTGATCCGGTGGATTGGATATGTACTAAGAAAAACACGTGACACGTTTTTCCTATTAGAAATCCCAGGAAAATTTTCTTATGCGAGTTTTCTTACTTCATAACCGAAAGAAAGGCCCATAACTGTGATCAAGAACCCAAAAAAGGCTTCTAGTTTTCGCAAACCGTATCTATCCAACGCCAAGAACGTGAAAGTATCAGCCACGGTAATTAGCACTCCTCCCCATAAAGGAATCCTACACAATTTTCCAATAAATTAAAGAAAAACGTTCTTACGTCACAAGTTATCTTAGACAATATTGCTACTTTTTGCTAGATAAGATGTAGAAAGCAATAGACGTGCCAATCACTTCTTGCATATCCGAGCCAATGATAGCAATCTCGGACATAATCCACAAAATCAGTCGTGGAGTGCGAGGGTATTGACGGTAGCACATTTCTGCTAAATGGAACCCGCTCACTACTCCTAAACGAATGGCTAATCTTTGCATAATCAGGCCCATAACTGTAGCCCACATCAGAACCCATAGCAACTTTAACAAAAAATTAAAAATATTAGAAACTTTGATTCCAATTTTCCGTTCACTTACGTTGTATTGTGCTACAGTACCGGATTGCAAATCGGATTCGATATTGCCAGGATCTAAGTAGGCGATACTCATTAAGAATCCTGGTCCCATAAAAGCCCACAACTTGCGAAAACTAAATTTGCCCTAATTTCGCCACCAAAAATAAAGTAATATTAGAATTATAATCCAAAAATCAGTTTATTGTTTTGCATTTAGTTAATAGTACTTTTCCGGCGTTTGGAATGTGGATTTTTTCATCTGCAAAGTACGTGGATATTTCCTCCTCAGGTGATTCGGCTCCGGGAAGATCGTGAGCATGTCGATTCCTCGTCGTGTTAGTCGAATCTTCTTTCCCGCCACTTTGGATGTCGTCCACATTGTCCTGATTGGCCATGGCCTTAACGCCTTAACGATGAAAATTTCACTGGACTCGTTTTAGACAGAAAAAGACTGTTTTTAGACAGTATAAGAGGAGTTTGACTAAAAAGTGAGGAGCGAAAGAGCAACGTGGTATGGTTTTATACTATAGCCGAGCCCTATACGCTCTGATTCTGCTGCTAACAATTGAGGAACAAAAAGCGTTATCTTGATGAACCTAGAGCGTTCAGACGTATTGTTTTCAAGTGGCATAGGACGATTCGTGAGCCCAGAAATTCTCTTAATTCGGCGAGGATCTTTTTATCAGGAATTATGAGGAGGGATCCTAGACAATTGTCTCGAGGTTAAAGGTCATTTCTACAAACAGAAAAGACGGGGTCCTTTTCCTTGGGCTTGTTTTGTCGTGTTGTTACGAGATTTGAATCAGTGTGTAAATGTTCACAAACTGACATCGTGTTAGGGATTTCTGGCCTGCGCTCAAGCACGTATGCTTTCTAACTTTAACGATAAGCTGCTAACGTCAGCTTGGTCGCTTTTACTCGTTTACATTTAAAAGATATTAAGTTTTAAGTTCCACGATAACGTTGGGTTTTGCAAGCAGAACACTAGTTAAATACGAATACATGACGCAGATCTTCGTTGCTATGTGAAAATATACAAGAGCGCTTATTGTTGCACTACATGTATATGTATATCTGCTTCGTTCCAACTTAAGCAGTTAATTATGTACCAACTTAATTAGTTTCATTGATTAGAGATCAAATTAAGATGAATTTTAACTTATTTTTAACTTGTTTTAAAGGTACAGTTGGAGCGAATCGAATTCTATGAAATTTAGAGCCGCAAACTTTCATTTGAACGAAAGATCTAATATAATGCAACATTGGGAGGGACATTTTGTTCTTATATTTCCGAGAAAGCTGAATAAAACGAAAAAACCCTCTTGGTTGATCGAAAAAGTTACCGAGAAAAGCAGCCAAGCTAAGCCGGAGAAATGCGACGAGTCGCGGGCATTACGCACTCAGTTCGCGCGGTTCTCTTTATTTACTGTTGAGCTACTAGCCAGAGGTAACCCGAAGTTGCTCTACAATTACCGGGCACGGGCCTATGATTTGTTCGGTGATTTGTAACGCAATTTGTAACGCTTCATACAGGAATAAAATTAAGTGTTAGCGTATAGCGATCATATTCAGCGAATTGGTTGCTTTCCAGACTCATACAGTGTTACTCTGGTTAGATTTCGCAAGTAGCGTAACAGCGAATGAATACGGGTACCGACTTGTTGCCTAGCCAAGCCGGAGTAACGCTACGAGTGCAGGTCAGGGGTTAGGTAATCGCCATGATCGGTAGCGACATTTTGTTGCCTCTTTCACGCTGCTACGTGATTGGAGGATTTACGAAGACAGGAAAATTGGCTTACCTGATAAGGCGAGAAGTTATAAGAAGCTTGGTTGAAAACTCTTTTACTTCAGATAGAACTCATCTGATACATTGGAGATAAGAGACCAACTGGTTTACACTTGCACTTGTTTACTACTTTTACAACGCTAAAAGCAACCGGTAGATGCCTCTAGCAACGAAAATAAATGGCGAACAGAAAGGTTTGCTCCAATTGGTCGAAGATATAAGCTAAATTGATGTCTATTTGCTTAGAGCATATTTATCTGTTGTTGTTTAACATATTTTAAAGTAAATTACCCTAAACTGTTTAAGCCTTTGTTTTCTATTTCAAAGACTTTTTCCTTGTGGGAAAGGTCGTTACTCTCTGGGAATGGCTCTTTTCGCATGTGTTCGAGGTTCGAAGCTTAGAACTCTCCTCTTTTGCAAGTAGTCTAAAACGTAAACTATCGGAAACGTGAAGACCGTAACGAAGTCGAAATCTTAAAAAATGGTTAGCAAAGAAACAAAACAACGACTATCCTCCGTCATTAACCTCGGCAAAACCGTTTTCCATTGGGGTTTCATTCCCACCGTCTTATATCTCGGTAAACTTTTACTTCTTCCACTATCGACTATCTTCATGACTCCATGGACGTTTTTTTATTACATTTTTCTCCAGGTTTCCGTAAAGGATCTGATCCAGGAATGCCCGAAATCACCCTCATGAGGTAATTAGCTTAAGAATAATAATTATATGTAAAAATCCCAATCAACTCAAAATTCGCTATCTTTTGTTCTTTTACTTAGTTTACTATGGCAGTAAAGAAAATTACCTCGAAATCGCACCTGTTTGGCTTTTTATTTGGCCCTGTCAACTACAGTTTGTAAAATCGACGAATTTAGTCTCGAATAAGAAAAGAAAAATAAACACCACACTTCCGACATAAACATTAATGTATTTCTATTCTGAATGGACAAGTTAAATTTTGGTGAATTGCAGCAAGAATTAGGTTTATGGAGATACATAAGCTTTTTTTAGCGTGTTAACGAAATCACAAACACAGTAACTCAAAGAAACGACCGGCAAGTACAAGCAAGAACACTTAGTAACTGTACCTTTGATGGAAAAACGGAAAATCGAAGCAGTTCTCGAGGGGGGAGGGGGAGAAAAAAAAGGAAAAACGTACCGGATTACAAACAGGAAGAAACTGCTGAAACGTATGCATCATGCATACCCTTTCCTCTTGGTTTTCGCTTGTTTCTCCTAACGTTTGCGCCTACACACTCGCTTGTGCTCCCTTTGCCAGTGAGCTTGCTGGCAATCCGTGCTACAATACGCAGTGTTCCAGCAACAATGATAAATTGCTTCCGTCTCGCAGTTGTAACACTGAAAACATCAAGGAAGAAATTACAGAAATTACAACAGTGAAAATATAAGCGTAAGTCTACATTAGTAAAACATACCCATTGCTTTTTCTTGGTTTCTGAGATTGCCAAACGATGCTTTTCCTCTAATTCCTTTTCCTTGTTCCCCAATTCGTCTTTTAAAGATTGCAACTCAACTTTCAACAGTTCAAGCTGCTCAGAATCATTTCCGTTGAATAAAACTTCCGTTTGGGAACCAATACAACGAGCATGGGGGACTTGACAAGACGAGGAGACCATATCATCAACAGAAGCTTCCTAAACATAAAATTTGCATTTCAATGTTGAATAAATTTGCATAATTGGATAAATGCACTCTATTGTTCATAAAGGTTCCAAATCCCACGTTTTTTTTTTTTGCTTACCTTATTAGCCATAACGTATTGAATGGCTGAAATGGGATTGTCACACGCGTTGGGTATAGGTATTCCTCCATCAGAAGTATTTGAATTCTCATTCTTCATTTCCATATTAGGCGTGCTGGTCAAACGTTCACTTTTCACATTTCGAACGCCTGCATTTTGGCTCAGGGGAACAGATTTGCGTGCCACAACCAATTCCTAAGCAAAAGATATTGAATACAGAGCAGAAGTTTGAATTAGGATGGACATTATTGGATTTTTACTTGGTTTAGAGGAGCTGGAACTTCTTCAGGTAATTCAATCTTTACTTTTTTCTCCGGACTAGGTTCACATTGGCTTGAACTGCGAGATTCGTCCTCCAAACCACTTTCTGCGCGTGGGGGGGATTTAGCTGCTGACAAACTTGATTGTAACAAGGCTTGATGGCGACGTAATTCGTCCATTGCACGATTAAAACCAGCACTCCTTTTAATCTAAACAAAAGAAAACAAATATAAATACTAATAATAAGCAAAAATTCAAAAAACACGCAAACGTAACTAAAATAAACTAGAATTCGATGAAAAATTAACACAAAAGATGAACCGAAGTCTAAATCTTACATTTAGACTGGCCAGGCTCACAGTTATGGGTTTGATACTGGATTTATCAATCAAAGCTCGCTCATGCAAGCCCCCAAAGAAACGCACATCATATTTCTCGTTTTCAAGGCGAATAACCTTTGAAAGAAGAATTTGTGTTTAGTACTGTTTTAAAGCGACTGCAAAAAAAATGCGAAATTACTACTTTGGCAGGCCAGTAAGGGTACCCTTTCTGACGAGCAAATACCAATTCATGCGGTGGATTGCAAGGTGCGCAAAACCAGTGCTTTCCTTTCATCTCATTGGACATGAAGTAACACTCTTGGCAAAGACGGATTTCATCCAATTCATACAAGCAATCCCGGTACATTACTCGACCCATTTCTGCCATAGAGCTCTCACCTACATTATACACAAAAGATTACCAACACATTGCTTTCATTAGACACATCAAAGAAAAAACTGAGCGATATGAGATGAGAACTGTATGAGAAATAAAGAGAAGAACGATACGGAAACTAAGCAACCAAATTGGATTTACTTCCATGGAATATGATAATATCATGGAGTACGGTCGCCGCGTCCATTTGAAACTGGCTGATGTTGGAATAAGCGCCATTTTTGGTCTTCTCTTCCATTAAACCGACATCCGTGTGCGTGTGAACTAACAAACCATATCGCCAACTGGATTCTTTATCCTCGTCGCTAGTCACACTAGCTGAACTGGGTGTCCCGCTGGCAATTGCACTCGCTAGGCGAGCTTGCCTAATTAAAGAAAAAAAATATAATGCGAATTTCGATTCTTTCTTTAACTTCCTTTCTTCAACTTTTTACTTTTGTAGATCCTTAGGTGTAGTTGCTGTGTTAGGAGTTTTGGGTGAAGACGGCGTAGTGTTTAAGCTGCTATTGAGGGCGTTTGTGGTAGAAACCCATTTAGTAAGCTCGGCAGGAATCTATAACAATTCGTTTTCGAAAATTATGATAATACTATGAACGAGAGAGAATACGGATGAAGGAAGGTGGGAGGAAGAAAGGAGAGGGTTATTACCTTATATTTGAGACGCATACATGTGAAAGATAGCAGGATATTAAGACGGGAAGCGGGCACCAGGAATGTATCATCATTTATGGCCTGAAATAGAGAGAAAATTGTAAATTAGAAGAGTAAATTAGCATGCAGAGGAAGAGAAGTCGCAATACTTGGCAGGCGGGGCAGATAAAAGGAGAGAGACCTTCGCGAACTCCGGCTAGATCAACGTTACGGGATGCTAAGCAAGCCAGGTGGTAGACACGGAAGCAAGTCGAGCACTTAATCACTTTCCCCGCTTTGTGGCATTCGAAACAGTACCAATCATGACTTTCGGTGGACCCACGTTCAAAAGCTTCCTAAAGTTCAGAATGTTATAGTATTATAGTTATTATTCTAGTATTTATATTACAACTATAATATTACAGCAATATAACAATAATTTAATGCGTATTGTTCTACAACTAAGTGCTGTTGTAGGTTATAGTAGAGATGGATTTGCAGTTTTTATACCAAATCTTTGGGTAAGCGATAAGTTTCTTCCTCGACTCCAATCTTGCATCCTTTATTTCCTGCGCGCTTAAGGTAATGCAAAAGACCGTCATCAACCAATGCTTCGATTTCATCTTTTAAAGTATCTGTAAGAAAGGCATAGTTTTTATTTCAAGGAGAAGACACTGAAGGGAGAAAGAGAACCTGCAGATATTGTACTGTAAGCCCTTTTCACGAACTTCAAAATAAACTCCAAAGTTGGGGTTTTGCGTTGATGGCTGATACTTTTGATAGCATCCCAAATGTGCTGCGCCATTAACGGACAGCCTTTGCGCAATGCTTTAACTTCCATTTGTGGAGGAACTAATTTATTTCCATGCGTAAACAGAAGAGAGAGAGATATTTTCCGGAAAAAATATTAGTTGTATCAGCTGCTGTAAACCATAAGAAGTGTCCAGCAAGTTTGCGAAACGGCGCATAGAGGGAATGTCATACAGCGGAGCTAGCAATCGAGCATCCGGCATAAAGGCGTTCTTACTACGTATGATGAATATAAAACGGTAGGGCATTGCTATATACCCCTGAAGGCGCCTGGCTCTTTCCCGTTTTCTGATTGGCTTTCAGATTTTCCTCAGCCAATAAAAATTCCAATGCAGTTTATTTCACAGTTAGCACAAAGCAAACGAACAGACTGGTCCCGCCTCAGTAGTAAAAGGTACGCCTCCACACAAGCCTCAAAACCGGCTATATCATTTTGGAATCCATCACACCCTCAAGATAAACAAAAAACGCGCATCAAATCCACCTGTACGCAAACTGTAAATCAGTTTGCACAAATAATATGGAAAACCTCCCAGAATTTGGGACAGATCAAGATTCTTATTACCCAAGGGACAGCAATGGGTCCGCGCTAACACCCGAGCATTTCGAAGGAGGAGAATTTCGTGAAAAACAATCCATATTGGTTGATGGAGGTGACAATTTCGGTGTTTCTGCCTTACACTTTGATAACCATGAAGAGTTACTATGGATGGGCAATCACGGGGTAAAGAAATAACCAGCTGCGTATGAAAGAATACATTCTTATCCAATTATTTTTATTTAAAAAATAGGGTCACGTGACATCCTACTACCGATCTGATCTGCATAAATACACGTCTTTCCAAGTTCACGCGAATCAGGAAATTCGCCAATTATCCTCAATCGGTGCCGGGCTCCTGGCCCTCACTCAAGGCTCTTTACGCTGCCAAGCTCGACGTGGTATTCCACTTTTCACGCACAAATCATCTTCCTTGCAAGATATGCAATGCTTCTTGCAAACTTCGCCCACTACGTTAGTCCTGGGCGGTATGCAATCCAATATGGTGGAATTTGACCTCATGAACGCCAAAGAAACTCGCTTAGTAACAAAAGCGTTCTATTTCCAAACAATTAATGTAAAATTCCATTGTAGGTCGATGTTGGCGAATCAGGATGTGCTATTTTACGACTACATCCGAGATTTCTTTGTGCGGGAGACGCAGGGGGCACTATTAAACTCCGAGATCCTGTTACTCTAAGAGAAGAACACAGATTAGTTGCTCATTCGGGCAGCTTATCCGATTTTGACGTCCATGGCAACCTTTTAGTAACGTGCGGTTTCTCAAAACGGTTAGTTTTTCAAGCATTTTTCAATCTCAAATCTGTAAAACTTGTTCTTTTACCTACTTTGTACAGGCATGCTGGGTTAGTTGTGGACAGATTCCTAATGGTCTACGATCTGCGCATGCTAAGGGCTGTAAGTCCTTTACAGGTGGTTCCGGAACCCTTTTTATTGCGGTTTTTACCCACATTTTCCTCCCGTTTGGCGTTAGTATCAGCTATGGGACAATTACAAGTCCTAGATACTGCTGCATTGTCCTCGCCTTCATTAAATCTCTACCAAGTAAAAAAAAAAAAAAAAAAAAACTCTATTTTCCATTAAAAATTTCTTTAATTTTCTGGACCAATTTTTTTTTTTTTATTATTTTTTTTAGGTTAATACGGAAGGTGCCATGTGCACTGCCTTGGATGTCTCCTCGTCTTGCCAGTTCTTAGCAGTAGGGGACCAAGGTGGTTATTTGCACACCTTTACATCTAGTACCAACCCCTGTTTCAATTCATTTTCCAGGTACCTTAAACCCAACAATTGTAGAACCTACATTTTTTTATTGATATTTTTAACCTAAACGTAAGGCTAAAATAAGGCTGGTTCTTTAAATAGGGCCACAGAATTCCCAGATCGTGTGGACAGCCATCCATCCATCCCATTTGAAGATTACGTAACTCCGTTCAGTTCCGTCCCTGTGCCTTTCCCCAATGGACCGTTTTTGTCCGATTGGCCAGAACAGTATTGTAGAAAAACCTACCGTAAAGCCCTATCCATAGACCCCGAAATACTCCGTAATATGCGTATGGTGGGTACTGTAGGATACGCCCCGAATCCCGGCAAAAGACGTCGAAATCAGGTTAGAAAAACGAGTAAAGACTAGTTTAAAAGACGAGTAAAGTAAATTCTTAAAACAATTAATTAATTTTTTGGTATTTGCTTTAGGTGCCTTATTCGTTAGAAAAGCGCATTCCGCGAGGGCGTAAGACCGCGGAATCTAGCCCTGCCAAAATTGATGAGAATCTCAACAGTAATGTACCTCGACGCTATCGTTACTTAGAACTACGATACGCTAAGGGCGGTTTAGAAGACGAAGATTTTGGTGCTTACAACGATACAACCTATTGCGGTTTGGATAACACGTTACCCAATTCATATTCCAATGCTCTCTTACAGGTAAAAATAGCTAAAAATAGAAATTAAATAAATATAAAAAATATAACAAATAGATTGAATTAATAATAGCTAGATTCAATTAGAGTAAGTTGATTTATAATTGTTTCGTCTTTTTTAGTTGTTGTACTTTACTCCGGAATTGAGGAAAGCATTAATGTCCCATCTCTGCTCGCGCGAGTATTGTTTGGCTTGCGAATTGGGCTTTTTGTTCCATATGCTCAGTTTGGGCCAATCAGCGTTTCCTGTACAACCTGCCAACTTCTTACGAGCTGTTCGCACCTTATCTGAGCCCGCCGCCTTAGGCTTATTACTGCCTGATCAGTCGGACAGTAAACAACGTGAAAAACTACCAAGACTAATCCAAGTAAACTTGAAAAAAATGTTTTTTATTTCTTTTATTATTTAATCGTTTCATTCTTTCCTTTGACTTATTTCCTGTCTTTTTTATGTTTGTAGAGTTGGAATCGGTTTATGTTGCAGCAAATAAACGTGGAATTAGGAGGTTTGAAGCCTGATGGACTGACAGTGGCATTAGTGGAAGAAATTTTGGACCACAAAGAGCCTCAGGTTCCTCCACTGGAAGGAGAAGAAGATAAGGGAGAGATTGAAGGGAAACAAGACAAGGATGCAAAAGAAGATCTAAAAGAAGATGTGGAAATACGTGAAAAGAGTCGAAACACGTGTTCTGTTATTACAGAGCTGTGTGGAATGCAACAGTTGCATACGAATCGCTGTACTCGCTGCTACACTGAAAGTTCTAAAGAGTCTACGTTGCTGGTAACTAATCTGGCGTATCCGGATTCTGAAGGTAATTTTTCTTCCTTTTATTAATGTATTGCTTTCATTATATTTCTTAATGTTTAATTTCTCTAAAGTACTTAATTTCTTAATTTTTTTTTAAATCAACGTAATATCTTGAATCGATTTATTAAATTTCTAATTTTGTACAAATACATTTTTAAAATTTGTTTTGTTAGGTTCAAGCCCATCTCTGATGAGCTTTGAGGATGTACTTAAGCGCAGTTTGAGTCGTGATACTACTACGCCTGCATGGTGCGACAAGTGCCAAAAGTATCAGCCGACCTTACAGTCGCGTCGTGCCTTGACTTTACCGCCGCTACTCGTTTTAAATTGCGGCAATGATAACGCTCAAGATGTCCACTTCTGGAGGGTCCAGTTAAAAGCATTAGAACTTGCTGATGACGAACTAGGGCCCGTGCGAGTCGAAAAAGTACCCGTAGTCGCAGAAATTGAGAATAAATCTGGGATTAAACCATGTCGATACGGAGCTAATTGCGCTCGACCTAACTGTCGCTTTTGGCATAGTCCCATTTCAGGTAATTTGAACCCAAAATCTGAAAGATATCATTGAGAGATAGAGTTACGTTATTGGATTCGGTTTGTCGTTTTGGTAGTTTTGAGCAGCGAAGCCAAGATTTGGGACATGAAACTAGGACCTTCCTGGGTGCCACAGACATTAGCCATGCGTTTAAAGGACGGACAAATGGAATGCCAACGTTTGCATGAAAAGGAACTAGCAGATTGGGCCCAGTATCGCTTAACAGCCATGGTTTGCTTGACAGATGACCCTAAGAAGGTCGAAAAACGCAATTTGGTCGCCTGTACATATGTTGGGGCCGATCAAACCGCGAGTGAAGCTTCTAATGGATTGGATTGGATCATTCTGAACGATTTTTGGTAAAAATTCACTAATTTTTGCCGAGTTTTTGCTAATTTATGTTTAGTTTCGTCACTTCATGAAAATTTAGCCTTTACTTTTGCTATGTTATGGTAATTTAGTGCTTAATTTTGCTCATTTTTGTACCGTAAGTTATTTGAAGAAATTTTAAACATGCGAAGTAACGTTTTTTAATCTGTTTTTTCTGTTCTTTATAGTGTGATGGGTATTACAGAACAAGAAGCGTTATGGTTTAAGGCCGAGTACAAACTACCTTGCATTCTCTTGTACAGCAAACAAGAAATACCGCCCAAGATACATGAAAAGAGCAAACTTGTTGCACCAGAATTGATGCCAAATCCCATTACTGTGGATGTATTCAAAGAAGATAAGTCTTTAGCGCAGAAGTCGGTAGGCAAGCAAAGGATTTCCTTCTTACCTTTAGCAACGGATGAAATGCCGGGCAAAGGTAACAATTACAGCACGTTTTAAAACAAATCATCTAAGTAAACTTTTTTTTAAACATCTTTTTAGGGGATTTAGTCGCAATGGACGCGGAATTCGTGACATTAAACCAAGAAGAAGCAGAATTACGAAGTGACGGGAAAATGTCAACAATCAAACCTTCGCAAATGTCCGTTGCTAGGATTACGGTTATCCGAGGGTAAGTTTGGAACGTTTTAAGCCTGGTTAGAAGCGTTGTGAACGTTAACTATCTATCAAAAGAGTTACTTGTAATGCTTAACTCGTACTTTTCCTATCCTCTAATCGCATTCTACATTCTAATGGCTAGAAAGACTCCCTTGGTATGCAAACTTCGACAAAATGTGGGAATTTTTTCTTACAGTATTGTCAGATTATATAATTGGGTAAAAGTTTTGGGTGGATCGGATGCTTTGTTGAGGTGTCCTTTTTTTCTTTGCTTGCTTCTTTTGTGAACAGGATACGGGCTCATGAAACGCATTGGACCAGCCGGGAATATTCCAGGTGCATTCTTGCTTTTTTCTCTGCTCGTCCTTTTTTCTTCTTTTTTGGCCAAAGAAAAATAACTCATTTTTAGCTAAAAATTGACGCAGTCAAATCGAAAGAATTTTATTTGTAATATTCGCCTGGGTATTCTGAACGTTTTTGGTTCTAGACAAGGACAATTGGAAGGATTGCCCTTTATTGATGATTATATTGCGACACAAGATCAGGTTGTCGATTACCTGACGCAATTCTCTGGAATCCAACCAGGAGACTTGGATATTACTTCCTCATCCAAACATTTGACTACTTTAAAATCCACGTACCTGAAACTGCGTTTCTTGTTGGACAATGGAGTGAAGTTTGTAGGACATGGCTTGAAAAACGATTTCAGGTAAAATTGAATTAAGTTGTACTAATTATCTTACGACGTTAGAATAATTTTTCTTATTTATTAAAATGATCAATTTTTACTTTTTACTTGCTATAAATTGTAATTGTTTGGATTAGGGTGATTAATTTGGTCGTACCATCAAGTCAAGTAATTGACACGGTACTGTTATTCCATTTACCCAATCAGCGAATGGTTTCCTTACGATTCCTTGCGTGGCATTTCTTGGGTAAAATATATTTTATTTTGTTTATTTGATTTGAGTTTAATCGCAAAATTATGGTTATAGGGCTGAAAATTCAATCCGTTACTCATGATTCAGTGGAAGATGCACGTACGGCCTTGAAATTGTATCGCAGGTACCAAGAATTGGTTGCAGAAGGCGAAGAACGCTTTCAAGATGCATTAAAAGTAAATGATAAAGAATTTCAGAAGAGTTTTAGTTGTAATTTAAATGTTTGTATGGTAATAGGAACTGTATTCAGTCGGAAGGCAATGGAAATGGACTGTTCCTGGTATGCAGGAAGAGTAAAAAAAAAAGTTATAAAAAGATGTTGGTTACTTCAGGTGTATAAATACGGAAATACAAATGTCACCGAATCGATTTCACACGACGTTTATTATGGTGACGATGCAACCAATCCGGGCAGTAGTAGGGATGAACGCCAGTTGTGGCCTCTAGGACAAAGTTTGGCCTTAGCATGTTGTTTATTTTGTAAATGAGGGTTTGAGGTTTGGGGTGAACACTCGGACTTGTTTTGGGACACTTACCTACAATCGCTTCAGGCACGCAAATGGGCTGGATTAATCGGGTGGGATCCTTGAGGCAGGTCGGTCGTATGCACACCATCCCTTCAGGACAATCCGTATCCGTGCAAGAAATGCTCGTGTCTTCAAAAACATAACTTGGCGCATTAAAATTGGGAAATTCTGAGGGCTGGGCTAGAAATAACCCAAAACGTCCTCTCATTAACAAGCCAAACATCCCAAAGATTACAATATCCTTGCTTTTCAACGATTTTACACCAAATTTGGGTTCAGTTTGATTCCGTTAAGCTACAAGAACATTCATTGGCTGAAAAAGAACTAGCCGCGCCCTTTTTTGAAAGACACGGCTCAGCGAAAGCGCAAGAATTCAAGAAAACGAACGTTTCTGAACCGCTGGGTTCCTCTTTTCTTAAGGAAATGCAACTTTGAAGCAGACTATTGAATTGGTTGTTGGACTGAAAAGGATTGGATTGATTGTTGGGTGGACTAATGCAGCCTTTACTAAAGAATGTTACCCGTCATGTGCGATGCTGAAGAAGAACACAGGGAGCACATCAACATGGACATTAGGCAAAAGGTTCTAAACGGCTGTTGGATCAGCATTATAATAAGATTCTTTTTTCGTCTTGGTAAACAGTAAAACTAGCTTTGGCAGCGTACACTTGTGTAATGGTTAAGTACTCGCTCTCGACGATACTACATATTTATACAAAGGAAGTATAAGGGGGTGGTAAGGGGGATGGGCTAATCGGTCAAGAACACAACTAAAAGGGAGTTGGAGGGTAAACATTAAGGGTGGAAACGGGAGGGGAGGGTATAGATGGGGCAACTTGGGTTTGACCTCATGATCCATGACCTCGTTGGAAACGGAACAGGACTTGAAGGTCACGTAGACGTAGGAGCAGAACTAGACTTAGTTCGGAATAACATGTACCGTTGCGGAGCGGGTTCATCACTTTGCAGATTCGTATGATGGTGATCATATAACGCTACTTTCGATGTACACACAGGCTTTTCATCTATGTTGACGGTTTCCAGGTGATGGGTCACTTGGTGATGATCAATCACGTGATGCTCTTGCTCCAGGATCCAGGTCTCTGGGGTGGAAAGAGATTAGCAGGTTAGCGCAAAAAGGTTCTTCGCTTGCGAATTCTGAGTCAGGAGTTACCTAGGGCATCGAGCGGAAGGCAAATAGGTTGTATAGGGAAGCAAGGGTCGGCCATACACATTGGAATAACACATTCCAAACCTATAGGACAGTCGGTATCCGTGCAAGATATCGAGGTATCTGCAAAATAACGGTAGTTTACGTGAAAAAGAGCACGTATGCAACAGGATTACGTGTTTTTCTTACAAAACCAAGTTAAGTTACCTAGCATGGCTGAAGAGAACCGGACGAGCACAACACAGAGGAGAACAAACTCCAAGCTCAACATGTTGTCGAATGTCGGGGTGCTAGTAAACTACTGAAATAAGAAGGCAGAAAGGATTTCAAGGGCGGTAGCCGAAAAGGTCACGGCCTAAATAGAGTTTGAAAAGTCCAAGATAGAAGATGAAGCAACAAACAAGAGAGAGCTTAAGGGCAAATATCATGTACTGCGGAACAGGGTTAATTCATTCATTATGCATGGAGAGTGGTACAAGGCAATGAACTCAATGATCCTAATAATCTTCTTGGTCTGCGTCTTTCATAACATTGTAGTAATCCTTTACCTTAATCTTCTTCGGAACGATATCTAATCATTTTAAATCAATAGCACATTATTAAATCGTTCAGGAGTATTTCTTTTACCCCGTAGAAATTCTAAGGAGCTGTCTGCTTGGATAAAATCCGCTAAGGCGTTATAAGAGAGTTCTTTTGGTTTATTGTCTTTAGTTTCCTCGAGAACTTCCTTGGATAAATGCTGAATAAACAACTCCTACGGAAGTAAAAAAAAAAATTGCTTTAATTCAAACATGGCGCCCTTTCCTGAACCGTCAACGACAAACATAGCGAATTGCAGTTATCCCATACACAGTTCGCTATCAAGAATTGTGATCTGCATGTTTTGTTTTTCAAAGTGGAATTGAGATGTTTTAAACAGGAAAATATAATTACCGCGGCTTTGGCGACAACCTGTAGGGCAGCCTGTGATATCGAAGCTGTATCCGGCGAACTTTTCATTATTGTGCGAACACGGGCGAGTGGCAAATTAACACCTTCACGGGGCGAACTTTTGCTGCCGCCAGACGCCATCTTTGTTGTTTAGTCGTTCAAGCCGCCGCTGCCATCCCATTGGATCTTGCTTTTGTATCCCTTTTGGCGTCAAAATTCAAACTGAGTTTTAAGTGCGTTCACGTGTAGTTCCGAACAATTAGCTTTTAACGACAAATTGTTGTGCTATTTTTCAGTTATTTTAATAAATGGAGCGCACATTAAGTTATCTCCCCTTCTCTATAGAAGTCAAATCGAAGCTCTTACAAAATGGTTTTATCTTCGCGTCCCAAATAGACAGTTTGGAAACAATTAAACTCAGTCAAAGTACGATATAAATTTCGCTATTTTGTGTACAATAAATTAACGCAATCTTTTCAGAAAGTTCGTTATCGATCCAAGAAACTCAAATGGTTAAAGACGTGATCCAAAACGCAAGGAATTGTCCCGTTTTGAGCTCCTGCAGGCCAGCAGCTGCCTGGTTAGAAGTAGTAATCCAATATTTCGTTATCGCTTCTGTATATTTCGTTTTAGGAAGAAGAAAATTCTTCGTGTGTGATTGTAACATTCTGCAAAGCATTAGACACGATCTTGGGCGGTGGTATCTCCCTCGGAAGAGTTACAGAAGTTGCAGGCGAAGCCGGCGTCGGCAAAACTCAATTATGGTGAAAGAAGTGGAAAATTAAAGGATCGATAGTAACGTAAACGACGTTCTTTTATAGTTTCCAGTTGTGCGTCGATGTTCAGATACCGAAAGAACTCGGTGGATGTCAAGGTGAAGCCGTTTTCATCGATGCCGAAGGCAATTTCTCTCTACCAAGAATCCAAAGTAAACTTAAACTAATTATACCATTATTGTACTTCTAATACTCTACAATTGAAAAGGCATGGCTGAAGCCTGTGTGGAGTATTGTCAGGATTTGGCGCTTCAAACGAAAAATCCAGCTTGCGTCAGAAATTTAACTATTGACTGCATCCTGAAGGGCACCTATTGTTACCGTTGCCGAGACTACGAGCAACTTCTCCACGCTGTTGACTTGCTAGACCGCTTTATAGCAAACCACAATCTCGTAGTTATCTTCGGGGTGTTTTCTACCTGGGTAAATAACTCTTACAATTTTTTTTTTAGATAAAACTGATCATCATCGATAGCATCGCATTCAATTTTCGCCACGAAATAGAAGACGCGAAAAGTAGAACCAAATTACTCTTCCAGCTATCTGCCACTTTAAATTCGCTCTGCCAAAAGTACAGTCTCGCTGTAATTACTTTACATTTCTTATTTATTTATTTTAATTCTTATCTATATTCATTGCCACATTTCTTTATCTTTAGGTCGTAATTACGAATCAAATGACCACAACGTTTAATGAAGAGGGAGAAGGAACCTTGGTACCGGCTTTGGGCGAATTATGGTCTTTTGCGTCTTCGATGCGATTGATTTTATCCTTACAGAATTCTCTACGCTGGGCTAGATTGTGCAAAGCGCCACACCTTCCTATTGCCCAAGCGCCTTATCAAGTCACTACTGGCGGGATTCGAGACCTAATAGAAAACGCCCCTTTCTAGCAACTTCCATTTCCCCATTTTATTTTTGTTTTTATTGTCATGTTCTAAAATCGTTCCTCATTTCTCTCCTAGTTGTTTTGAGACATACACTCTTGAGCAAATTTGTTGCCATGGTCCAGTACTTTTAGGTTCCCCTTTGATCCATTTTTAGAAGTCAATCCGTCATACAAGAAGCCTTTTGAGGGGTTTTCTTTAATTTTTCTGTAGGTTTCAGGACCAATTTTGCCTTTAATCCTTCTAAGAAAAAATCCTTTCTTGGGGATTTGCTCTCTTAAAAAGAGTCAAGTCATGGAGTTGATGATTATTTTCTGTAATTTAAGTCGTATTTTTCCCGTTTGATTAAAGTAGCCGTAATGTCACGTGCAAGGGCCCGTGAGTGGAGAAAGGAGAGCAATTTAAGCTCCGCCTAGGGACATGTGCGACGTGCAGGCTTGCAACGTGACTACTGTTGACCTACGGCAAACACGGAGAGAGAACGCAAGAAAATCGTTGAGAACAGAAACGACTTTCAGTCTAGTCTATCCATCCGTTGTTCTTGCGGTGTTTTGTGAGATAAATCAAGATTTTTTAGCAAAGTTGCAACAATGATGCCCTAAGCTTAATAAGAAAGCTTAAGCAATTAAATCCTTTAATTAGGAATGTGAAGTGCGTTGTAAACGTGTAACGTAACAGTTGATATAACTAATTAGTTAGATCATGGCCACTGAAGAGGAATTACAGTGTCAGAACCCAAATGGTCCACAAAATAAAAACAAAACAAGCGAAATTAAAAGTTCGTGCAGTAAAGCTTGTGATTCAGCTTATGGATCTAACAACAGCCACTCTTTCAAGAGGTAGAAATGTGTTATTTGTACATAATTATTTGTTAATAATTATTTATTTATGACAATTAAATTTATTTTTGGTTTAAACAGTCTAGAATTTTTTTTGTTTATGTAGCATTATTTCTCGTCCTTTAGTGGAAGCAGTAAGTCCCAACAGAGCAGAAGTAGTGGCACTGGGAGCAATGCCAGTGAGCAAACTTCCGTCTCGCATTCCAAGTATACCAACTATACTAACACTAAATAAATTAAAATCACTACTTTAGAATATTTCAATCATATTATATAGTGCGGGAATAACGGAGTTGGGTCCCAAATCTCGGAAGGAAAAAGATACAGGCAGGAAACGTAAAGGTCGAGCGGTTAAAACCCCTCCATCCAACTTAATCCAGCCTTCAAATGCGCCTCACGATAGTAATGCTGCGCAGCCAATGGTGGCCAGCACAGCAGTCCCTAATTGTTCCCCTACGGTCAACACAACGGGTAAATTGAGCTAAAATTTCTGAAGAAAAGGAGCTTAATCTTATGTAAATTCATGGAATTTTAAACTCACGTCCCCGATTTTTGCAGGACTCAAGTTGGAACGTGTAACCACGTCATCAGTGGCTCCCAAACAGTCTAGACCGTCCAGCACCACCTTAGAGAACCGGGCTTTGCAAGTAGCAGCCTTGACAAGAGCTTTGGATTACTTGCAAAATGTCACCCAAACTCAGCCCAGTTCGCCCGTTGATGAAAACCCCTTGGGAGCGAGATCCGAACACAGTTCTATCTCCTGGCATTCCGTACTGAAAGAACCTTTGCTCAAAGAGGTTTTCCCCAACTTTACGTACTTAGAAGACGATCCAAGCGCCAAAGGCAATGTAAAAATGACCGTCAATTGTGGAAAATTCCATCCGTTTCTTGCGAATTTGACTTATTATCTTTTCTTATGCGACATAGGATTCTTTTGTGGCTGCCGTGAGCTTACAAGACGGAGTTGTAACGTTCGTAACTTCAGGATTGTACGAAGCGCTGGGTTTCCCGCCTGAAATGTGGATGGGAAGGTCCATGTTGGATTTCCTCCACCCGAAAGATCGATTGGTGTTCACCAATCAGCTTACTGCGGGCCTTATGGCCAATTCTGCGCGCCGACTGGACCAACAGAGTAAATTCCTATATCCTTGACTTTGAAATCGTGTTAAGTTGCGTTTTGTACCATTCCAGGAAGCGTTTTGAAGGATTGTAATGACAAAACAGCCAAAGATACCCTTACCAACACGCTCTGTTGCAGATTACGGATGTATCGTGGTCTCAGGTCATCTGGCTTTGCGGTAAAAGAGAAGAAGTTGTCGTACTTGCCTTTCCGAGTTGTTTTAAGCCTGCAGAAAGTGCAAGTAACCGTAGAGGAGCAGCTTAGCAAGCATAATCTGGATTCCGAAGCCTCAGAAGTTGATTCCACGTACTATCTTCTCGCCCAAGCCACGCGCCTCGTTTCCGCATACAGTGGTAAGTCTTTTTGATCCTTTTCGTTATCATTTTAACGAGTTTTGTGTTTGTAGGGGCCAAGCAGAAGAATTTGGCGGGGAATTTCGCCTTAAGACACACTGGAAACTGTTTATTCAGTGAAGTGGACATGGGCTGTGTGCCGTACTTGGGGCATTTACCCCAAGATCTTCTAGGAACTTCAGTTTTGGACCTTTATCACCCGAACGATTTGCCAGTTCTAAAGGAAATCTACGCCACTGGTGAAAAAAAAAATCTAAAAAAAGTAAGGAACATTTCCTAATAAGTTTTCCTGTTCTTTTAGTTCTGGCGAAGCAAGGGAAACTCATTCGATCTCAACCTTACCATATCCGAGCCCATAACGGTTGCTACGTGCTCCTAGAAACGGATTGGTCCTGCTTTGTCAATCCTTGGTCGAAGAAAGTGGAGTTTGTGGTGGGCCAACACCGAGTTTTAGAAGTAAAGTGTACATTTTATCCCGTTTCTCGGCTTAATAAACAGTTTAAAACGTTAGGGACCTTCAAATCCGGATGTGTTTGCGTTACCGGACAGTGAACCTGGTACACCAGTGTCACAGCAACAATCCGAAGTGATTTCAGCCTTGCAAAACGAGATTAAGAATACTTTGTACGGTTGTACAGTAGATAATCCTCCACAGGTGAATTTAAAATAGTTTTTTAAGCTCAAGTTTGTAATTAGTTCTGTTTTTTTTTCAATAGGAAGTTGAGATTATGGGTGTCGCTACGCGTCGACGAAAGGATTTGGCGATCTTTATGGGCAGTTTGATTGACGAAGTGGCCAAATCAGGCGGATCACAGAGCCCAATCACCTTTCCTGTAATTATTTCGAATTTTTCAAGATCCTTTTCATTTTTTTTAATTTTTTTAAATGCAGGGCGGAGCGTCGGTGGTATTTGGCGATATTTCACCTCATAGGGGCAACTCCAGCCCAGGAAGCAACTCTTCGGAAGCTCCTCTGAGTTATACTCACTTGAATTATAAAGAAAACATTGATCGGTTCGTTAACTTGATTAATTTCACAACTTCGAGTTTGGGAAGTTCGAAATAATTTTTTATTTGATTTTCTTAGCTTTTTCGCTAGTCAACCCAAGACAATGCCCTCACGTAGCTCAGCTGACTCGCAACCCGAGAGAAGAATCACCCCTAATACGAGTTCAGAGGAAGAAGGAAGGCGGGGAGGTGAAAGTGGCACTTCTCAAGGGGATAGCAGCTTAAAAAGCTCACATAAACAGTAATTTTGTGCGTTTTTACCGTTCTTTCGTAATAAAAACTGTAATTCTAGGAACAGTTCGAATAGTATGGAACGTAGAACCAATAGTTCCTCCTCGGAAGATAAGTACCCTGGCCCCGCCCTCACCACAATCCTTCTTTCAAGGTAATTTATTGATTTGTACTTCAAATTTCGAATTTTCAAAAATTAATCATGAAATTAAACCATTCTTTGTTTATTATTTTTTCAATTTTAGGCATAATCAAGACATGGAAAAAGAGTTTATGCAACATCACCGTGAATTACGCAATAAATGCAGTCTCGCAGACCGGGCCCAGCGTATACCACGCCTCCCTGTAAGAATCTTGGCTCTTAAATTCGAATTTAAGTTCATTAATAAATAAACATTTGAATTTTATATTTATTTATTTATTTTTTAGGATGTACATGGACTAAAACGTACTGGAGCAGCATCTTGGGAAAATGGGAACGTGCAAAAGCATCCTCACCGAGATTCATTTGTCACGCCCACTTCTCCCATCAGTCCAAATCCAAGGCACGGTGCCCTTCCGACTGTTCCTGTGGGGATTCCTGTTCCTGTTCCGTTACTCCCAGTCAATTTGTGGCCTCCTTTTTGCATGAGCGGGACCGAACCCATTTCTACTGGTCAACCACTCATCTCCACTGCTCCAATAGGATTAGGAGTGGCGCGAAGTGGCTTAGGAAGCCCACTTACGACCGTTACGGTCACCAATTCGGTTCCGGGCCTTACTACGTACTACATGACGCCTGCGCCGACCCAACAGCCCCGATTACCAGAGCCAGTGAACGCGGTACCGTTCGCAGCGCCTTTTTTCATCCCTCAAGCTGGTATTTAACTCTTTTAACAGTTATCTTTTGGACGAAGTTGTATCGTTTTGGTGTATTTTAGGTTTGCAACCGTTTAATGCGGGGGCTATTCCGTACTCTACAGTACCCTGCATTGGAATGCCGGGGGTCATGTACCAGCCAATGGGATATGGGCAATTTGGCGCGCCTATGATGATGCCCATGATGTTGCAACCACATGTTATGATGGGAATGAATCCATTATCAAGCGGCCTGTTAGCAAGTACACCTGCGCAGAATGCGAGTGCATTGCACAGCCGCAGTAGTCCCGAACCTGGCATACGGGAACGACTCCATGGACGGCGCATGTGTACGCCTTCAACTTCGAAACAGCCAGAGGTAAATGGATCTTATTTTTTCCGAGGATTTTTAGGGTAATTTTGGATTTGCGGATTGTTTAGGACGGCGCAAACTTGGCGACAACCAGACCGTCGTCGCAAGCCACTTCTGTGAAAGTCGAGCCTGGTTCTGTAGAAGCGAGTAATATCTCTGGACATATTCGTGTGGTAATTTACTCGAAATTACTTTTTGAGTTGCCCGAAATCACTTTAAAATCTTTCTGTTTATCAGGAAATGGGATCAAGGTTTACTACCTTAGATAGGAATACTAGTCAAGGACCAGAGAGCTGGGAAAGGAGCAATCATTGGCCAGAAAGCTCGGAAAGTTACTTGGATAGGTAAGGTATTCTTTAAATTAGTCACTGAATTGCTATTAATTTTCTTTTATTTATTTCGTTTTTTGTTTTATTTTTTGGGTAATTTTAGTACGAGTACTTCACAAGGGAATGATCAAACCAGAGATACGAGCAATGGCAGCATTTATACGGAAAGCCATGGATCAAATAACTTTTCAAATCTAGAAGCTAATAATTACTCGTCGAGGGTAAATTCTTTCTGGATTGTGTTTCTTGGAATGTAGAATTAATGGAGTTTCTTGTTCTGGTTGGTTAGATGGTGCCGTGGGAAACGGAAAAAGAAGCTGCACCTAAGCTTCGTAATAAGGTGTTATTGAAGTGGATTCAAAGAAGAATTTGAAATAATTTGGGGTTTCATTTTTGTTTTTTAGACTCCGCCTTGGATGGAAGATGTGAATCCGACATCAGAATTCACGTTTCAGTATCAAGTCCCTGGAAAAGAGTTGCAGGATGTATTGGAAGCCGATCGTCAAGCGTTATCTCGATTACAGCAAGTAAATTGGAGACAAATAGAGTCAGTCTGGTGGCTTGATTGCTAATTTTGCGTTGTTTTATTAGCCTGCCTTGTTGAATGACCAGTTGTTGGCGTTATATCGGGAAATGGAGTCGGATCAAAGTGAAGCGGATTTGCATTTAGAAGAGAAAATGGCTGCTTCGTCAGACGGGAGCAGTTCGGAAGGAAATAGACGCGTAAGTGTAGTTATTTTTAAGGTTTAAAGTTTTAACAAAACTTTTAGTCATTGAGTAGACGACGTCGAGAAGAGTTCAGAAAAACGATGATTTATGAAGCTGATGGACCCATTCCCAAACCATGAAATAATGAGAAGTGAAAGTGTATATTTATCAATATTCTTTTCGTTGATTATACGAGATTTTAACTTATGGCGAGAAAGTTAGTGCACATCGAAGCTGGTCAAGATTTAAATTTACCGTTAGATGTTTTGTACCTTTCATATTACTTGTTATACAATGACACGTAGAAATATAGTCCATTGGTCTTTTCTTTTTGACCCTTAGACTCCAAGGTGCTATCATCCGTGTAGTCGTTCATACCATTTAGTACCTCTACCGACTAATATAAAGCCACCCTGACCCTGGAAATAAAAAAATCGATTCTTTCTATCCATTTTTTTTTTTATCTTCCTTTTCACCTTAACCTAACCTAACCATCACCTTACCTAACGTAGCCTAAACCTAACCTAATCTAGATGGCGGCGAATGTTTGTTTTTTCATACGCAATCTCAATTCGTACTAAACTAACTTTCGCCTAATCTCACAAAACAATAAACGCGTTGTCGGAATTTCCCTTTTAAGCGAGTGTTTTTGTAAGTTAGGCTCAATTCTTGGGGCCGAAGGTGAGAAGAAGAAAGTGTTTATTTCTTCTTCTCTTCTTCCTGTCTCAGGACTATACACTACACTAGCTTAAGTTGAGAATCGTCTATGACAAGTCGCAGTTCATCCACCACTAAAAGTAAACTTTAAAATTTTTAAAAATCGAAAAATAATATTAAAAAAATATATCTTTTAATAACTTATGACATATATAACACGACGCCAACGGCCATACCACGCAGAATGTACCCAGACTCGTCAGCTCCTGGAAGTCAAACTGCGTCAGGCCCGGTCAGTACTTGGATGGGTGACCGCCTGGGAACACCGGGTACTGTTGGCTTTTTCGCTCTTTTTTTTGACCCCGACTTCAAGTCGGTTCAACCCACAGCTTCAAACTACCCTGCTTCTTGGTTATAAGCTAGGAACTTAGTCGAGTTTAAAAGTTATTTTTTCGGGCCAAAAAGCGCTTAGTAAAAGCATTGATAAAAGTCATTAAATTAGTAATTAAAAGCATTAAATTAGCTTAGTAAAAAGTATTCGTCTAGTAAAAGCATTAGCTTAGTAAAAGGGAGTAGCTTAGTAAAAAGTATTAGCCAAGTAAAAAGTGTTAGCTTAGTACAGGGTTTTCCAACTGGCGGCCCGCGGGCAGCATCCGGCCCGCGAGAGGCCTTTATCCGGCCCGCGACCACTTCGACAAAAGTATTTGGAAATTTACACTGTCAAATATATTAAGTAAATATTTTTCTTAAAAGTGTAGCGAAGGAATAAAATAACTTTGCGTAATCGCAGAAAACTTGAAAAGTCAAAAGCTTAATTCAGTATATGGACAGTATGACAAGAACGGAAACGCAACAGCTTGTCCGCGAGACCACAAAAATTGAAACAAGGGAATTCCCCAGTCCTACCCTCAGTCATTCCCCAGATGAACCTCGATGTTATCAAAAACCGAAAAGCAAACAAAACCCTTATCCAACTTTTTTTTTTACGTATCCAAATCACCCTCGTAAGTTGTAACGAGTTAGGGAACTTGAGTCGCTGCAAAATGCGCTTACTTCTGTTGGCGAAGGGATAACACTGTATCTAAAAGTCATTCTGCAAGCGTTTTGACAACGGTCGTTAGTGTGTACAAGCGTTCCCATAGTTTTCTTCGCTTTTCCCTTAAATTTGTGTTAAAATGAATAAGCAAAAAAAAGCATCCTGCTAAGAGAAAAGTAGACAGAAAATCGAACATTTCAGTCGCGTTGGGAAAGTGAATATTTTGTAACAATGAACAGTGGAAAATTACAATATGCCTAGTTGAAGGTTGCGTGATCGTTTTGTCGGTTGCTAGGAGTATAACGTGAAGAGACACTATACAACTCTCCACCAGGAAAATCTGAAGAAATATGATGAAACCGCAAGAACTGCACTTTCGGAAGATTGCAAGAAAAAACTCAAACAGCAGACAGGAACAGAGGTGCCCATCCCCCCCTAGGCCCAAGAGGAGTCCCCCCCCACAAATCCCCCCCCCCCAACCCCTACAAACCCTCCCCCCCCAAACCCTACAAATCCCCTCCAAACCCCTACAAATCCCCCCCCCCAAACCCCTACAAATCCCGCCCCCCAAACCCCTACAAATCCCCCCCCCCCCAAAAATAATAATATTGCAAGTCTTATGAAATGAATTACAGGGGCAAAAAACGTCGAATAGTTGACAAACGAATTTTAATTAGTTTTACTCATAAGGCAGTACCTTTAACGCATGTTCCTATCTTGGTGCTTGGTCCAAGATTTTAATTAGTTTTACTCATAAGGTAGTACCTTTAACGCATGTTCCTATCTTGGTACTTGGTACTCTAGCCAGGCCCGTACCCAGGGGGGGGTCGGGGGGTTT
>JAGJRO010000477.1:35067-45492 GCA_022832285.1 Lepidurus apus apus
CCCCCCCCCCCGAAATGTTTTTTCTCCATAACGATATCCACATACTACCCCCCAACCCCCCCAAACCAAAATTCTGGGTACGGCCCTGACTCTAGCAAATATTTTGATGACAGGGCAAATCGATTAATAATTTCGTCGTTAGAGATATTGGAGATAATATCTGATTCCGACGCCGTAATCATGCAGTTAGCCATCCAAGTGTCGAGCATTGTGCTTCGTAACTTGTTTTTGATGATTTTTTGTTTGCTTAAAGCCCTTTCAGAAGAGCAACTAGTGACTGCTTAGCTCACCAAAATGTTGTAGAGGTTTGTTATATTCAGGAACCCAGACAACTGATTAACCAACGAAATGGTTTAACAAAGCCTTTTTTGACCCACAAACCAACCAACGCATCTTTTTTCAGTTGTACTGAGCCAGAGCTGCCTTCATTGGACAGACTTTCGTCATCGAAAAAAAGCTTGTATTTATGTAAGTTTTTAATTCCCCCCCCCCCAGAATGGCCAAGAGGAGTTACTCCTCACGACCCCCCCCCCCATGAGCACCACTGGACAGGAATGTTTACGAAATTAGCAACTTCTCAAACGTCCAGTTTGACTGCATCTTACGCAGTTACTTTGGAGCTTGCGAAGGCGAAGAAACCCTTCATTGATGGAGCAATGGTAAAAAGATGTGCTATTGAAATGGCAAAGGCATTCAATGATACAAAAACGGTGGAGAAGTTTGAAGTGTCGCTCTCTCGCTTCAAACGATATCAAGACGAGTGGACGATATCAGCGTGCAGTTGGCCGAGAAACTCACTGCCGTGGTGGAGAAATATCGGTTCTTCTCGTTATGTTTGGACAAAAGTACGGACCAAACCGACATAAGTCAACAGACAATATTTATTCGTACTGTTCAGGATGATTTTTCTGTTAATGAAGAGCTTCTTGGTATCTGTTCATTAAAAGGGACCACAAAGTGGGCGGACATCTACGAAGCAGTCAAAAGCACCGTAGAAAAATTCGGCGGGTTCGATAAATGCACATGCATTGTTACGGATGGAGCTAAGGCTATGGTTGGGGTGCACAATGGATTGTCTGGTCTTCTCAAAAAGAATGGGATAAATTGCCCATTGCTTCACTGTATCATTCACTTGGAAGCGTTGTGCGGGGAAGTGTTAAAGCATAAGTAACGTTATGAATACTGTGGTCAAAATTACGAATCTTATTCGGGGCGGAAATATAGGTCGCTTATTCATAGGAAATTTAGGGAGTTCTTGGAAAAAATGAATGCAGCCTATGGAGATCTGCTTCTTCATTCGGACGTGCGTTGGCTAAGAGCGGGGAAATGTTTGGAACGTTTTTTTTGCAATTAGGCACGAAATTCCGATATTTTTAAGTAGCGAAGTCAAGTCTGAGACGGGTTTTTTTGAAGAGCAACTTCGAGATCCAAAATTTCTTAAACAGCTGGCGTTTTTAACAGACATAACGGGATATCTGAATGACCTTAATCTTAAACTTCAAGGAAAGGATAAAAATATACCAGACTAAGTTGGGAATATTAACGGATTTCGAAACAAATTGCGAATCTTCAAAATTTCATTGCACAAAAATGACCTGTCTCATTTCCCGGCCTGCAAAGAACTGGCTGAAGAGCTGGAAGATACGCAAGGTGGGAACTTCGCGAAATTCGCATCAGACGCTGAAAGTCTGATTAAGGAATTTAATGGACGTTTCGCTGATTTTGAAGCAATGAAGATGGACATTTCCTTATGCAGTCCAATGAACGAATCAATTGAAGATCAAGAAGCGAAATATCAGCTAGAGCAGTGCGATCTTCAGGGAGATCCACTTTACTTGGGAATAAAAGAAAGCGGGCAGCAAATTTTTAAAACGCTTTCATTCCTTATCTTATTTTTACACCACTTATTAGCGGATGCTGGCCAGTATTTTGTTCACTCAGCGATTTCCCTACCTAATACTCATGACTTAATTTTCCCCGTATTTGCGTATCCACGTAGTCTTTTTTGCAGTCTCCCTAAGTTCGTTCTCACTTCGAATCTTCCTCGACCTTCACCTTCACTAATTCCTACCTTACCTAACTTATTTGCGCTTTCTGAACCTTCTCCAAATTGCTGGCCTTCTTCCTCTAACAATGTGATTTTTTTAAAGCCTCCCCTCACATCCTTTGTCAAATTTATCCATTCAAACAACTGTACTTTATGCCCCTGAGTAATTCTCAGTGGCAAAGAATCGTCTATGTACCTAAAATGTGCATTTCTTATACGCATAACAGCGTTCTAATGCACTTATTGTCATGCAGACGACGTCTGCAAAATATCGCTTGATAAAGAACTACACTAAATTTCCCGTTTTGTGTCAAACAAAACTGATTAACTAATAAAAAGTAAGTGTGTAATAATGTATATGCTGCTATATGTTGTTAGTTATTTGCCATAATATGTTGCTACCGCTGATTATTTCAGCAAGACCAATGAACTCGTCTTTTTTTATTGTTCTACTTTCTTTGATAAGGTACATTAGAGTTATGGAGTATAGCTTTATTTATTTAGTAAGCTGAAACGTGGCAAATGAAATAATAAGGTAGTGTAAGTTTTGTTTGGTCTGCCGCATTGTGTTACACAGCCCATAGGCAAAAGCAGCGTTCAAAGGTTGTTCAAAAGTTGCGCCGTTGTGCTATGCGACCCTGTTTTCACTGTCTTATGCAAGGCTTTCCAAAAAAACAACAGACGCCAACGCCATCAAGGGAGAGTTTAGTATCAATAAGCTAAGGTATATGGGAGCCTGTGGCACCGCCCATATTTACCAGTAACTACTACGGTCACCTAGTGGCGTGTTATCCCATTATTATGAGTGATGAAAAAGAGAGGTTGGGTTGGGTGTGATATTTTGGAAAATACATTAATAATAAATAATTACAAGTATGGCTGACCCCAAATACGCAAATCTTTCTGGAATCGTGAGTGGTTTTCTTAATATTTAAATTAAACATTAACTATTATACAGTACAACATTGTATTTTTTACTTGCTAAACTTATAATTCAAATTCATTGCAGTTTTTTTGTTGTACAGCTAAATTGTATTCGTATTAATCAGTTTCAAATTTATTAATTATTTAACAGGCGTATGACCAACCGGACGTCTATGAAACTGAAGACTTACCCGAAGCTGACCAAGACTATGAATTTGGAGAAGTAAACCGTACAGCGTACTGGATATTTTAATTTTAATTGTTACTCTTTATTTTATTATTCGTAGGATCAAAGCGAAGCTGTCGAGAGGCTTCATATTAGCGCTCCTGAAGCTCACGCCAAGTTTAAGGACAAGTGGCTTGACAGTTCCAGTGCAGATTTTTCTGGAAGACTGACTAAACGTAGACAAACTGGTTATGCAGCTTGGTAGGTTATTAGATTTTAAACAGTCCTTAAAATCAAAGTTGAATTGAAAATCACGCTGATTTTTAGGCATGGAGATTTGGAGCTCGCTGCTGAAGGAGAGAAAGAAACCCTACTGCAAAAATTCCATCGCTTGCAATGTGAATTGAACGAACTCCAAGAAGATTTGACTGAAAGCAAAGCACAAGAAGGCCAGCAACCCAAACTGGAGCTAGCTCAGCTCTTTGGCCAACTTGAAAGCATGCAAAACCAAATTGTCAATCTGAAACTCAAAGAATCGATTGGGACGGTTCTAGATCTCTCCGATCCTCAAGGCTTGGATCAAAAGTAAAACTACACGAACTATCCCAAGTTAAAACTGTAATTTTATTGCAATTTTATTAGGAATTTACTTGCACAAGTAGAACACGCTACGTCTGGTATGGAAACTGGCCAAGGACAAGTGATGTATCAGCTTCAGTTTAAACCGGAGCAGATTAAACTAGATGATACATTGAGAGCAGCAGCTTTGGAAGCCAAGATTCAAAAATTGGAGACTCTGATTGGCGCCACTCCTGAAAAGATGGTAATTTAATCAAAATCAATAACTTAATTTTTACATTGTTTTTAAAATGGTTTCTTCTCTTCGGGATAGTCGAGCTTGGCTGCTGATACCAACCAACGCACCATTAGTGGAGCGTTGCAGCTTTTGCAATCCAAAGTCGCATTGTTGGATCCACCTCATTTGGAGCAGATTGAAGGGCGTTTGACAGCCGTTTTATCCAAAATGGACAAAATTGCGGAGAAGAAGATTAACATGGAAGACACCGAGAAACTCAATAAAGTTAGTAGTATAGCCCTTGTTTTAAGGATGTTTTTTTATTAGTTTAATTGGATCTTAGGTAAGCGAAGTGTATGAAATGTTGAAGAAAACCGAACCCAAATGGGCTGTTTTACCCTCGGTGGTGGAACGTCTGGTAGCTTTACAAGATCTCCATGAAGAAGGTAAATCTAATAGTACTTATTTTTACTTGTAATATCAATTTATATTCTCGTTTGCAGCTGCGAAGTTCGCTCAGACGTTTAAACAGTTAGAAGTTGTTCAGCATCAGTTGGAATCTAGTTTGGGATCTAATGCGTTGATCTTAAAAGATGTGAAAGAAGGAATGGCTTCTAATATGGAAACCATGAAGAAAAATATGTCGGCAATTGAAGCTCGAATTGACGCTTTATCTAGCAAACGCAAGTGAAAAGAATCTTAATTCCTGCCCTTATTGTAATATCAACTCTTTGTCTGTGGTTTAAAGTTGAGCTTTCTCGTAATATATCCTAAATGAACTCCGGTATTGCTTGAGATATTTTTAATCTATAAACAAAAAGTTTAACGATGGATGAAGTCTTCCGTTACACGTATGTAGCTTAATTCAATTCAACACGTTCTCCGGATTTAGTGACAAATGTGTGTAACGTATCCGGCTGTCAAAATGACACTAGTGTGTCAGTTTTCAAACACTGCATTTTTTTTCCAGCTAATGGAGTGAAAGAAAGTACAAGTTTTAACGATTCTCATCAACGAAAGTAGATGAGAATTTTGTAGCATAGGGCGGTGTAGATTTGTTTGGCGAGTTCATTGTCTCATTGTTTTTTTTTAATTACAAAAAAAACATTTCTTCACGGAAGAGATGAGCCCTTTATTTAGGATGTTCCTACTACTTTCCTTTACATTCTCTTTTCCAAATCAAGGTAAAATCTGGGTTATAAAGTCGATAGGCCAATTACACCAACTAAAAATGATGACTTCCTGCAATCGTATAAAGGGAATATAAAAGACAACTTATACAAGTAGCACTCTTCAGAAAATTAGTTATCATAGTCAGCGGAAAGAAATCCAACCTCACTGACTAAAAATCTAGGTGAACCTACGTGGATTTAAGTGAATAATGAAAAATACCCAAAAGGAAACAGGCTTTAAAGCAAGAGCTTACATTTAAGACATTTCATATTCAGTTTGAACGTGAGTAGATCTACTTGTGGGGGATTCGTGCGTGCGGCAAAGTTTCTTATGACTTTTTCTGAATCCTTACAGGTTTCTATTCAGCGCAAATTACCATAAAATGCTCGCCGAATCATGTTAACAAGTCGTCAAATTTGTCGAGATGACACAGTTGTTATGGCAACATCCTTTTAAGAACTGACTTTCTATAACTAGTAAGATGTTTGTGCTGGAATCCACCTATATAATCAACGTAGCTTTAATTTTCCCAATTGCTCACTCAATCCCAAAAACATCCACTTTTCAGCCAATGCAGATTAAACTTCAACTATGAATAGTTAACTGTTATGAAAACAACGCACTTATAACTTTGCATTTGGTTATAATTAAAAGTTTGTTGGTTTATTTTGTGTTTTAAGACGAACGACGTCGATCCTTCGATGTATTATCGTCTTCGACTTTCATTCTAAAGTCATAAGATTGCTGATTCCATCCCTACACAGCACTCCTCCACCTAGCTGCCATTGAGGTCATCCGTACTCAGCACCAATTTCTGTGTTGTAGAATTTTTAATGTTACACAGGAATCCCTTTTCCACATTCATTTATGTTAAAGACTTGATTTCGTGTCTTGTTAACTCGTTTGTTACCTTCTAACAAGATAATCTTCCCTCTTTCGCTGCCTTATCCGCCTCCTCATTTCCCATGAGCCCGACATGTTGAAGCCTTTCTCAGATAATTCCCTTGTGTCCATTTGGATCTTTTGAATCAACCGGTAATAATGTCTACTTCCCCATTTTTTTAAAGCATTTAGGCTGCCTGAGAGTCAGACAGTATAAGATAGTTCCCCGGTGCTTGTACTGATATATGCTCAATGGCTTTTTCAATCGCGGTAAGTTCTGCCGTGAAAATATACTCGTGGGGTTTTAATGCGTATCCCCGTGCTTCTTTCGTTTCTTCAATATACATTCCACTTCCTACTCCCTCGTCTTGATCCTTTGATCCGTCTATGTATATCTTTTTAAAACCGCGATAAAATTCTTCTAGACAGGTTAATACCAATTGCACTGTAGATTCGTTCGAACTTCCTTTCTTTTAAAATGTTCCCATAACTGCTACTGATGCCCTTATTTTCAAATTCCCAAGGGGCTAAAAGCCTTTCAAAGAAATTTCCTTCGGCGCTGCTTGGCAGTAAAAATTCGTTTTTAAAATCCCCGTAGTTGATCCCGATAAAGGAGCATTTTTTTTGCTAATTTCCTATATCACTAGATTGTCTTTATGACACTCAATCATTCTGTCTAGATAATTGTTCTCCAATAGAGACCTTCTATATCTCAACGGCATGATTCCCGCGGCACAAAGTTGTACCCCGATTGGGGTGGTTTTTGTTGCCCCCATTATTATTCTTATTGCCTTGTTTTGGATTATTTCTAAGGTTTGTAGCTTTTGTGAATTAATGTGTTTAAAGATGATGCATGCATTTTCTAATTTAGATCTAATCAAGTTTTTGTAAATAGTCAGTAATACTTCAGTGTCCGCCCCCTAAATTTGTCCCTGCCAATCTGTTTAAGGCCACGGTGGAGCCTACTGTTGGTAGCACACTTTCTCAAGTAAAATTCAGAATAATTGCGAAGACTTCGTCCACGATTTTTCAAAAATGGCAAGTCAGATTTTCAACATTTGTACTTCAAAATTCTTAAAAAAAGGCTCCGTGTGCAAAACCCCCCAAAAATTACAATATCACTTATACAGATAAAAAGTTAAAATTTTTTAATTGAAGACAGATAATTTAATATTTGATCATTCGTAAAACCCAGACTTATGCACACTCTACTATATTGCTCAAACTTTACTGTCAATGGACCTTTTTCCAAATTTCCGAGTGACACCTAGTGTAGCTCTGAGGAACTAAGAATCCGCCATTGTACCCACCATTCCGTAGAAAGTCCGTAAGCCCCCATAGTTTAGTTTCTCGCTTTTACTCCGTGTTATGAGTGAGAACAACAACCAAAAGTGGTCAAAATGTATATAGAAAAGCTGTCCCAGATTACAGAAGAACTCATGCACGAATATTTCTCTTCTCAGACGTAAAAATAAAAGTTGAAGGTAGACACCTGGCCGCAGTAGCCGTATTCCAGACTTAGGGTTGTACTTGTAGCTGTAAAAGTCCTCCGGATTATAATGTTTTGAGCAAATTACAGTCTTTTTGGTTAACTAAGTACGTAGGAAAATTCCTTAATTTTAAATATAGTTACGATTTTGTATTGTATCTGTCTTGGTCCAATGTCTCTCCTTATATCTCAACGCAAACTGCTTCAGTAACTTCGGTTCAGTGGGTGGTCTATGAAAAGATACATCGGGCTCTTGGCTCTCTTTACCAAGCTTTTCCGGACAAGATTTGCACAAAGGAACACAACAGTACCACACTCGTGAAATTTAAAGCCGTAGTTAGTGAGAAAAACAGGGGGAAAATAACACAAAGCCTTATGGCAAGTGCCGGACTGGGTGGGTACAATGGCGGATCCTTAGTTACTGAAAACTCCCATAGGTATCGCTCGGGAATTTGGAAAAAGCCCTATTGGTATGTACAGTACTCGCCAAAAAAACGACCCCAACAAAGCGCACCATCCTAATGGCCCGCACCTGTGCGTCTGGGAACAGCACTACGGGCACAACGGACGGCTATTCGCACTTCGCAGCACTGTTTCCAGATGCGCCGTTGCAGGCCATTAGGACAGTACGGTTTGTTGGGGTCGTTTTTTTTGGCGAGTACTGTACATGTATGAATGGGAGAGAGAATGAAACCTTGACCTAGCTTGGGTCAGGTCGACACTATATAAGCCAGGGGGAAAGTCAATACAAGGGTTAGAACACAACATGGCGCAGCCGGTTCAAGAAGTTGTGGCGCTCAGCAGGCCACCAAATTTAGATTTACGTGTCGACAGATATGAAGATTTCAAGTCGTGGTTAGAAAAGTGGAAATATTTTGAAGTAGTGGCAAAGTTAGAGAAAGAAACGCCAGAATATGGACTGGCGATGTTTCGCACATGTCTCCCTGACGAGACCAGAAAAGTGGTGAACAATCTAGAACTAAGTGACGTTCAGTTGAAGTCGGATTTAAAAGCCATCATTGAAGCCCTAGATATATATGCGAAGGGTCAAATTAATGAGACTCTGGAGCGGCACAAATTTAACACGAGGAGTCAACTAGAAGGAGAGTTATTCCCGGAATATCTGACCTCCCTGAAAGAAATAAGAAAATCGTGCAATTTGTGTGAGAAATGTACTGATGGACTGCTACGAGACCGCATAGTGGAAGGAATCCGCAATCCGGAAACCCAGAAGAGATTGCTGAACGTGAGAAACCTTGGTTTGCAAAAAGCTGTGGACATCTGCAACATGACGGAAGTTTCATCAAAACATCAGGAGACTCTCAAGGCTGATAAGGAGTATCAAGTTGATCGAATCCAAGAATTCAAGACTACAGCCCCCAAGGAAGGAGCAAAAGGCAAGCAAGAGGACAGGATGGTGACCCAATCCAGAATTTCTTGGAACGGGGAAGGGGTCAAACCAAAACCAGGAAATCTGAAAAATTCCCAAAGGGTGGGGGACAAGGAGAGAAGAGCGAATGTGCCCTTGGAAACAGCGAAATTTCCTTTTTGTGATTTTTGCACGAAGAATCATCCCCGGGGACGAGGGAATTGCCCAGCTTTTGGAAAGCGATGTGTCAAGTGCCGAAAATCTAACCATTTTATGGGATCGAAATTTTGCGGATCGTCCCAAATTGAAGAAGTAACGTGGGAACAAGACGAGATTCTCCACCTGCCCTCGGTAAAGGCTGAAACTGTTTCTCCCTGTTGGAAATCAGAAGTACAAGTCCAAACAAGGCATGGATTCACACCGGTTTCCTTTAAGTTGGATTCTGGAGCCGATGTCAGAGCAGTTCCGCATTATTTAATGCAGCGATTAAANAACTGTTTCTCCCTGTTGGAAATCAGAAGTACAAGTCCAAACAAGGCATGGATTCACACCGGTTTCCTTTAAGTTGGATTCTGGAGCCGATGTCAGAGCAGTTCCGCATTATTTAATGCAGCGATTAAAACTGAACCACAAAGACCTAGCCGATACTAGAGCAACGCTCGTTGGACCTACGGGGAATATTATGCATTGTGTAGGAGTTCTATAAACGACACTCAGATGGAGAAATCAGCAAGCCGAGGATAGGATTTACGTTGTTCGAGGTTTAATTCAACCCTTATTGGGAAGAAAGAGCCTAGAAGCCTTGAAAATTGTTACTTTAAACGAAGTACAAGCTAAACAACAAATCCCTGAGTATTTAGCAGAATTCCAAGAATCATTCAAAGGACTGGGAAAATTAAAAGGACCGCCATTCACAATTCACCTGAAAGACGACGCAAAACCTTGGGCGATAACAGTGCCACGAAGAATTCCTTATCCGTACCTGGAAAAAGTCAAGNAGAATTCCAAGAATCATTCAAAGGACTGGGAAAATTAAAAGGACCGCCATTCACAATTCACCTGAAAGACGACGCAAAACCTTGGGCGATAACAGTGCCACGAAGAATTCCTTATCCGTACCTGGAAAAAGTCAAGGAAGAACTTGACAGAATGCAAGACTTGGGAGTGATCAGAAAAATAGAAGAGCCTACGGATTGGTGCCACCCTATTGTAGTTGTCCCCAAGACGAATGGAGCCATCACGTTATGCCTAGACCTTACGAAGCTCAACGGCCAAATCAAGAGGGAGTATCGTATTTTGGATTCTGTGGGAGACTCTCTGGCCAAAATTGGTAAGGCAAAGATTTTCACAAAATTAGATGCCAATTCAGGCTACTGGCAAGTTCCGTTAGCGCCAGAGAGCTAACCCTTAACAACATTTATTACTCCTTCTGGAAGATTTTGTTGTTTACGGGCACCATTTGGAGTAAGTTTCTCCCAGAGCAATTTTCGGGAAGGATGGATCGCATTGTAGAGAACTGTGATGGGGTGGTTAAAATAATGGATGATCTTCTGATCGGAGCAGAGGACAAGAAAACTCT